>CM035788.1:25907066-25933767 GCA_020466265.1 Siphamia tubifer | reverse complement strand
AGATTTGACAGATGTCAAAAATGTCACTTTTTTGAGCCCTCACTACCCTTATAAATTTTAAAAAAAATAATTTTTGAGTAAATGACAAAAAACATCTTGAAACACCTCCAGATACGTGTAGAGGGTCATAAATAATGGTCTAGACCGCTTTTTAACTAGATTTGAGAGATTTCAAAAATGTCACTTTTTTGAGCCCTAACTACCCTTATGAATTTGAAAAAAAATATTTTTGAGTAAATGACCAAAAACATCTTGAAACACCCCAGATACGTGTAGAAGGTCATGAATAATGGTCTAGACCACTTTTTAACTAAGATTTAAGAGATTTAAAAAATGTCACTTTTTTGAGTCCTTACCACCCTTACAAATTTGAAAAAAATTATTTTTGAGTAAATGACCAAAAACATCTTGAAACACCTCCAGATACGTGGAGAAGGTCATGAATAATGGTCTAGACCACTTTTTAACTAGATTTGAGAGATTTCAAAAATGTCACTTTTTTGAGCCCTTACCACCTTACAAATTTGAAAAAAAATAGTATTTTGATAAATGACAAAAAACATCTTGAAACACCTCCAGATACATGTAGAGGGTCATAAATAATGGTCTACACCACTTTTTAACTAGTTTTGAGAGATGTAAAAAAAATCACTTTTTTGAGCCCTCACCACCCTTACAAATTTGAAAAAAATAATTTTTGAGTAAATGACCAAAAACATCTTGAAACACCTTTAGATACGTGTAGAAGGTTATGAATAATTGTCTAGACTAATTTTGAATTAGATTTGACAAATGTCAAAAATGTCACTTTTTTTGAGCCCTCACCACCCTTACAAATTTGAAAAAAATATTTTTTGAGTAAATGACAGAAAACATCTTGAAACACCTCCAGATACGTGTAGAAGGTCATAAATAATGGTCTAGACCACTTTTAGTACTCAAAAATTTTTTTTTTAAATTTGTAAGGGTGGTGAGGGCTCAAAAAAGTGAAATTTTTTTCATTTCTCAAAACTAGTTAAAAAGTGGTGTAGACCATTATTTATGACCTTCGACACGTACCTGGAGGTGTTTCAAGATGTTTTTGTCATTTACTCAAAAATATTTCTTTTCAAATTGGTAAGGGTGGTAAGGGCTCAAAAAAAACTGACGTTGACATCTCTACATTATAGTTAAAAAGTGGTCTAGACCATTATTTATGACCCTCTACATGTATCTGGAGGTGTTTCAAGATGTTTTTTGTCATTTACTCAAAAATTATTTTTTTCAAATTTGTAAGGGTGGTAAGGGCTCAAAAAAGTGACATTTTTGAAATCTCTCAAATCTAGTTAAAAAGTGGTCTAGACCATTATTTATGACCCTCTACACGTATCTGGAGGTGTTTCAAGATGTTTTTTGTCATTTACTCAAAAATTATTTTTTTCAAATTTGTAAGGGTGGTAAGTGCTCAAAAAAGTGACATTTTTGAAATCGCTCAAATCTAGTTAAAAAGTGGTCTAGACCATTATTTATGACCCTCTACACGTATCTGGAGCTGTTTCAAGATGTTTTTGGTCATTTACTCAAAAATTATTTTTTTCAAATTTGTAAGGGTGGTGAGGGCTCAAAAAAGTCACATTTTTGACATCTGTCAAATCTAAGGGTGGTAACGGCTCCAGAGAGTGAAATTTTTTACATCTCTCAAAACTATTTAAAAAGTAGTGTAGACCATTATTTATGACCCTCTACATGTATCTGGAGGTGTTTCAAGATGTTTTTTGTCATTTACTTAAAAAAATATTTGGTAAGTGCTCAAAAAAGTGAAATGTTTTACATCTCTCAAATCTAGTTAAAAAGAGGTCTTAACCATTATTTATGACCCTCTACACGTATCTGGAGGTGTTTCAAGATGTTTTTTGTCATTTACTCAAAAATGATTTTTTTCAAATTTGTAAGGGTGGTGCTCAAAAAAGTAACATTTTTGAAATCTCTCAAAACTAGTTAAAAAGTGGTCTTGACCATTATTTATGACCTTCTTCACATATCTGGAGGTGTTTCAAGATGTCTTTTGCCATTTACTCAAAAACATTTTTTTTTTCAAATTTGTAAGGGTGGTGAGGGCTTTTGACATCTCTAAAAACTAGTTAAAAAGTGGTATAGACCATTATTTATGACCTTCTACACGTATCTGGAGGTGTTTCAAGATGTTTTTTGTCATTTACTCAAAAATTATTTTTTTCAAATTTGTAAGGGTGATAAGCGCTCAAAAAGGTGACATTTTTGAAATCTCTCAAATGTAGTTAACCCTTGTGTGGTCCTTCGGGTCAAAGAGACCCGTTGGCTCACAAATGTACATTTTAATACATACTGTAGGATGCCATTGCTTACTACTGAAAACAGTAATATATCCTAGGGGGGTGGGGTGATGCGTCTATGGAACTGAACTTTGGAATCTGGGTTTTTAAGACCAGATTGTAGGACACAGCCAGTGTGTCTTTTACGAAGGACCGCACAAGGGTTAAAAAGAGGTCTTGACCATTATTTATGACCCTCTACACGTATCTGGAGGTGTTTCAAGATGTTTTTTGTCATTTACTCAAAAATTATTTTTTTCAAATTTGTAAGGGTGGTGAGGGCTCAAAAAAGTGACATTTTTGACATGTGTCAAATCTAAGGGTGGTAAGGCTCCAAAGAGTGAAATTTTTTACATCTCTCAAAACTAGTTAAAAATTGGTGTAGACCATTATTTATGACCCTCTACATGTATCTGGAGGTGTTTCAAGATGTTTTTTGTCATTTACTCAAATATATTTTTTCTCAAATTTGTAAGGGTGGTAAGTGCTCAAAAAAGTGACATTTTTGACATCTCAAAATTCTAGTTAAAAAGTGGTGTAGACCATTATTTATGACCCTCTACATGTATCTGGAGGTGTTTCAAGATGTTTTTTGTCATTTACTCAAAAATAATTTTTGTTAAATTCTTAAGGGTGGTAGGGCTCAAAAACGTGACTTTTTTACATCTCTCAAATCTAGTTAGAAAGTGGTGTAGACCATTATTTATGACCTTCGACACGTATCTGGAGGTGTTTCAATATGTTTTTGTCATTTACTCAAAAATTATGTTTTTCAAATTTGTAAGGGTGGTAAGGGCTCAAAAAAGTGACATTTTTGACATCTGTCAAATCTAAGGGTGGTAAGGGCTCCAAAGAGTTACATTTTTGAAATCTTTCAAATCTAGTAAAAAAGTGGTCTAGACCATTATTCATGACCTTCTACACGTATCTGGAGGTGTTTCAAGATGTTTTTGGTCATTTACTCAAAATAATTTTTTTTCAAATTTGTAAGGGTGGTAAGTGCTCAAAAAAGTGACATTTTTGACATCTCTAAATTCTAGTTAAAAAGTGGTCTAGACCATTATTTATGACCCTCTACACGTATATGGAGGTGTTTGAAGATGTTTTTTGTCATTTACTCAAAAAAAATTTTTTTCAAATTTGTAAGGGTGGTGAGGGCTCAAAAAAGTGACATTTTTGAAATCACTCAAATCTAGTTAAAAAGTGGTCTAGACCATTATTTATGACCGTCGACACGTATCTGGAGGTGTTTCAAGATGTTTTGCACCGTTTACTCAAAAATTATTTTTTTCAAATTTTAGGGGTGGTGATGGCTCAAAAAAGTGAATTTTTTTACATCTCTCAAATATAGTTAAAAAGTGGTCTTGACCATTATTTATGACCCTCTACAAGTATCTGGAGGTGTTTCAAAATGTTTTTTGTAAGTTATCCAAAAATATTTTTTTTCAAATTTGTAAGGGTGGTAAGGGCTCAAAGAAGTGACATTTTTGACATCTGTCAAATCTAAGGGTGTAAGGGCTCAAAAAAGTGACATTTTTGATATTTCTCAAATCTAGTTAAAAAGTGGTCTCGACCATTATTTATGACCCTCTACACGTATCTGGAGGTGTTTCAAGATGTTTTGCGTCATTTATCCAAAAATTATTTTTTTCAAATTTGTAAGGGTGGAAAGGGCTCAAAAAGTGACATTTTTGACATCTGTCAAATCTAAGGGTGGTAAGGGCTCCAAAGAGCGACATTTTTGAAATCTCCTAAATCTAGTTAAAAAGTGGTCTAGACCATTATTCATGACCTTCTACACGTATCTGGAGGTGTTTCAAGATGTTTTTGTCATTTACTCAAAAACATTTTTTTCAAATTTGTAAGGGTAGAAAGGGCTCAAAAAAGTGACATTTTTGACATCTGTCAAATCTAAGGGTGGTAAGGGCTCAAAAAAGTGACATTTTTGATATTTCTCAAATCTAGTTAAAAAGTGGTCTCGACCATTATTTATGACCCTCTACACGTATCTGGAGGTGTTTCAAGATATTTTGCGTCATTTATCCAAAAATTATTTTTTTCAAATTTGTAAGGGTGGTGAGGGCTCATAAAAGTGACATTTTTTACATCTCTCAAATGTAGTTAAAAAGTGGTCTTGACCATTATTTATGACCCTTTACACGTATGTGGAGGTGTTACATGATGTTTTTCATCATTTACTCAAAAATGTATTTTTTTCAAATTGTAAGGGTGGTAAGGGCTCAAAAAAGTGACATTTTTGAAATCTCTCAAATATAGTTAAAAAGTGGTCTAGACCATTATTCATGACCTTCTACACGTATCTGGAGGTGTTTCAAGATGTTTTTTGTCATTTACTCAAAAATTATGTTTTTCAAATTTGTAAGGGTGGTAAGGGCTCAAAAAAGTGACATTTTTGACATCTCTCAAATCTAGTTAAAAATTGGTCTTGAACAAAAAATGGCAGATCTCTGCTCGCAGTCAGAGATCTGCCATTATTCTCTATCTTTAGTCCCAGTGGGTGTGTGTGTGTGGGTTGGGGTCTGAGTGCCAATCACTGTGTGTCCAAGTGTCTGACCTGGCTTGATCGAACAGGCTGGTCTGTGGGTGGTACCATGGTTGTGGTGTTGTTGCTCACAGGTCCAGATGATTCGGAACAGAACACACACTGGGGCTGTTAACGGACCAGGACCTGAAGGCACCAGGGCTTTAAAACTCAGCACTCTCTGCAGCTGATTTGACTTCATCTGTGTTTTTCTCTCTTTTTCTCTTCCTCAACTTTTTTCAGGTTCCATTTCCTTCTCTTCTTCTGTCAGCTGTGGCTCATTTGTATGAAAGCATGAGGAACTAAAACTGAGTGTTTTAAAAAGGGCTGTTTCTCCAGGTTGAAGAGGCTTCTGTATTTTTTCATCAATGTGGTATTTTGACCAAAGCATGTGACAGACAGGTCACTGAGACACCAGGGAACTGTGTTCACTTGTGGAAAATGGGCATGATATGTCCCCTTTCAACCACATTTCTTTCTCATTGTCGATGTCTAGCCACTCTTTCAGTTAAAACACTTCCTATTTCAAGAGGTTTTGTGACTGAAACTCTTACCATTTGTGCCCAAAAACTGAACCATCTTTCAAAGTCCTTCACATCTTTCACTGGAAAAAAAAATCATCTTGCCAAGTGTATTTTTCTCATTTCTAGTCCAAATATCACTTCACACTTAATATAAGACATTATCACCTAGAAATAAACTTGTCGTTGGAAGTTTTATTCATTTTTTTTTTTTTGCTTTATTCCTAGATTGTTTTGTTTAATTCAAGTTAATTATCAAATTATGTGATGAGATATTTTGACTGGAAATAAGAAAAATCCATTTGGCAAGATTTAGATTTACTCTTGATCCAAAGTCAAGGTCAAACATTCAGTATTTTTATAACTGCCACGGCACATTATTCATTTATTCCAAGCAGTTCCCTATTTAAACACATGACATTCATCTTATTTACACATCTACTCATTTTCCTTTAATTTGTCACTCATCTGTGGATCTAATGCAGTATGTGATGTGACTACAAAGAGGTTGATTGATCAGTTAACATCACAAACACCAATGACAGGATAATTAACATCATCCAGTATTTTTCAGAAAATTATAGTATTGAATTCTAAAGTCTACTGAAAAAAGAGCAAGTATATAAGTATATGATACACTGTTAAGATCAAGAAGGCTTCAGACTTCAAAGAGAATTTTTCCACATTTTGGTGTTCAGCACGGGCTTCCTTAAAATTTAAGAGATATCCCCCTTCATGCTGAAGTTGTCAGGCCTTCAGCATTTTAGAAAGCAACATCAGGACATTCAACTAATCTCCTAAAACTGGATCATATTCAAATCTTTCTTTGGAATTGGCAACAACGACTGGATTAAAGGTAATTTTAGTGTGCGCTTTTGTCTGTTTCAACCGAGTATGATATTTTTACATTATGAATTTAGGATTTCCCTTAATGCTGCCACTGTGTGTTCATACTGCACATAAACAACCTCTGCATTCAACTCAAACTATTCCTAGAAGCAGTGTTGGGAAAGTTCACCTTGATTAGGAACTAGTTCAAAGTTCAGTTCAAGTTACTCAATATGAATTAGTTCAGTTCATCGTTCATTCTTCCAAATTATGAACTAGAAGTTCATGGATCCCAAAATGAACTTTTTCGTTCTTTTTTGTGTTATTGTTGTAAACTTATTATTAACCGTTTCTGACGTTATCCTGTAGTCAGGAAATCAGGGGAAAATGCCGCCCCTCTAGGGTGGAAGTAAGGCCGAATAATACAAAAATGATATCTATGATAAGGCTGTGTTTTGATCCCGTTTAATGCCTTATAGGACTCAATAATTACAACGTGATAAGAACGAAATGTGAACTACATAAGAGCGCAGTTCAATAAATGACAGAATAACTGTGTTCACAACTTCCCGTTCATTTGGCAAAAGTGAACGAGTCGTTCACGTTTGTCAAAAATATGATATAGTTCGTGAACGATCGTTCAATAAACGCGTTCAGGTACAACACTGCCTAGAAGCTAATCTACAAGTGAAACCTTTTACAACAATACTAGCAACACACTTAGAGTATATATATATATATATATATATATATATATATATATATATATATATTAGGGCATTAACTAAAATGTCGACTTAAATTTGGAGGAGTCGATAAGTCGCATGTTATTTTATCCCCCCACCCCACCCCACCCCTCTCTCTCTGTGTGGACAGTCCAGTTTTAGAGCCGTGGGTCCAGACCAAATGCAGACATATGTTCACCTACTGATGTTCAGTTACATTTAACAGAAAACTCTTTGCTAACGTTAGCCTTTGTTTTGTTGCAGTTAGAGTGCTGTTTGTGTCTTGTCAGTGCACATTGTTACATTACAGTGCACTTTAATACAAGTTGCTCATTACTGGACAGATATGTGTCCGTGGTTTTTTTTGTTTGTTTTTGTTTTAGCCGTATGTCTGACAATGTGATGACGTCATAGTGACCCAGTCGACGCAGCTCGACTTTATTGACAAATAAGTCAACTTGAAAAAAACTGAAGTCATTAATGCCCTAATATATATATATATATATATATATATATATATATATATATATATATATATATATATATATATATATATAGTGCAATAAACTTCTAAATATAATATGTATAGATAGATAGATAGATAGATAGATAGATAGATAGATAGATAGATAGATAGATAGATAGATAGATAGATATTCCACTCAATGAAAGTATCTGAGACAAAATAAAAGTGACTAGACATAAAAACCCACACCTAACAACACTCAACATAAGCGTCTCTAATAAATCTCTGTTTACTTACATTCAGTCCAAATAAAGGTTTTATAGGTGGCTCTGGTGGTCCTGTTTAGAATAGAATGTGCTGGTAATGACACAAAGCATTTAATTTGTTAAAACTATGCCATAGTTGTGCCATCACAAGTACTAATATAAATAACACTTATAGGAAATACTAAACTTTAGCGTTAGAACTTAATGTTCTTGCTGAACACCTCATTCAGTTCACAAAAAACACCATTTTATTTTGTGAAAGAGATTAGTTTGATTCCTCTAGAGAACAATACTGGATAAAAATAACTGTATTATCTAATGGTGTGTAACACAAGAAAGAAGCCTGATGTATTTTCTTGTTTCTAGTCTGTGTGAGAGTAATGTAATTTTGCTGCAGAGTGATTAAACTGCTTCCAAAAAAGTCAATGCTGACTACTGATACAAATTCAATATGCTGGCCTTAGACCCTTAACTGTGGAGAGCTCCTCTCTGAGGTTAATAAATAGGATGTATTTCTCTGCAATCTTTGTCATGCTTCTTTTGAACAATAATCTGCTCTGAATTTGAGATGGGATTTAACAATTATTTATACTTTACTGTAGCAAGTGTTGACTGATTCAGAAAGTCTTTCTGGATAGTCAGTGCCGTGCAATGGCTTTGGCCTAGTAATAAGAAGACCTTCAAAGAATAAAAGACACTTTCACTCCAGTCTCTCAAAGCTTTTATTTTATTTTTTTTATTCAAAGTATCACACTGAATGAACAAAAAGAGCAATCACCTCTTACTGCAGCAGCTAACCAAATCAAGTGAGTGGTTGCTATGATTTTCTAAGACATGTTAATTCCATACACGGTCATCACTTTGAACAACTCTGTCACTTTCTCCGTCCATCTGTCCCTTTTCTATCGCTAAATCTCTTTCTCTCATTGCATTGTGCTTGCAAGATGAGTTGATACAGACATGCATTATTCATCTGTGTGTCCTTTCTGTCATTGCAGAGTACAGGACTGGGAAGCAAAACTACAATCAATCAACTGGGCTCTAACAATCACCACAATGAGATATGTTGATTGGATAGTACAAAATGTCATCGCAAACAGATTATTATTGTATTATGTGAAGTTATCAAGATCCTTACAACACCTGAAAGTCATTTGTAACCAACCCCTTAATTGAAGAAATATTATAACACCTGTTTCAGAAGGACCTCATCACTCTCTCAAATGGTTATATGATTTAGTCAAACACTATATGATGTGTCTGGTGAAGTTCGTATGGTATGTATTGTACACCATATTACACGGACATATGAGCATGTTGCAATAATTGTAATCAATAAGAATGAAAGTTTAAACCAGTCTAGACAGCATACTCTATGAGTTTTCAAGCATTTAAAAGCCTTAGAGGAAGCTTCTTGCCAAATACATATCAGCAGGGGAACAAATCATCCTCATCTTCTAGCAGTAATTAAAAGCAGACAGAAGAAATTTACATTTTAACTATTTAAGCCATTCAGTGAGTGCCTTCTCAGCAGTTGATCCATGTAAAAGGTTTGTGTTCTAAGCTTTTATAATAAAAGCAATACTGTATTTACATTGTTTAAATCCTCTCCATAGAGTGTATTTGATGCGTTAACCTAGAATTATAATTAGTATACTGCTCCAAGAGGAAAACTTAATATAAAAAAAAAAAATGTGTGCGCACATGTACATATCCAGTTAATAATAATAAATTTTAAAAAAGCACTAAAGCTGAACTGTAATTAGGAAAATCAAACAAAAGGGTTGAAATGTGGAATTGGTTCTCTAAACACTCATCTGTTCACTGTTTATGAGAAAAGTCAATTTCATGGCTAATAGGTTCATTACTGTGGTCATGCTTGAAGGGCCTTCTCTGATAAAACTCACTCAGGAGCTGAGAGCTAAGCTACTGGAGCACAGGTCTTAATAAGGTTCTCTGTTTGCCTCTCTTTGTCATGGTAATATTACAGGGGAGTTCAACTCTGACCCTCTCTGTATAGGAGTGTGTTGTGACGGCTGTGTGTGGAGCAGACCTAGCGACACAAGAGAAATCTCCTTGTGTAGAAAAGGGCACAGATTTGCCTCAGCTGCTCTATTCAGTACAGACAATTTATCTGCTGTTCTGGGGAAGAGAGTTTCTGCAAAGGTCCAGCTAGACAAGACGGCTCTGTGCTGCATACTAATGACAGCCGACTGTTTCCACCACACAGCCTTGTCATCCTGCATTCCAGCCATGTTCTCATGCTGTCACGCTGCGGTGGAGACGGGGCGCTTTATGAGGCAATGCAGCATGGTCTGCTGTGCTACAGCACGGCAGCATGGTCTGCTGTGCTACAGCACGTGTGAATCTCCCACTTGTGTTTGTAATTGAATTCTTTATTGTCATGTAGATGAGCTCAACCCTTAACCCACGTTGTGCAGAGATTTTCCTTTTTTTTTTTCCCCCAGGAAGTTCAACATATCACATCCTGATTTCCTGATTCAGCAAAAATACTGACCTGACAGAAGCTGATGATTGTGAAAACCTTCCAGCCCAGAAGCAAAGCAGCCGCTACACCTGCATAATCCCACAGGTATTACTGTAACACCAGGTGCTTGAAAATATTTTTTTTTTTTAAAAATCACATACTCTCTCAACTGCACTTTTCAACTAAAAATGCATCTTTCAAACAAACTAAATATATCTGATATATTTAGGAACAACTAGGCTTGTTTAACCTCTTCATGCACTAATTATTAGAAAATGAATTTCTCCCAAAAAAGACTTGCATGTATTTGGATTCATGAGTAAGATACATCTAATACAATTGATTACTTGTAGCTTGAACTCAACCGTAATCATAACTGGATCAATAGCATGACAAGGTGCATTTCAGACTTCAATATGTTGCCCCTGAAATTTCAGATTATCCATTTAACTTTATATTCAATGTGCGAAATTGACTATAGGCTGTTACAAATGCATGTTGGTCAAGCTTACACCATTTTAATAACTTTTTTTTAAAGCAGATTAAAGTACAAGCTGACCACAACACACATAACAAATATTTCTACTGCCCAATAAATGCTTGATAGAGTGCACAGTTTTGACTAACATTAGTACTTAAGCGCACTGTGTAATGTTCAAAAAATATAATTAGAAAGTAAAAAAAAAAATTATGAAATTTTGTGGTGACAGACTGGACATATTAAGCTTAACCACATCTAAGTACAAATACAAAATGATGAAATTCTGAAATGTAAAAATACGAAATTGCCTCTCACACTGTTTCCAGCTTCATTAAAGACACTCAAAATGATGATGATGATGATGATGATGATAGTGATGACATCAGTGTTGTCATCAATCAGATTATGAAAGGGGTGACATGGTGGACAGCAATTTGAGGGACATGCATAGAATGTTGAATATTATTAAATTCATTCATTCTCTGATCCCAATTGTCCTGACTAGGGTCATGGAGGTCTCTGGAGCCTATCCCAGGTACTTATGGGTGAAGGCGGGGTACACGATGGACAGTTCAACACAGGGTTGACATATAGAGACAACCAGTCACTCTTGCAATTTTAGGTTAAGCAGTTAACCTATCGGCGCATGTGTTTGGATGGGGGGAGGAATACCTGGAGAAAACCTATATAGACATGGAGAGAAACCACAAACCACATAGGAGGGTCTCTAATTGGAATCAAATGTAGAACCTTGTTGGTGTGAGGTGACAGTGTAATCAACTGCACCACCACGTCACCATTAAATATTATTATTTTGGAAGAGGGAGACAGATAGATAGATTATTATTTTTATTTTTTTTTATTATTAATATTTTATGCAAAAGGGTCAGGGCTAATAATTTGCACTCATTTCCAACCCTTTTCGAGCATGTATGTATATGTCTTGTTCTTCTTTCTAACATTGTCTTGAATGTTGATTTTTGTATTGTTATTTATGTTTTACTTGTTCATATATATGTTACATTTCATTATATGTTCTGAATCAATCAATTAATCAAAATAAAATATAAACGATCAAATTGATTGATTTGTTTAATTGAAAATCATGTTGTGTATAATGACAACATCCAAACATATTTGATTTCTTTCCTTTTTCATTTAAACACTTATCAAGCTCTACATTCTAAAGTTAGAAGAGCATAGTGAGGGACATGTACATTCTCTCAAAGATTTTTGTCTAAAATTTGAAGTAATAATCACATTTTAATAGGTTTAAAGTTGTACTTGTATATGTAAGTGTCTATCCATAATTAAAACAAAAAAAACAACAGGATTTCATTATTTTGCCATGTGTTCATGGTGACAGTTTTCTTCTACTGGAAGACACCAAACACACTTTATAGTGATACTGAGCAAAAGTGTTTTAACAGTGTGTGTCTAAACGCCTGTCTCCATAAACATAACATATGATTCATTTAGAAAAATCTTAATGGAAAATGTAACTGATTCTGAATTCATCAGAAAATACATGTTGTAATGTTGATTTTGTAGTGCAAAAAATATACCAAAAATAGTTAATTAGGAGTAATAACTGCAAATAGTAACGTTTTAAGATATGAATAAAAGTGTTAACGTTCTATCTTCTCTTGTAATCTTACCCTGCCATGAAATACTCACCAGAATAATGAGTGCTAAATAATGAACCCTTTTGTTCCAATCTGATTACCCCCACCCCATATTCCCTGCTCTTCCCTTTTGGTCAATCACACTTTCAACCCTCAAGGGCACTGTTTTGGATTTAACAGAGCACACTAAGCACTACAGGTAAACCAAGCACACATTCATGCACACATTTACCTAATGGAGCTTGATATGTTGTGGTCAGGAATGAAAGCATGAGCAGCGATTGGTGTGTTTGCAGAGTATTTGTCTAGGTAAGATCAGTACGCCTGTCTGATCCAGTATAACCAACTGGCCTCACTGGTCCTTATTGATTTTGAACTTAAGTAGAAGACAGATTTTCAGAAGAGAGAGGTAGTGGTGTGTATGTTGCTGGCTGCCAGTGAAGGAGCATTCGACATATCTGAACTATTTGAGGCAGTTGAGTTTAAAAAGGTGAGAAAAGAGTGTGAATCAATGGCTTGCACATCTTTGTCTATTTAGCACTCTGTCAAGTTACAGTGTTTGATCAATATTTAAGGCCAAACAAAGAGGTCAAGAGGAGCTTAAATAAAACTGAACCATCTGTGAGTTTTCATTAAAGTAGGTAAATACGCTAAAGAAAGCTTGTTTGAGATTGTGCTTCTTGGCAAAACAGCAATCAGGATTTATAAATAGCTCCCACAGACGGTCCTGGCCAATTATTTATGAATAATAATGGAATGACTTGCATGGAGACATGTCACAGTTCAAAACAACATCATCCATCTCTCCTACCATCTCAGCTCTCATTGCCCAAGGGGAGATGGTGGGAGTGGGGGTGAAAAGGAAAGGGGAGGGGCATGTTAGAGGTAAAAAAAAAAAAAAAACACGTATAAAACTGAAAAAATCTGTCATTCTGAGCAATGTGTGAGGTGAGTGTCTGTTTTACACATCAACAGGAAGAAAAGGATCCAGAAATAGTGAGAGATCTAAATGTCTTCATCAAACAGCATTTCAGGGGCAAAAGAAACTGTGAGGTGACTTATTTCTAGATCAAAGATGAGTCTGTGTTTGCTCCTACATACTGTAAACACCCAGAAATTCACTATCCAACTGTTCCACACAATTCAAGACTTCTCATCTTTTTTTGTCTAATATCACAGTACAACACTAAAAAAAACACTGTCAAATGAAATATATCTGACTGAATTCACATTATGTGTCCTTTTTAATATGTTTACATCGATGACATCAACAGCAAATACAGTATAGTTCAAGAAAAGAGCTGCAAGGCATTAATGTGGCCATAGTCCGGTGTCTTGCTCCAGTGGTTTGCTACACAATGCCTTTCATTTAAAGTGCTTTCTAAAAGATGCTAGTGAACTATAATGACCAGATCCACTAGAGCATATCACATTTTGGGAATTGGACAAGCTTGGCCCATCATCAAACATTACTCAGCACCAGTGTTCAGTTTGTTGTAAATATAATTCGCAGGGTACACAGAAGCACTCTCATTTACATATAACATTGAAATATTATTGTGACAGCTAGTGATGCACCGATCAGCATGTCCGTACATTTCATCTAGGTATGGACAGTTGCATCGAGGGCTGCAACAATAAAATATTTTTGTAATTGAGTATTCTGTCAATTTTTTTTCATCAATTAATCGAGTAATTGGATGAATTCTATTTTTAAAAACCCTCTAACTTCTGACGCATCATTGGTGAGTGTTCTATATGTATGAGTTATTCTAAATAGTCATAATTCTGAACAATGGAGCAAAACAAAGCAGTGAGTGAGACTAAACATAAACGACTTGGGATTTGTTTCGTTTTACTATAGTTTACAGTTCCAGGAGTTAAAGGGTTAAACTACATCAGTCAATAAACAGGGATGAGAGAAGACTGAGGTGGTTTGAGTTGTGTGCGCGTGCATCCGTGCACAGGCACACGCGCCAGTATATGTGAAGCAGATGTAGCCTAAAAATTACATTACCTTCATACATTTGCTAAAAATAATTAAAACATGTGAGGCTACATGCTAATAGATGATAGTACACACTAGTTAGCAAAACAAGCTCTGACTAAGTGCCGTTGAAGCATGGGTGCGTTTGGTGTTCAATGCATGCGTTCAGGCTAATGCTAATGCTATTTAGCCGCAGGCACACTGTTGTCTGCCTTAGGCACCATAAAATGGTCCCAAACTTCTAGTATGAATTAACTAACTATATTTTAAATAGTACATAAACAGTATACACCAGATGAACCTGTTCTGTAGCGTGTGTGACAGTTTGAAAATGGTTGGTAGTAATTTACCTTTTTGATTGGCATGTTTTGCCGATCACCGATCAGGTTATTTTTAGGCATTATCAACTGATTATGATCGGCAGCCGACACTGTCACTGACAGCTATGATGGCAAAGGTTTTAATAGACTGAGTTATATTTCTCTGTGTTTGTATTGTATGTATGTATATCTGCATATAGATACGCTACATATAGCTGTTGTGAACTAACTACAAAATGAAATGAATTGGAACAATATCAAAGCCTCACCAAGGTGACTAAACTAGCAGCAGTGAGGCGTCTTCAGTACTTGGAACACTAAGCCTGTGATGGAAAGCCTCTGTAGTCTGCACTCTGGCAGCATATACAGCTTATGTGACAGAGCGCACCGTGCACCTCAGGCAAATCTTTAGGTGTACTCAGGTAACTGAGCTGCACATGGTGACATGAGAACCTCAAACAGCATGTATAGGCATAATCCATGTGATACAGACCCCTATTTCTAATTCGAACTGCAAGGGTGGATTCAACATAGACAGTGTGGTACCGAGTGAGCTCTGAATACTGTGAAGCACTGTAATTCAACCAAGGCTTTAACTTTGAGATTGTTCTGTCAACTGTTCAGCCCATATGAGACCCATAAAAGCACAGTTCACAGATTTCCTCAAAGCTCCACCTTAATCCCTACTATTGAAGCCAATTGTTGGATGAATAATCTCCCCCAATTTTCATATCTCAATTCAGCAGTTTCTGTATGAATGCTGGGATCATCTCCATGCAGTCTTTATATTTAAATTTTTTTGTCAACCCTCCTTCCACCAGCAGACGTTCGTGTGATACATGCCTGAATCAGGGCAATAGCCCCCTGAGTTTTCCCTGACTTTTCTAGGTCACCATGATAAGAGTGAGTCTGTTTCTTATCTAAAGTTGAAAATGTCTTTTATGACATTCAGGCATCCATTGACTGTTTTTCATAAAAAGGTGCCCATGGACAGTGTATGTGAGGGCATCGAAAGACATTCAAAAGCGAAATAACGTCATCTTGCCCTGGCTTTCACAGATCCACACAGAATATATCTTTATAGAGTGTAGACCTATCTCATCCTGAAAATATACAGAGCATCATGAAGAGAATCTGACAATAGTGGCCATGGAATGGTAATCAGCTAAAGAGTATTCACAACAAGAATGACTAACAATTCTGAAGGCAAACATGGGCATGTAACAGTTGTAAAAAAAAAAGGCCTTGGTACAACATATTTTGGAGTTGTGTGAATTAAAATCTAAATTTGGTCATATTTATAAATCACAATTAAGCTTACTTTGGTCAGTTAAATAAACATTCAAATAAATGTTAGATATAAGTTTTAATTCATTCTAGAAACTGTCGTAATTATATCCCCAAACAGAGTTCTGGGAATATAATTAGGATTATGTTTTTGGTCCGACCGTTCATCCTTCATGTGAATGTGATAACTTGAAAGACAACTGGTTTAGAAATTCTGTGTTTTCCAAATAGATTAATATGATGGAGAGGAAGGCCTGATTAGATGTTAGATGATTTACCATTTCTAGATTGCCCACAAGGGGGCACTCAAAAGTTTCAAATCACTAAACATCCTTTTATTCATATCTCTGGAACTATTTGTCTGCTTCACTTCAAATCAAATGCAAATGAAAGGTCATGACCTGTGGATGCCTCACCTAATGACATCAAAGCTGGTTGTTTAAGGATTGGCGTGTTTAGGGATGTACCTCTAGCTGTCTCTTCTGATGTTTTTTTTTTTTTCTTTGAGAATAGGGTTTGCATTTTTTATGTTCCATTGTTCCATTGATCCACTGTGTTTGCATTCTATAAATGGCTCATGCAAACCAGTTTCTCCATTCACGGTATCATTGTGTGGGGAACAGCAAATTCTACACTGACAAAAGTCTTCATTATGAAAGATGGAATGAAAAAGCTTTTATATTCTGCATACTCATGAGAGGAGAATATGTCACAAAACGATTATTAGGTAATTTGAAATGTGACAGAATATGAAACCACATAATCTTTTTAAAAATGGAGTGATTCACATATTTGTCACAGTGCAAAACACTTACAATTGAAAAAAAAAAACAACTATTTTCATTTGAAAGAATTGGTCAGGCAAGTATGTCATCTCATTACAACAGTATCTCAAACAGCACAAAATTGAGTATTGAATTGACTACAGTTGAAAAACACATGACAAGTGTCTTCACAGTGATATAGTGCATATCATTTTGTAGAAATAGAGAAACATTACAGGTGTAAAGCATTGTGCTGGTAGAAGCTGCATACTAAGAATGTAAGCATGCCTGCTGCTACAAAGTGGTTGAGATCTTCTGGGTTCATTGCAGGAATAGATGACAGCACCTCCTCTTTGCTGCCTACACTTAGTGTTTTCTTGTAAATGGAAAATGTGCACCACCTGCTACAGCAGAGCAAGCCAGCAGCCTCTTAGCCAGGCCCAGACACACATCTCCTGGTCTTCTGAGTATGTAGGCGGACTAACTCCTATCCACTTGGTAACAACCCGAATGTCTGCCTACTTCACTGCCTCCTTCTTCAGGCAGTTTCTTCTTATCTATACTATGTGTGTTTATGTCTTCATAGTGTTCTGACATAGAAGACAAATAAATCAGCAGCAATTCTAGCTTCACACAACAAACCATACTGCAACCTAGATAGATAGATAGATAGATAGATAGATAGATAGATAGATAGATAGATAGATAGATAGATAGATAGATAGATAGATAGATAGATAGATAGATAGATAGATAGATAGATAGATAGATAGATAGATAGATAGATAGATAGATAGATAGATAGATAGATAGATAGATAGATAGATAGATAGATAGATGCAAAAGGCGTTTTCAATAAAGAAAGGCATTAAAGGCAGAAGAACATCACTGTGCAGTATAGAATCCTTAAACAAACTGAGAAATATTAAAACAAATATCATTATGCAATGGCCGCTGTGGGATTTGGTTGCATAAAAAGTCAAAGACAGAGGAGGAAGGAGCACAGTTGTTATGTGTTATCTGCTGTAAAAACCAGATCTGAAGAAAGAGTGGGAGCAAGTTTCCACCCTCTAAAAAATGACACCTTGTTGTAATGCAGACAGATGGCCTGATATCATCCATCCCGACCATTTTTTTTCTCCTTCTAAATGCACACCCTACCAACTCTGAGCCTCCATATTCCACTGGACTGACATGGCCCTGTTGCTTGCCATCTGCCTGCCATGTTTGGCACAAGAGTATGCATTTCCTGTTTGAGCTTTCTCTCATTGGGGACACCAGTGATTACTCACTCTGACTCTGCTGCCATATAGACAGCTCATCACTTCATTTCTTGCCACTTTATCACCTTATTCCCATCTCTTTCAGTTTTATATTCCTAACTCCTGATTAATGAAGTCATGACATTTCAAATTACACAGAAAAAAACATCTTAGTTGCTCAATTGTTTCATCTGGGGAGTTTTATCCCAAATTTGTTTTAGTCATTCTCAGTTTCCTGATAATAAAAAAAATGCATTTGAATCAAGACAGAGGGGTTATTTATTTATTTTGCTAATCTTTCCCTGTGAATTTCTTACACAACCCAGCAAAAATCCAATCTCTACTGATCATTCAGCCAGCAAAAGAAATTACAGATAAATCATGTGAAGTAAAATCTAATCTGTTTGTTTAATGATATGAGGCTCATTCTACAGGATCCACTAATACCCTGTTCATAAATCCCTGTGCTATCATAGCTTATCACATCCAACTTTTAAAGACCCCAAAGACGATACTATCTATTCATTTTAGGCCTGTCATTAACATGTAGTACTTATACTTAAGTATATTTTGTGTGTAGGAACACACACAAAAAAGGAAAATCCATCTGTAAACGTAGCAAATCATTCAAAATCAGCAGAAATAGAAAAATAACATAAAACATTCATTGTCTGAACCCGCTTTATCCTCACTAGGGTCGCGGGGGTCACTGGGGGCCTAATCCAGCTACAATGGGCGAAGGAGCAGTACACCCTGTATGAGACACCAGTTCATCGCAGGGCTGACATACATAGACAAACAATCACTCTCACATTCACACCTATGGCCAATTTTAGATTAACCTATCAGTGCATGTCTTTGGATGGTGGGAGGAAACCAGAGTGCCCGGCGAAAACCCACATGGACACGGGGAGGACATGCAAACTCCACACAGAAAGGTCTGGTGTGGGATTTGAACCAGGGTCCTTCTTGCTGTGAGGCACGAGTGCTAACCACTGCACCACCGTGCCGCCCAACATAAAACATAACTTAATATAAAACATAACGTAATGTAACGTAATGTAACATAACATAACATAATATAACTAGGGCTGTCAAAAGTAACGTATTAATGTGGATTAATGCATCATCATAACTAATGTGATTAAAAATTTTAACACAATTTACCCATCTACAGTGCAGGAAATGTCTCTGAACGTCTCTGGCAACACATTTCAGGCATTTTGTCCAAGTGGCACATGAACAAATGGGCAGTTGAGCCAGAAGTGACAGGCATCAGAACCAACCCATAAAAATGGATGGAAATTTGAGTGCAGAAAAACACAAGACAGAACAGTTGTTTTAAGTAGTTTTGTGAAACTGTTGATGATGTTTAAAGATCCAGTGGTACTTTTGTAGCAGTTCAAAACTATTTTCTTCCTCTATATTTAACATTTCTTTCGTGATTTATCACAATATATTATGCCAAAATCCTCTATATTTTGTGTATTTTCAGTGAACATCTGGTATTTTCCCATATTTAATTAACCTCATTATGTAAATGTTGAAAAAACTACAATTACAGTTAAGGGTTATTCTATCAAAAACAGAGAAAACTGAAGAAAAAAATACTTTTTCCAGCAAAATCTACCCTTATCTGATCATCTGATCATAAAATCTGTGTGTCCATTCACTGTCATTGATCCAACTCCATAGGTTTTACTTGGGATTCAATGTAGAAGATGACAGTGTTTCCACAGTAACTATGGAGCCTCTGAATATCCAAATGGGTCATATCTGATGACCAGGAAAATATGAAGAACTGTATTTTACACTAAATATTGACATGGATTAATCGTTCAGAAGTTATTAAATGTTTTATATCAGTAGATGGCTTTGGTCATCGGTGACTGTTTGTATCTTTATGGGTTAAGTGCCTTTTTTCCTGAGTCTCTTCCCTCATGCAAAATGAAATGTGATGAATATGTATTAAAAATGAATGATATTGAATCATGTATAATTGTTTGACAGCACTAAACGTAACATAAAATCTAAACTAATGCATGACAGTGATGATAATGTAAGTTGATTATTTCTGATATTTAATCTTTATTTTTGCATTGTCCCTCTTTCTATTTAAGTTTCAAGGTACACTGCCTGGTGAGTCTGTCTGGGTGGACAATCAATTTAGACTCTGCAGAGATGCATAAGTGCATTAGAAACCTCCATGCTGATAGAGATACTAATTCATAGCAGTGGCAAACATATCTTAGTGACAAATAATCACTAGATAACTGAAAGCCTAAAAAGGATGAATAATATTCCTGGTTCTTCCTACTTCATTGTTACTCATGCATCATTTTTATTTACTGTAGCATTGTGGCACCGCCGGATGGAGATGTTTTATACCTAAGTGAAAACTACAGGATATGCATCTCACAGTGGAGTATGACTCACCAACTGTGTCATCGATAGTGATGCATTGATTATATAGAAAACCTTAATCTACTTTAAAATGACTCATAGACTAATAACATCAACCTGCTTCTACACATACATCTTAGCACAAATACACACAATATAAGTCAACCCTAGTAGCATTACATGCATGTACGGAGAGAAATGCTGACGGTAGTGACCAGCCCTGTGTCACCTTGATACTGTGCCAGACTGTGAAGGGCAACAGCCTGGTGCACCCACAGAGAGGGCCAACACCCCACCAAGACCGTCACACTCCTGAGCAACAGTCATCACGCTGACGCATGGTAGACGGGGCTAAACTGCACCTGGTGTTTGTGCTCTTAAATAACAGCTAAATAACCTCCAGCAACTAAAGAAGATGGGACTAATTCTGCAAATGGGAAAATGGGTCTTTCATTCCACACCTGTCAGAGGTTGCGTTATGTACAAGTGAGAAGAAAGACCCTGATTTACTATTAACATTCTTACTGTAGCTTCAGTTACGTAAAATTAATATTGATTTTCTTTGATTCAATAAGAAAAGTCTTTCTATTTTGACTCCCCTGCTCCATATGTCGATCATTAGTGACAACAATGACATTTGTGAGCCCATGTTAGGTAGAGTGCACCTTACATATACATGCATACCAAATGAAGTGGAAGATACAGACTCTGAACAGTGTGGCAGAAAGAGCATTTGTGCAGAGAGGAAAAGGCCAAACAAATTGTTAAAAAGTAACACACTACCATCATTCTTATTATTCTTATTCTTATTTTATTTTACTTCTTCAGATTTTTTAGAAATGATCTTCCTCAGATTGTGATAAATCTCATATAGTTCAGTAAGATGAATGAGAAACATTATGATATGATAAAGTGAAGATGTACTTGATGAAGTGTCAAATTAAGTGTCAAATTCTGTGTTGTTCTCTCTTTTTGCTGCTTTGAAGTGAATATATGACTGAAATAAACTAAACTAAAACAAAAACACACACACACACCTACCTGTCTTGTCTGTCTGTAGGTTTATGTACAGTTATACATTATTTATAAATCTACTAGAAAAAACTCGTAAAGTGAATTATTTTTTTGTACACACACTGTTTTGAAAAACATTTATTGTTAAGTAAAACTCATTCTGTCATTGATTCTCCTTTTGACCCAATATTCTATCTTGGAGACTACCAGCATTATTTTAATCATTTTTTAAATTTTTTAAAAATGACTCAAATTTGGTATAGCTTTACAACTTTTATATTGGAGGCATTTTACTTGTAGACCAATGCAATTATATAAATATGTAATATTCATATTTAATATTCATATGTATGCAAATATGCAATATTCATATACAATTCAAATAATATATAAAAGAGGTTAATTATAATTTGTGAATAATAGTATAGTTATTTTCATGTTACATGTCTGCACTTCTCTGCTCAGCTGACATCCATGCACTGCAGATATTTCCACATTATACTTATATTATATTACATTGCTTTTATCCAACACAACTTCAAAAGAGAAGATCAAATGAAGAATCAGTGCTAAAGTACAATAAGCAAAACATCAAGTGCAATGTGATTACAGCAAACAGGAGGACAGAGCAACAACCAAAAAAAGCTCTTTAAAAACAAGTTATGCGCAGTATTGTACACAGACATTAAAAACTATTAGAACACATAAGAAGACTGAACAAAAACAAAAGTAATTTAATTGCATTTTATTTTTTTTACTGGCAGTTGGTGCAGTGCAGCGTCAAATGCTGAGGTCTGTGTCTGAGTGGGTTCTCTCTGGGGACTCTCACTTCCTTTCACTGTCCATCTACATGCACAGTAATAAATTAACCAGCCAATTTAAATTCCCCATTTGGCTTTTTCTTCAGCTCCATTGAGTTAAGTAAGTCCAGAGTTTCATTGTCGTGCAGTTAGATTATGGCATATAAATATATATGTTAAATATGTGATCCATGGGCAAAAACCAGCCCTGCAAAACTTCTGATCTGAAGTGCAAAAATGACACTGAAGATATAAACAGTGAAATGTGTTGAAATCCTTTTAGTTCAGCCCAATGTGTTGTAAAGTAATAGAATAATAACGATTTAACAATAAAATGTTGAAAATTTAAAATTGGAGTCATTGTTTTACACTCACAGCATTCTAAAATCTAAATCGACTCATGCAATTGCATGCAAAACAAAATGTCGAGAAAAACGTGTGGCAAAAAGGCAAGACAGCAGGCCGTCCAGGTCACCGCTTCATGGCAAGCCCCATCAAGGCACTTAATTGATATTTGATGGACATATCAGCAAATCAATCATTGTAAAGATCTGCCACCCCACCTTTAAATAAACTAAATTAAGACATGGGTAAGAATTATATTTTTAAGAACAAAATTAGGACACACTCATACCTGGCGTTAGTGAGGTGGGACGCACACAACACCAACTCAGAAGGCGGAAGTAAGCAGGTGCAGAGGAGGAACGACAATAAGGACACTTTTATACCATGTGCCTCCTAATGGCCATTGAATGAATTTCACCCTGCTACACATGCTACATTAGCTCCCACAGTGGGTCTGCTAACTTCTTCTCCATCCAGTGAGTGATCATGTAGCATCCTGGGATCGCTGTTGCATTAACCAGAGTCAACTTTTTAAAATAATATTTACACTCATGAAAAGTAAGCGTACTTACATATCCACTAAAATGTTCTTTTTCCTTGTCCATCTTAGCAAAAACGTGCTAAAACACACTGACGAACTTAGTTATGTTTTGCCTCTAGTTAAGACCCGCCCCCCAAAACATATCACATGGTTTCCAAATTACAAAAGGGTTTATCTGTAAATGTCAACTCTTTGATGAACTGGGGACATGTCCATGGTTTACCACGTGTTGGGATAGACTCCAGCATCCTCATTACCCTCTTGAGGATTGAACTGTTGAACTAGAATAAACAACATGTGCTTCCTAGCAGTGATCGATGGTTAAATACATTTTGTTCCAAGATCCAAAGTTGATCAGATTCTTTAGTTTAGCCATTCATAATAGAAGAAAGCTACAGGCTGGACTATACAATGTATAATAATCCAACAAGTGATCTGAAATACATATGAATTTCAACCCAATGTGGGACACAGGGTTTAGAGAATCAACGTCAAAAAGGTTTCAGTTCACAATCTGAACTAAGAGGTGACACGGATCCATTTTTCCACAATCCAATCAGGTTGTTTTGTCGCGTGGATACTGACCTGGGTAGAGGGAGGTGCTAAGGTGCTTTGAAGATCCCCAGCTGGTGTGACAGACACAGAGACAAAGGTGCTGATCTTTGTGCCACACTAGCTGGAGGCAGAACTTAATGAAGAGGTAGCAGCTGAGGAAGATAGGCTCATCCTGGCTGTCAGGGCCCAGCCAGTGCCCTATTAGTGTTGGGCTGCCGGCAGGAGAGGCGTTGCTGACAAGATGTGACTAGGGGCAGGCGCAGGACGACAGGTAGCACGGGCTAATTATAGTTTGGTGCTACCAAGGAAAGTGGCAAGGCAAGGAAAAGGGTGAAGGCACAAGACAGGTGGAAAAAAATGGACAATTTAAAGGAGAGAACAACAGCAAAAGGCTTGTGTCATGGCATCTGTGTTTACAAGATGCAAGACTGAAAACATACCCAATAAGTAACACACATTGTTATTATTGTTATTAAAAGGGGATAGTTGTAAAAATCCAAACAAGTTACTTAATAGCAGTATGGTGACATTAACAGGTTCTTTAGTTTATACAGTATTGGGAAGAGACTAGTTATTGTGAAGTGATTGAATTAGATAATACATGCAATGTGTTACAGGTAGGAATAAAAAAAAAAATATTGCAATGAATACCAAAAGGTCATATCTGAATATTGATGCTGTCGGGCAGAAACCTCATAAATCAATTTTTAGCCTTTTTTTGTAAAATGATAAAGATTTAAAAACTCAATAAAAAAATTAAATAAATGATTGAATGAATAAATATATAATAATATATAATATATATATAATATATTATATATATATATATATATATATATATATATATATATATATATATATATATATATATTAAAATTATAAATAAATAAAAAAAGAACAAATTTATTAAATAAATAATTTGCAAAAGTACATTCGAACTCAAGCTACAACTTTTGAAACTTTTTCACTTTGCACCTGTTTCCCCTCATCCTTTATGAGTAAATAAAATAAAATAATAATAATAATAATAATAATAATAATAATAATAATAATAATAATAATAATAATAATAATAATAATAATAATTAATAATATAATATTTTTAATATAATAAATACATGAAAAAGAAAAATAAATACAATATTTTTTTCAAATATAAATAAAAAGAAATAATAAAAAAAAAAACATCTTCAAACCTTTGAAAAATAAATGTTTGGTTTGCACCTGTTTCCCTCTTGCTTTATGACGACTTCTGGAAAAAAACAAATTCATGTATTCATAGGGCCACATCGTTTCTACTTTACTAGTGGGGACCTTTATTTATATGTAACCCTTGTGGGGACCTGCATTTTGGTCCCCATAGTGTCAGAGGTCCCCCTGGTGTGACTGTGTAAACATACCAATGTCCCCATAAAGATAGGAATACACACAAACACAGATGTATATGTTGGTTTATGTACATTCCTACAATAAATTCATAAATGTTTCATGACAAAGAATTTGTAAAGTGAATTATTGTATTATTGTATTTTAGCTCTGAGACAAACATTCCCTTTTAATAAAACTTATTCTGTCATTAATTCTCCAAACTGTTTGTTGTATTTACAGATCATATCCTTTTCCTGATTTCACTTATAATACGTTACAACAAGGTAATACTCATTTGTAAACTATTGATTTTCTAAATTAGCTTTCCCAGCAGTAAGTATGTGCGTGTATCACAAAATATTTTTTTAATAAACAGAAGCATCTTTGAATACAGTTGGAAGTGTTTTGATGGGTTTGTACTGTGTGGGAATGTGTGTGAGGACATTTATGCATACGTGTGTGAGGAAGGGTAACTCTGCTTATTAGTGGGCCTCCTGTTGGTGTTCACAGACAAATCTTTTTGAGCTTAACCCTCTGTCCCTCTAAATACTACGAGTGAAAAGAGAAAAACAAGACTTGTTTGTCCAGAGAAACCACAAGGCTACAGTGTTCCGACCACAAAGCCTTCTTTACATTAGTGTGATGACTGATCAGATCATGCACTATACGTGACCAACATGGATCTACAGCAGTGTCACCAACTGTTTAGACCTCAGAGTCACTGTGGCATGTATATGATGCCTTCACTAAAAATATATATATTAAAAAAAATAATAATAATAATAACAATTATAACAGTTTGCATATTTTTATGAGAGTTTTCTTTAAAGTTTGATCTTATTCCTATGTTGAAGTAACTTAACATGGACAAATTACTTGAAGTAAATGCCAACCATGGCTCCATAATGGCAAACTGTTCTGTGACAATGGCACAAAGTGGCAGTAAATGTCATTGTGCTCCATTAAGAGGTCTTCTGTCTGTATGCCACAGCCTTCAGAGCCTAATGGACTTTGTAGCCTTTGGCAGGTCATTTCTTCCAAGAAGGGAATTCCTACTTTGTCGTGACCCTGGTGGCAAATGAACACAGGGATAAGGCACCGCATTAGTCAGTCAGGAAAACCAGTGTGGATGACAGGATTAGGCTTCAGACAGCACGGCAGCCTTGAATCACAATAACACACAAAGCAAACACGTGCACCCATAGATATACAGTCTCAAGGGCGGCAATGTCCTTTACAATAAAATGGACGGCATTATCTTTACAAGAAATATACGTAACAGAACTTAACAAATGACATACAATAAAAGGGAACAATACAAAGCTGTGGATCCAATTAAGTAGAGCTGGTAGAAGTTCAAATGTTGATTATCATACCCAAATAGCTGTTGAAGGAAAGGCCACATTTTCCAGTAACATGTGCTCCCAGGGGTGACAGCATGACCAAATGAAATGTGATGACAAACACTGAGTGCTCTGATGGCTGAGTGCCTGTTGGGAGGAGCATAAATGTGTGCATCTGTGTGTTTATGTGCAGAGTGTTTGTGGTTGTCCTCTACGTGCTTCCCCCCCCTAGATTTATCCCTCCAGTGTGGATGAGTGGGGGGTCCCCCATGTACGCCCTGATGTTCCCACGCCTTGGCCGACGCTCTTTGACATTGCTAACATAAACAGATGTTTAGCTGTGACAGGAAATGGTCGACTTCTGAGGGTCTGATGGAAAAGAAGCTGTTTGTCTCTGTGACAGAGGACAGTGAGGAGGTCATATTACAGCAAAAAAAGAG
>CM035788.1:25439566-25904566 GCA_020466265.1 Siphamia tubifer | reverse complement strand
ATGTTCTCTGTAAAACATTTCAATTACACTATAGTAAATAGAACATTTATATAAGTGTTATATTACATGAGCAGGGATTTTTGGACAATGTTGACATTATTTTTCTGAAAAGTCAACCATGTGGCAAATTAATATCATCATAATCTTAGTTCCCGTGATTGCTTATCTCTGTACTACTCTTGCAGTCTGTCTGTTGCACACATTATGCATTTTCCCCATGGCAACTAGCACTTGTTTTAGAGTCCATTTGGAGTCTACTTCAGAATGGAGTTGCAAGTGGTAGGATTCAAATAGGTCCTGTATGTGATGTGGTGGAAGTTGACAAACCTAACATTCTAATAACATATGGCTTTGTTTGCAATAAACTAAGATGTATAAACATATTTGCAAAGAAGATTGCACTTATTTGAAGCAAAAATTTACATTAGTGTGATTTCACTCCAGGTCCAGTTGCCATTTTTAGTTCATCTGGACAAAGTCCGCGATGAACTATTGTCATCGTCCACAATTCACTAAAATCTCTTTTCCTCCCTCAATTCTCAACAGATTTCAATTATGATTGATTCATTAGACAGATCTAAGCACTGGGCAAAAACTTATCACTTTGTTTGTTGCAAAATTTGCCTTTGCAAACAATTTCTTTACAACTTTGTTTATTTTTCAAACCCTCCTCCCTCAGATTTCAATTCTGATGGATTCATTAGAAAGTAATTGCCCCAATATTAGTTTCCACCAACAACCTCCTACATAGCATTTAACAGCTTTAACCACAGTAATATGTTATTACCCAGTTACCTACTTTTGTTCAGTCAGATGTTACCCCAGAAGAGCTTTGGGGGCGTCATATACCATTCACACTGTTTTTGGTATTTGTTGATAAAAACACACAGACACACAGTGGGATTGATTTTATGATCTATTGAATGACTCCCTTTTGTTGATAGCAAGACATCACAGCTGTAAAGTCCGGATGAGCACAGGGCCATTGGCCCTATTTTTAAAATGAGGATGTGGGAAAAATTGAAGTTTTTGCAAAAT
Source organism: Siphamia tubifer (assembly GCA_020466265.1). Lineage (NCBI taxonomy): Eukaryota > Metazoa > Chordata > Actinopteri > Kurtiformes > Apogonidae > Siphamia > Siphamia tubifer. Next base: position 25,903,528 of record CM035788.1, on the reverse strand, counting down.
ATTATGGGTGACAAATTCTTCCCCTCTGTCTCAAGCAACCGTCGTGAGTCTGCATCCAAGCTGACTCCATCCAAAGGGACAGACAATGGGCATAATGTCCACTCCCCTCTGATGCTAAACAGAAATATGATGATTCCAAACATAGGGATGAAAATGAAGTGTAGGACTTTGGGACAGGCCTAATAGTTACCCCCTGCCTACCCTTTGTGGAAGCAGGGTCCTGCCATAAAAACACTACTTGACTGAAATTTGCTGTCACTCAGAGCATTTCACCAACTTAATAAAAATATTCTATCGCATTAACATTATATTTAGTGACATATGTTTATTTCATATAATTTCATTGTAGTGAAACAGCAATGAGTTTAATGAGTGGATTTTATGATTCGTGAGAATGTGAACTAAATAACAATTCAAGGAAATATATGAAGATAATTTACTCATTTGTAGAATCAGAATTACAGGATATTTTCAAACATTCGATACATAGATATTTATTGATAATCTGGAAATCATAACAGTTAAATTTGCGGCAGTTCAAAAATAATATGAATCAGGGAGGCTCAGTTTAAAAAAAATAAATAAAAAAAGCTGTGTATTTCTGCCACTGAGATCGTCATTGGAAATAGAGTCATTAATCACAGTCATAAAGTTTTGTCACAAATAGCTGACACACTGAGCAGACTCCAAGTTGGACCCTGACCAATCACAGGTGTCGGGTGCCAGGGACAGATGTCACTATATCAGCTTTCTGACAGCATCAGTCTTCTAGACGATGTTAAGAGAAAGAGTTGTGATCTTACATGTCAAGAGCTCTCAAAGCTGGGACAAGGGAAAAACAATTGTGACAACCTTGAGTTTTCCGCCAACACTGTGAGTTTCACTCATTTATCTACCGCTCACATGAAGAAAAACCCATATATTATTCTATTGTAATAAAGTAAAAATATGACTGCCTAAAAATTATTTATTACTTTATTAAGTATTTGTTTTCTTGTAACCTTTATCTCAATTATTCTTAAAATGCATCATAATCAGAATGATGAAAAAATTATTATGCAGTAATTTCAGAAATCGATTTTGTATGAACATTAACTAGATGTGTCATTAACATTATTTCACTTATGGTACCAAAACCATCGTGCAGTAAATATCAAACACAAATGAATCCACTTCAGCACTAATGGAACTGTGCTGGCACGGGAGAGGGTACATTTAACATTTCCTCCAGTATTAGGTTTTCATTTTATCTTCAGCCACTGCTCATCAATCTCAATGAGTGTTTAACACAGATGTGAGCCAGGATAGGCAACTTGTCATCTCTTCTTTCTTGCTCCCGGTGCTTTCATCTCTTAGCAACCACGTAACAATGAATCTGGCAAAACGATGGGATGAAGGCCAAAGCGGAGTGCCTTGTGGACAAACCCCGGGCAAAAACCAGAACACCTTGGAATGTGTCACCTCTTAAACACCATCCTTTAGACAAGCAGTGTTACACACTGTCTTGTTTTATGTTTAATTCTGGAATGTGATAAAAATTCCCCAACACCAGAAGAAGAATATAATGTATGACAATGGAAACTATAATGGGAGCAGCTAAGGTGACACTACTTGTCTTTGTCTATTTCCATTTTAATGCCTGAGTCCATGCGGTGACGAACCAGAAGCTCCTCAGGGCTCATGAAAAGGCCAATTTAAATAGATCAGGCGACAGCTGACCACTACAAGATTTGCGAACCAGCCACTCCATTAGCGCTGGGCTACCTCTGTTCTGGGGCAATCTGGAGCAAATCACAGTGGCACTAAATGTGAGTGCAGGATACCTGCTGCAGCAAGGAGATAAAAGTGTATGTGCTTGGTCCTGTGAGTCTGCCAGCTTCCATCCCACTACTGCATGATTGCCTGCTGAAGTTTGGCATGTAAAACATAGACTTGAACCAACACTGACAGTGGTGACACATCTGCATCTCCTTTATGTAATAATCTTAGGCCAGAGAGGATCCTCAGTTCCAAAAAGAAAAGTGAATACACCATACATACGAAGAGGTTTTGCATAGAGTTTACCTGCAGGCACTCAAAGAGAAAGGAGAGAAAAAACTATAGTGAATATCAGACTGAAGAGTCTGGGGACAGAGAAAAAGCTGAATGAAATATTAATGGGAATGAAATATTAACTTCATTCTTCTATTGAACTCAGAAGTTTTGAGAGTGCTGTTTTTTTTTTTTTTTTTTTTCAGTAGTATGTTTACAACCCCTTAAACCTGGAGGATCCCAGGAGAAAGGCAAGAAGACTGTAAAGGAATGAACCTTCTCATACATGTCTACTCTTTTACAGATACATGCGGGGAAAATGATGAAATGTGCAGAACCCTCATTGGTAGGCGGTGTTGGAGAAGCTGTTTTGTTGGAGAGGTGCCATATTATTTATACTCTGACAGCGAGAAGCACGCAGATGGATTCAGTGCATGAAGAAAGGACTTGTGTGATTTGTGATGCTTACATTTATCACACAAACATTGGATCTGCATTCACTTAACTTCAAGTCACATGTGAACACTCTCACAGATAACACATACACAAACACTTCTTTCCTTCTTATCACCCCATCTGTTGACATCTCATTTTCACAGCACTCATATACAACTCCCTTCAAAGCACGTGCCGAACCCCATATAATACAATATAAAGATCCCCTTTGAATCACAGTTAATGACAGGCTTAACATCTACAACTATCTCTTCATCTTAATCTTCCAACAAGCAGGGATGTGGATCAAGTAGGGGGAGATAGAACACAGTATGATCATGAGTATCAAATGCCATGGATAGTAGTGCACTGTAATTGAGGTTTTACCTTTGACTTCTGGTTTGTCTAGTATTGTGATGAACTGATAAAGTCTACATATATCTCTGAGGGTAATCCTCAATCCAGTCGTAAACTAGTGCATGTTATTTCTGCATTTATTTTGATGTGGTTCATCATCACAAGGAAATCAATGCATTTACCATTTAACTATCGTAATTGAAATGTAATGTTATCTATAACAAATGTACATTAATTAGAACTATTTGCGGACGTTATAAAATCAATTTTAAACATAGTCTGTGCAATAATTTCATGTCCTATGTGCACTAATTAATTCCTGTATACACATGATATTAAATAATGTTTTCAGAGATAATCCTCTTTTTATTCCTATTTATAAATACCAGTAATTAGCTTTGACCTGATTACACGCTGACTCCCAGTTACACTTAATCTATCAAGGATGTAGTTTTTTTTCCTTCTTCTTCCCATTCCTTTTTGGGTGTAAATGATTGTATTTTTTCGTTTTCTGACTTTCATGTATATCCTGTGAATACTCAAAATAAACCAATCAATCAATCAATCAATCAATCAATCAATCAATCAGACTGAGGATTATTTCATCAGAAGAAGTGAAAATATGGGAAATGTGCATTTTACATACCTTATATAAATAAGATTTTACAAATGATTTATTTATGACCATTTTGATTACAACCACTAATTACCTTATGTGTCAAAATTTCAATCAATATGCACTCATGTATGTATGAATGATGACAAGGTATCTGTTTTATTCTATTCTATTCTATTCTATTCCCTGTATTGTAACACACACCCCTGTTAGCCCTACTGTGTCTGTACCAAGTCAACTTTAAATGGCTTGAACATAACCTGAAACATCTGCCTAGTAAAGTGCAATTATTAAACTGTCACCATCAGATTAACACATCTGATGTATTTTGATCCAGCTTTAATCTTTACCTTATTAGATATCCATGCTGGAGCAACAGATGCCCCCTCTCTACTTTACTGGAGGCTGGCAGGTACCAGGATGCCCTCTGGCAATAATTGCACCTGACAAATGAGCCTTGACAAAGGAATGGAGGGTGGTCAACCTCTTACTGATTTGACAGAGAAACTTAATTGAAACTATCAATCAGATCCACAACCCACTATCTATTCTATTCTGACTTTCATTCTTTCCTGCATAATCCAGCTCTCCCACTCACAGCTGCATCAGTGTATCCCTTTTCTGTCAGTGTCGCTGCCTCTCATGCTCACTTGCACATGCATATTAAGACCAATGAACGAATGGTGTTTGTCTCTGCTGCCACTCCATCCTCATCATCCCCCTACAGTACACATACACAGTACTTGTTCATCACATCTTGACAATACTAATTAATACATCATCCCTGCGATTCTATGATGCTTTTTTTTTTTTTTTTTTTTTTTTTTTTGTTGTCCATGCGCACAAAAGCAGATTAGAAGCCTTTTCCTAAATCTCTAGAGGCACACAGGATGTCACATTGGCTGACAGGGAAGAGAGGTTAGAGTGAGAACAAAAGGAAATACCTCCCCATGTCAGCAACTAAAGGGTTAAGCCTATTACAGAAGACCAATCAGGATTGGGGGAGCACTGCAAACCTCCGCAGTAAGAGAGAGAGAGAGGGAGCGAAGGAGGGAGGGAGTGACAGAGTGAGAGAGAGAGAGAGAGGGGAGAGCAGAGTGGGAGATAGAGAGAGATACCCGGAGTGTGATGGTTTGCACTCTTATCCAGACAGCAAGGCAGGGAGGGAGTGCAAAATAGAGTTCGTGAGCTGAGGAGTAATCATACAGCAGTCCATATGGATGCATAATAGAAAGAAAAAGGAACAAACGCAAGAAAAAGACTCTCATCAACAACCATGTCAGGACTAATCTCTATGGACTTGAACATCTGGAGCAGCTGTCAATTATATGACCTTTATATGTTTGGCAATATTCAGTCTTAAGCTTTGGATTATCACTGGAAGGAGGCTGATACCGATGGCAGTTTGTATTCACCGACCCAGATTGTTGCAGAGCTGGGAGAAGAGGGAACAGCGTGGTGTATGGACCAGCTCCGGAGCATCTGTGTTTACCCTGCATGGTGAGCTTTACTGTGTGATCATGGGGCACTCTACTTATTAATTTGATTTACAGCACTCCACTGAGTAGAGTGTATATGACAGTGAGGAAAACATAGTGCAAAACATCTGTCACCACAAAAACAAACAAACATAACCAAATGTATACCACTACAAACACACTGATGGCCTCGTCCTGCATGACATCACTTTATTATGCATGGTTTCATTTATAAACAAGTGGTTTTGGTTTCAATTCACTTGTTATTGCTTGGAATATGTCAAACTTGCTATTTTAAGGAGCTCCTAATGTAATCTCAAGAAGCTTCGGAGTGTTTTGTGTCTTATTGTTCAACACACAGGCATCATATTACCAACTGTCACTTCTTTCCAAACAACAAACTTGAAATAACATTTTCCACATAGCTTTAAATACAACTTTACAAGGACAGTTTGTTGCATGATACAGGCGTGATACTAAAGTGATCAGTAAAGTACGGCATCCCTCTTTGATACAACCTTGACCAATGACCTAACAATGATCTCTGAAAAGATTACATGATTCAAGCACACTGTCACATGAGGTTTCCATGTCCTTATGACAAGTTCCTAAAGCTCTAATCCAGTGTGTCCTGTTGTAAAATTTATATCACCAGTTCATAGCATTCACATACATACATATATATATATATATATATATATATATATATATATATATATATATATATATATATATATAATCTACTGCACATTAATAATTCAATGTGCACAACAAGAATAGCAAATTATTGCAACTAATCTGTGATTCAAGAATAGATTGCTGAGACATAATACTAGTTACGTCAGCTCGTAGCTTTTTTCAGAGCAATATGTAAATGCAATGACAAACACATCAGGCGACACAAGAACACGATAAGACATCAGAGGCTTGTTGCTATGTTAATGACTTTCCTTGTCCACTCTAGTGAGAATATGTTTATTTTCATTAATGCATCCTTCCAATCCCTCCTCCTACACCGCCTGTACAATCTCCCATTGTTCACCCTATCTATTTTCTCTCTACAGGTCACTGTGTAAAAAAGATGGACAAATGAAGGACAGGTGATGGTGTTACCAGCTCCTGCATTCTGAAGCTCTATTCTTGTCCTGCCTTTACAACACACAGTTTCTCCATCTGACAGAGTCACAACCACTTTTCCTCGTGGATAATGTTGTTTCTGAAATGGTGAATAAACCCCTTCCCTTTATGCATACAACCTTGATGGTCGCAGGTGTCATTGTGATCAAAAATACCATGGTGATTTGACACACATGCACTCTAAACTGCTCTGCTCACGCAATTTTCAGTTAAAGAATATTCAGCATGTGGAGAAACAAAGTGGAGACTTGTGCTCGATTTACAAGTCAATGGCAACTGGAGCCAAAGGTACAGAGACTGATGAGAAAGCTGGAGAGTGAAGGCCTGTTCCATTAGTGTTCCCAAGGGAGGCATGTGCCTGGATGCTGCCTGGACGCACTGACCTCTCCTGGACAGATTCTGTACATTACTATGGTGCAAAGTGAGGAATCTTCAAGGCTGCCTGATCAACCTTGCCTTTTGGAATACCACAAATGGATAAAACTATTTGGGTGAAGGAACAGATCTGACTACAGTCTCCTTATGGGTGACAAAAAAGCAAAGAACGAGCATTTGGATTGTACTACGTTCCAGCACATTGCAGAGGAAAGAGTCTGTGTTTCTTTGTTTTCTTGGTTGGCTCTCTCCCTTCTGTCGGGGAATATCAAGAGATTATAAAGAGGAGGTGGCTCTGACACTTTATCCCCGTTTTACTCATTTGCCAGTGTTCCCACCATCATCAAAGCAAACACACCACCAAACGAAACATCTGAAAAGGACATTAGCCCACATTCTCTCACCTCCTCCGGGTGCAGGTGGCTGATTCTCCAGCTTACTGGCCTTTGAGGTTAGAAAGGAAAATCTGGCAGTGCACGGACAGACAGGTGCTTTTTGGCTGTCAGCCTCTCAAGCAGGGACTAGCAGTGAAAGGAAAAGCCCGACTGGGGAACCGCTGGAGCAAAAACCCTTTTTACTGACTCTCTTTGGATGTGATGCTGGTCTCTGAGGATGCAACATGGAATCTATGGCCTGATTACACAGCCCCGGTATTCAGATAGAGCTGGAGGGAAGGGTAAATATTACTAAAAACCTTTTTTTTTTTCAAGCCTCGTTCGGATTAGATTAATTTCTCCAGAGGAAGCTGGATGATTTTAATGTTGCATGCGCTACTCAGTGACTTTAATTTAGTCTAGAATGCTGGAGTGTGAGGTTTTTTCACTATTTGTGTTTTATGTTACTCCCATCCAGAATAAATAATAATAATGATGAAAAGAAAAACATCTTGAAGTGCAGACGCACAAGCATCAAAGCGTGCCTCTGAGAATCAAATGTCAAGTCATGAACCTCCTCCTATATTTAGGAAATAATTAAATCAGAAAAGATGAGTTTAGTTACTGGGGGCCTTTGAGTATTTCATTAGCCATAACCTCCTCAGAGTATTATTTCCATCTAAATGTGGCTAAAATAACCCTTCTTCGTCACTGCCTTCACTCTGACCTCCAGTTCACATTGATTATGTATAAATGCTAATAAATGACATTTTTATAAGCTTAAGAGTGTTGTTCAGTAGTAGCTGAAAAATGTTCCATTCTGCATCTAATTGAGTGGTAATTATAATTTAATTGTTCCCATGCATTTTGTGATGAGCCTCCATTGTGGGTGCAAAAGTGTGACCAAGGACATAGTGATGAGAAGTGAAATATAAAGACATGATTGTTACTAGTTAGTCCTGAAAAGTATGTAATGAGCCTGTCTGATCTGCAGGATGGTCAGGGAAAATGTTGTAGCACTGTTATGTATCTTCCCTTTTCAAACTTAAAAGACCTCTCCGTCATTTGATAACTGGCAGCACTCTGAGATGATTTCTCATATTTCTGTTAATGAATGCACAAGATGAACAACCCCTCCTCCTTTTCCATTTCATCTATTCCCTTTCTCTTTCTCTTACATGCAGGATAATGCATATCCTCCCCCCCCTGGAACAAGAAGCCACCATGAGCAACGTCACAGTCACCGATAACACTGAACCCATCAGCCGCACCATGAGTCCGGCAACCCCCAGCCCATATGCCTACCCTGTTAGTTTCCAGATCTCTCTGACTGGCTTCCTCATGTTGGAAATCATCCTGGGCTTGAGCTCTAACCTCACTGTGCTTGCCCTCTACTGTATGAAGTCAAACCTCATTAGTTCTGTCAGTAACATTGTCACCATGAATCTCCACGTGTTGGACGTGCTTATTTGTGTGTGCTGCATCCCTCTCACCATTGTGGTGGTGCTGCTCTCCCTGGAAGGAGACACTGCTCTTGTCTGCTGCTTCCATGAGGCCTGTGTCTCCTTTGCTAGCGTTGCAACCGCTGCTAATGTTCTCGCCATCACCCTCGATCGCTATGACATCTCTGTAAAACCAGCCAACCGGGTGCTGACCATGGGCCGTGCCCTGGCCCTGTTGGCTGCCATTTGGGTGCTATCTTTTGTTAGTTTTCTGGTACCCTTTATTGAAGTGGGCTTTTTTGCTAAGGGTCATCCTGACCTGAACCAGACTGTGGTGGAGAATGTGGTACATAGTAATCAGTACTACACAGAACTTGGTCTCTACTACCACTTGCTAGCCCAGATTCCCATCTTCTTCTTTACTGCTGTCGTGATGCTGATCACTTACTCAAAGATCCTGCAGGCACTCAATATTCGCATTGGCACACGTTTTCACGCTTCCCAGAAGAAGAAGGCTCGCAGGAAAAAGCGTCCTTCTATGACCGCCATGACAACACAGCAAGAGGCCACAGATGGATCCCAGAGTAGTGGCAGTCGCAACCCCACGCTGGGCATGCGAACCTCCGTGTCTGTCATTATTGCCTTGCGAAGGGCTGTAAAGCGCCACAGAGAAAGGCGAGAGCGCCAAAAGAGGGTTTTCAGGATGTCCCTCCTGATTGTGTCCACATTCCTGCTGTGCTGGACACCCATCACAGTACTTAACACAGTTATCCTGAGTGTGGGTCCCAGTGACCTGATGGTTAAATTGAGACTGGGCTTTCTGGTCATGGCGTATGGGACAACTATATTTCACCCTTTACTCTATGCCTTCACTAGGCAAAAGTTCCAGAAAGTCCTAAAAAGCAAGATGAAGAAGAGAGTGGTGTCGATCATAGAAGCAGATCCTACTCCTAACAATGCCATTATTCACAACTCCTGGATCGACCCAAAGAGAAACAAAAAGGTGACTTTTGAGGACAAAGATGCGAGACAGAAGTGTCTTTCTTCAGAGGATATTGAGTGAACTCATTATCTTAATGCAGTATGCAGTCAATAAAAGCAGCTAAACTGACATCATGTCATGATTAAAAAGGGAACATGTTCATCCAAAGCAGTAATGTAAATAATATGTGCAATAGGATGTATAAAAACAGGTGGAGGTGAATAATTTATTACTATTTATTGAGAACAAAAGTAGGTTTCATAGATATACTATATACTGTACTGTAGATATTGCATGGCTTTTGTAACAGTAGCAACATCTAGTACATTGCGTACAATATATATATATATATATATATATATATATATATATATATATATATATATATATATATATATATATATATATATATATATATATATATATATATATATATATATATATATATATATATATATATATATATATATATATATATATAAACAGGGAAAGAGAATTAGAAATTGTTATGTATATGTATATATATATATGTATATTTATAATAAATTTTGTGTTCTCTCAAATAATGCAGCAAAAGGTTTCCTATTCTCCCCTCCCCTAAGTAAACTGTTTGTGATTTTGTAACAGCTGTGAGATTACAGTCGTTCATCAACATGTCACATAGTTTGACACCAATCCCAAGTGACCGCTGACCTTATTGTCTCTGAGTCCTCGAAGGGAAGACCATCGGACTAAAATTAAACTGTAGGTATAAGAATGCAATGACAGGTGAAACATAAAAGGTTAGCAAAAAAATAGAAAGAATGTGTTGTATGTTGTGTTGCTATATTTCAGAAGCTGTTGGGTGCTGTTAACTGTTAAAGAAGAACACTTGAATTCCTTAGACACAACACCACACCGCAGTTCTCATCACTTTGTTTGACATGAACCAGATGTAATCAAAACCTTGTCTGTTTTACTTTAAAAGTCACTTCTTTGAGCCAAGTGGAAAATCTATAGTTGCCTTATTTTTGGTATGATGAATTGACAATGACTTCGTGGTGGGACAGGAAGAGCACATATTAAATGAAAAAATATTGTTTTACTTGTGACAGAGAAATAATATGTTTTCCACAGGAAGTTATTAAATTAAACTAAAGGAAAATTATAAGAATGGCTGTATTATGAAGATGTCTGACTTTAATAGCACTAGTCTAGCAACAATGCTCTCATAATAAGCAAATCAGTACATGCAATAAAGAACTGCAAACATTTTAAATCCTAATAAAAGATTCTGTTTACAATACACAATAACAGATAATGAAGTTTTTCTTCCCTGCCTGTGAATGTTTAACAATAATGCATGTCCACTTTGGTTTTTATACAAGACAGTGAAATTGTGTTTCCCAAGTGGCTGTTGCTGGAGATTATAATGCAGCCAACCTTGTATTTTTGTCTTAACTTGTCGATGAACTAAGAATTGCCCTAAATACTAAGGAATAACTTATTCATACATCCGTACAAGCGTTTCAGTAGAACAAAGCTTCAAGAGAAAACTGTCAAACTTTTTTACATTCAGAGCCTAGACTAATATCACATCTCGATGCAGAGTTACAATGTCATTAGCATATAAAGCCATTTTCATCCAGCCTGTCAGCTCACTTCATTACAACCTGCAGGTCAAGAATTCCATTCCGTCTACAGTGTGGGTATATAGACTGCATTAACACACATGCATAAAGATGCATACAAATGCTTTTGCACACTGCACTTTGTAATATTTTTTCAGTAATGAGCTTATTACACCCAAACTGTCTTAGGTACAGTAGACAGACTGAAGAGCCCTTTATATCCTAAGAGCACAGGACTGTTGGCTACTGGGGTGATTATACAACCTCAATCAGATGTTTTCCTGGCTGCCAGTGTGTGGTTTTGTAGCACAACAGAGAGGGCTGATATTGATGCAGGCGAGGTTCTTTATGACCCGCTGTAAACAGGCAGTGTGGATGTCATGGTGCCTTGAGGGTGAGTTTGTGATTGAGAGTAGAGATGGGATCAGAGCCAGCAACAGATTAGTTGAAGGGAAAGAAAATGACCTATTATAAAATGAAACAGAGGACAAAGTTAAATCCCATATTCATGCAAGTCCACGCCCCCATTCAAATGTCAGGTATGCTTCAAAATGTCAGTGTTACAACAAAACAATTTTTTTTTTAGTAATAATACATGTATATGTTATTTATTTAACCAATTACATCCTGAAATTACCTCTCAGTGACCAATACAAGACTTTGAGGCCATGGTTTATTTTCCATTATGACGGCCACAGGAGCCTTATAAACATAACCAGCGTAGGCTGATGTTGTGACTGAATGGCCAACACTATTAATCAGTCTGGCATCTGTCTCATGTTAATCATCTTCTGTTTGGGTTGAGGGTACTGCACCCAAAAATCACTCAAGATATTGATGCATCCATCTGCTTAATGTAATTTTCAAACACAATCTGTGTGAAACCGGGCTTGGTGTTTGTCATGTTGATCTAAGTGTGCCAACTACTCTACATTTCACTATTTATTATTGTTGTCATCATATTTTCAGCATTTTGGCTCTTAACCTGAACCTTTCAGCTCTTTTTCTGATCATTCATTTGGGCCATTAAAAGGAAAACCACTAAAGTCCTGGCTCTTTTTTCAGTTTCTTTCCCCCCCTAAAACATCGGTCCAAAAGTAACCTAGAAGCATCTTAAATCAATGTAAAAAATCATACGCCAGGAGGCAAGCAACTACTAACAAACGTTACAGATGAGCGAGGATGCACTTTTACTTTTTTTTTTTTTTCCTGAAATAGTGTGCTCTGGATTACCTCTGAAAAGAGTTACAGGTGTATTTTCACTCAAGCAAATGTATATTTTAACAAATAATGGTTAACTGGAGTTGAATTAAGGCATCAAAGAGGAAGAAGTTGATAAATACCACTGTTAATGAAGTTGATTTTATTTTAATATGGATTAGTAGCTTTATAATAGCTGTAACAGATAATACACCGTACAATAATAGCATCAAATGTTCTCTTTCCCATCTTTATCCACAAATTATATTTTTAAAAAATGTTTAGTCTAACGGAACTGCATCATAGGTAGAGGTAGCATTAACTAGTGATGCACCAATCAGCATTTTTTTGGCCCAATTACCGCTACCGACACCAAAAAACTTGATCTGCTGATTGCTGATCACTGCCAATCGTGGAAGGAATATATTACACTACCTTGGTACATTTACTAAAAATAATTACAACACGTGAGGCTACATTCTAACAGGCGCTAGTACTCACCAGCTAGCAAAATATAGAAGCTCTGAGTCTGTTTTGACGACGTGCCGTTGAAGTGTGGATGTGTTCAGTTCAGGTGTTGGAGCATATAAGGCAGTGCTAGGCTAATGCTAATGCTCTTTTACCATAACCACAGTGTTGTCTGCCCTACACAGCATAAAATGGCCCCTAACCTTTACTATTATAACTATATTTTAAAAAGTACAGAAACAGTCCAGACAAAATGCACCTGTTCTGTAGTGTGTTTGCAAGTTTGAAAATTATCGCTAGTAATTTATATTACGTGATTGGCTTTTTTATCGGCATGTTTTTTCCGATAACTGTTCAGGCTATTTTTAGGCAATATCATCCAATTATGATCGGTGCCTGATCGATCGGTGCAACACTAATATTAACTATATTATAACTGTATTGTGATGTGTGAAATGTTCAGAGTAGATATGTAGTTTTTTTCTATTTCTAGTAATAGTCAGAAATCACTGATGTTGACATATACAAACTGTGGTCACAGGGTCACACTTCAAGGTCACACCTGTTGGTTAGTGTATTAGATGTATGAGCAGGCCACCACCTCTAACCCAGGCCCTGTGGAGAACTAGGTCAATAAGAGAGCTTGGGTGATACTTCACTGTGAGCCTTATTAGAATCACTTGACCTATCTGTGTCCTTTTCCTTCTCTATCAAAGCTCGTACTTGCTGCTATCTCTATCGCATATATTATGGCTATGCCTCTCTCAGGCAGCCATCCCCAATTCAGATGCCATCTCTTCAGGGCTCCTCTCTATCCAGCCACAGACACAGAATAAAAGCCTGGGAAATCACATTACTCTGTCCGTTTGGAGCCATTATTGCATTAGGTCAGCGAACACTCAACTGTAATTCTGCTTTTGTGGAGAAGAAGAAAGAGAATTGAGCACACTAGCCAGCACATCTTGACAAATTGTTGCTTGTGGTCATTTTCCAAATGTTACTCTCACCAAGCCATACTTAGAGAAACAGGAAGACATTTTATGGAGTAAGAAGATATATGACTCTGATATATACCCTACAATCTCTGTACAAGAAAATCTATGGCAGAGAGAAACTAAAGGTAGACACATGCAATGACATGGACTTTAACAGATATCGTTGTGTGTTATTGAAGGAAATAACTAACAAGAATACCTTCAAATCAATGCTTTGTAGTTCAGTGTTCTCTGTTGTTATCAGCACCGAGCAGACATTTAATGACACTCAGACACCCTCCTTCATTATCTGTTCTAAATCACAGAACAGCTGAACTCTGCAGAGGAGGATGGGGTGTAAATGGGGACAAACACCATTGCATGCATGCTAAAGTAACCCGGAATGAATAGAGGAAGAACTCAAATATAAAATCCTTTATAAAAAGGACATTCTTTCCCTCCAGAAAAAAAAAAAGTGCTAATATTGCCAGCAAGGTCAGGGAACTTTTCAGAATATATTACAGTTTTGTATTTGATTAAAACATGTCATAATGTGTGATAACTTTATCCATCTGAAAATGTGGCTCATACAAAAGGACTTAACAACATGCAGAGAAGTTTTGTATCTACTGTGATCTGTGTACATGTCCTGTATTGGGTGGTGTCTATGATGGCCTGTGTTGCTATGCGCATACATCTTGTGCATGCAGCCGTGTGTTAGCCCAATTGTTTTATCAGGCAGTGACAGAGTGTCAACCACTGTGTGTGAGAGGGGAGACAGCAGAGAGAAGATTGTTGCCCTCCAGCCCTTCTGACAGTGAAGTCTACTGTCTGGTGATTATACCACTGCACACGGAAAGACATGAATGGAATCACCACAGCAGATCTCACTAACCCAGTCTGGCACTGGAAGTCATGCTACATAGTGAATATCATACACGATCAATATTTGATGCAAACAAAATGAGACTTTATATCGGAGATTTTCTTCCCCTTAACTGGGGTTGTGTTACAAATTTGTAGCAAAGGACAGTGATGTTTCAGAAGTCTAGTCATGTTCTGCAGTTACATTACTGAGACCTGTGAATGGAAGGATTTATAACAAATGGCACAACAAACAGCGCCACCCACACATGTTGTAGCCTATTTTGGCACAGATCCAGTGTTTAATTTGTAAATCATATGGTACCCGGAACGCTAAATACATGTGACAACACAGTGATGTCGAGATGGACAGAGGTACCAGAACGCACATAAACACACAATGTTAAACAGCATGTGAGTGGACACTTGTGCCATGGCACTTAAAAGCCTCAATTTCAGACAACAGCCCTATTATATGCTATTACGACAGTAATTAACCAATAATTAGGTTAGCTATATTCTGCACAGCACATGCAACTGTGAGCATCAGGAGCGAACAGGTCGATGTTAAACACTTTTTTGGCACGGCTGCCTATTAATGCAAAGTATGCTCGCCAGAATTCTCATCCCTCTCCCTGTTTCGGGTTTTATTGCAACTGTTGTATGTATGTACATCAGTAAAGATGATGGACAGATTCTTCATCTAATCACATGCAAGAATTTTAGATAACACCCCTACTTTGAAAACGTATTGTTTGTGGGAGGGTCCCAGATGGCAAGAGTCAGGTTAATATCTACTAATAAAAAAACTGAAGTGATTTTGGTTATTATATATATATATATATATATATATATATATATATATATATATATATATATATATATACAAGTAAATACACAAATAAAGGAAAATGGTCTCTGAAATTAAACTTTTACAAGCTATTTTTAGTTGTTATTTTTATATTTGTAACAGATTTAGTTGTACCAGATATTAAAATGAACAAGAAACTGAAGAAAACAAGGGTGGTCTAATCATTTTTTCACATTTGTATTTCTGATGCTGTCCAGTTGAATTAGATTGGGTCATACTGAGATTCTAATAAGATGTTTACTCTATAAATTAAACAAATAGACAAAAAACATTTAGAACATGACTGTTGTCTCAGACTGCTTTGTTTGCTGTGGATGCTCTGCATTATAATTCATTGGATTGTTATGGTAGTAAAGGCAAACAATCATCCCCTGTGCATCTGCTACTAACTCTACATGAAGGAAACAGGAGTTTACTCTATTAGATGTTGATCATAATTAGTAAAAACCATCAAAGGTGCTATAGCATTGTGTGTGACTGAGAACTCAGTGCACACATATCCCAAAATTTGTTTTTACTGTGGCACTGCTTATTTTAATTGAAGGCTGTAAACTCAGCACTACATGCATTTACTATGTCAACAGGATAAAGCACAAATCTACACTGTAAAAAAAAATCCCATTGTTTTGAAGGACAAAAAAAACTGGCAGCGGTGGTTGTCAGGAAAATGCTGTAAAAAACATATAAACCATAAACATATTTACAGAATATGTATATTTAGCATTTTAAACATTGAATGTAAACTTGCCCCTTACATAGACCTGCAAGTGACGAGAGTGTTTTTTAAATCCACCAGGGCCAAACTGGGAACCTTTTTAGGTTCAGTCTCTTCAGACTTTTTCAGTGACATTTTGACAATCGGAGCAAGGATTTCAACTGCCAACCTTTGATCACCAGACAACCTACTCAAGCAACTGAACTCCAGCCACCTGTTATTTAACACAACTAAAGTCTTACCGTATTTTCTGGACTATAAGCCGCACCTGTATATAAGCCGCGTCTGCTGTATTTTAAAAAATATAATAAAAAAAGAATATACAAGCCGCTCCGGGTTATAAGCTGCAGAAAAATCATGTTGAAAAATTTGATATTTACTACATGTACAGAAGGATTTTGAACTGTAAATGTAGCTACATGTTTGTACCTGAACAAATTTTTTTTTCCTAACGGTGCCTTTTAACACGGCAGCAACTTTACTGATTAAAATGGAACAGAACCAAGAGGAAAAATAATCATATTTATCTTCACTTCTCCCATGTTTTAAATCAAACATCACTTTAATTATCTTTGCTGAAACCCATGAAGTCGTCTTTTTCTGTGTCACAGTTGAACCTCAGAAGCTCTTCGTCACATCTGTCTCCATGATGAAAGGGTAAGGATTTGAAAAATAATTAACAGTTGATAATTTGTCGTCCGTGTTCTATCTGCTAAAGAAAAAGTAGCATATTCTTCTTTGCATTGATTGTTCTTAGTAGTTTTGATTCTAACTTTAGTTAGAGCGCTTCTAGTGGTGGAAGAAAAATCCACAGAATAGCCGCACCTTTGTATAAGCCTCATGACATATTTATCAAAACATATTAATAAAAAAGTTACGGCTTATAGTCCAGAAAAAACTGTAAATACGTTAAATGTTTACTTCTTTATTATTATTATTATTATTATTATTATTATTATTATTATTATTATTATTATTATTATTATTATTATTATTATTATTATTATTATTTTGTCGTTATTTCTTACAGTTTAAACAGCGCCACATTGTTTTTCAATATAAAATTGTATTATCTCAAAACAATGTAGAATCCATAATTTCTACATATTATTATGGTTTTATTAACATACTCAGCTACATTTGATTGCACAAACATCTTGTGAAATAAACAACTTTCTATTGTATTTTCACTGGGAAGTTCCTACTTTTTCTGTTGATTTTACAGTCCTTTTTTTTTTTCAGTGTATAGTAATACTCCATATTCATAACATCAGCAGATCAGCATCAGAGCGTAAGACTTTTCTACAAGAGGACTCGACTGTGGATAAACCATGAGAGCAGGGTGACTGAATACAAAACGTAGACATATCCATAACCCATACCTGCAAACTCATGAGGGTTAAAAAAGGTGACAAACTAATCGTTGCCCCGCCCCAACCCCCAACAACCCCCCCCCCCCCCCCCCCCCCCCCCCCCGCGGGTGCTACCAAACAAAAGACAATATTTCAGTTAATAAATCATGCACTTTTTATTTTTGCAATTTTGAGAGAATTACTTTCATTACTCAAACTATGAACAAAACTGCACAGAAACTGAACATAAATTCATTGATTGTTCTAGGTCTTTTTTCATCCTCAGAAACCCTCACATTGGCCCCGTGGTGAACAGTTCTACTTAAATCATGAAAAGTATGTGTAATTTGTTTAAACCGGGCCGTAGGTTTAATGTAGTCCGCCATGTTTTTTGGACCCCGCATCTCCCCCCGTTGCAGCCCGGGCGCACGGCGAAATCCTCCCCGTGTGCCCCGCACCGCCTGTGCATAAATCCGGATGAGGGGTTGGGGGCGACCGGTGGGGATAATCCTCCGGGGTGGCACTGGCTCAAGGTTGGGGTTATAGTGGTTGCGGACCCCGGCGTTGTGAAACCCCGGAGCCCTAAATGCACTGTCCGTCCCCCGGAGAAAATCATCCCCACCGCGGCGTCCCGCTTCCCACTCCCCGGGCGCGAAGCGACCTGGCCGGCGTCCCCTGCGGACCACCGTCCAGCCCTCTCCGTCCGTAAAATTCTGCATTTTATTTTATATATGTATGTGTCTGTGTGTCCCGTGTTGTGTGTGTGTTCTGTAGTGTGTGTGAGCGTGCGTATTTTAATTTTAACAAAGAAAAGAGAGACAAAAAGAAAAGAAAAAGAAGCTAGCTAACACGGAAATCTCCGCCGAAGCCGGGCGGAAAACTCCCGTGAAAGTCAAATAAAAATAAAAAAGTGGACGACGTTTCGACCTAAATAGGTCTTCTTCAGGTCCAAATAAATAAAAACCAGAAAAAGGAAAGGGTTTTGTGGTGGTTTTCGACCAAAATAAAGCTTGAAAAAAAAATTCGGTCAGGGGATAGATTTGACGGAACAGAAATTTCATTTTTGACGGATTAAATAAATAAATAAAAAAATAAAATAAAAAACGTTACGCGTATTTTGCAGTGATTAATCGTAGCAGCGTAGTTTGGTGTCAAAATGCGTAAAGGTCGGCAGATATGCAATCTATCGCACTCAGTTATGACATAAAACCAACAAAAATGTTTCTGGACTTACCTCAGCACACGTTGCAGTCAGCACAGCAAAAAAAAAAAAAAATCTTCACAGCGCAGTTGTTCAGGTACTCCAAATCCGAGGCCGCGACAGTGAATGTGAAAGTTTCATACTCGCGCGTTAACGTTACGAGATCTCGCACGCGACTAGGTTTTAACTTTGTAACTGGCAGTCATGGAATGACCATTGAGAGTGTATGATGTATGTACTGTAGGCTATCTCAGTGGGAACGACAGGCAGTGTGAGACAGACCAACATTATACAATATAGCTCTGTAGTCTGTCTCTGCCTGGCCTGGCCTGCCCCCCCCCCCCCCCCAAAAAAACAAAACTCTTCGGATCTACAGGATTCACGTAAGTGACCTATTTCGGGATCAAAACGGCGAATTTCGCCGAAAGGTGACTAGTTTGCAGGTATGATAACCACCAAACCAATCAGTCTTAAATATGACACATGTTTTCTACAGCCTGTATACACTGTCACACAGGCTAACATGTGTAATGACAGAGCATCAAAATGAATGGAGCTTTCAGGTTACATCATTACATAAAGTACACATTCACCTTAGCTTGACCATCTGCTTATTGCAGGTATTTTACTCTAATGGCTCTTCAGTCTCCAGAGCTGTGACCTCTGAGATGGTGAAGAGAGGAGAGCAATCAAAGCGCATTCACTTCTGCTACTGTCATTTGCACTGCTCTCAAAAAGCTATCACAGGGTGCAGCTGTAAACATCTTGCTCCTCGACACTCCTGAGACATGCAGTCAGACAGGATAGCAGCTATCACTTTCTTTCACAGAGGAAGCCACGGTGAATACACAAGCTGAATACAGTGGAAAGGGCAAAAATACACAGAGCAGTCCTGGGAGGTGGAAAAAAAGAAGAGGAAAAAAATGAAATTATTCAGAAAGAGGACGTTCATCAATTCCCCTCAGTCTCTGTTGTTGATGTGTAATACCCATGCAATTTATGTATTTAAGCTTGAGCCAGTAGCTATTTGTATTCCTTTTAAAAAAAGCACACAAAGGTACAAATAAAGCTATCCCTGTGAGTCTTCCCTAATGAATGAGCTTTTGGAATGAGCCTGTATATGCTATTTATATTCAGCTTGTATGTGTAATTGAACCTCTTATCTGCACCATTTGTTGCCTGCGTCTGTTTGAAACATTTGGATTTGGATTTACTGGATTCAATCAAAAAAAATATTTCAGCCTGTCTTCCACCTTCTGTGCAAACACTTGACCAGATCTTTAGATCATAGCGCCCCCTCATGGACGTTTTTATTCCTTTCACTTGTGCGCGTAAAAGCCAGACAGCTGAAAAGTTATGTCCAAGAAACTGTTGCATTAAGTAGCCTATTATATTAAATAACTTGCAGGACTTTGCAAATAAGAAATATACTGTTTTAAATGACTAAACAGAAGTGGTAAGGATAAGTTATATTACTATTTCTGTGTAGAAATAGTTCTATATTATACAGTTAAACACGTGGAGACACTTACGTGTTATAATATATACCAAATTAATTCATATATATTTTTGGGCAAAACTTCCGCGATCCTAATCTGACACATGCTGAGGGGGTTGACCATTGGAGTCAAATGCCCTACAGAGTTTTATTTTGGGAGCACCAGCTGCTGTGTTGAATTTGGATGCGTTTGCGGACGTGTCCGGACTTTCCCATTCTTCTGATCACAACACTTCTACTGGTAAGACAACAATCCTCTTTATTTATTACTTAAAACATCGATAAAAGTATCCAAATCTATAGTATTAATGCTGAAGAAAGATATATGTATAGGGCTAAAAATAAAAAAAACATGTTGATCATCCTGTATGACCCTGATTTATTTAACTTAAATGTGCACATTAGTCTATGTACTGTAAGAATATATATTCAACTGTGGTTACATACAACTGTGGTTGCCAGAATAATCCTGTAAAAACACACACACACACACATTAAGTCGTACACGTATTTAAAGAGTAGCATGTAGATTTCAGATTTTAAACATGTAGATTTAATATTTTAACCCTTGGTCACTGCAGTGGACAGTTATTGTACAGCTTTTTTTTTTACATATTCATGTTTTTGTTGTTGTTGTTGTTGTTGTTTTAGTTTAGTCAGTTCATACCATTACTGTACAATTGTTTTTAATACCTGATCTGCACTAAAATGCAAAACTCAAAAAAACATTTTTAATAAACAACTTTGTATTTTCACTTACAGTATTTTTTTATTTAGCAATTTACAACTTTTTGCTGTTAATTCTACAGTTTTTGTTTGTTTGTTTGTTGTTGTTTTCTTGTTGTTGTTTTTTTTACAGTGAAGTGAATGTAGGGAATTAATAATATGAAATTTTTCTGGACACTTGAAATAAATGTCATTAAAATATGAGTCTTTTTTGCTATCTTCATAATATCCTCTATTATGCATTGGAAAGTTTCTCATCATGGAGTCAATCAAAAATGATCTAAGAAAGCCTACATATAACCTCATCTCATCTGCTTCTTACTGACTTACATTTGACTTTATTATATTATATTACGAGACGAGACTAGACTAGATATTATATATATATATATTTTTTTTAACTGTTTTTACACAGTCTTCTGCTGTAGTACTTTGAGGTTTTTATCTAAAATGTAAAGAGCTTTATAAATAAAACTATTATTATTATTATTATTATTATTATTATTATTATTATTATTATTATTATTATTATTATTATTATTATTATTATTATTATTATTATTTTGTCCTCAGGATATCCCAGTCAAGACATGACTCTCCAGTGGACGGCCGTGGCTTTATTCCTCTATGCAGAAATAGTAATCAACCTCATCTTGTGCATACCTTTCATATCTGCAAAAAGGTAATATCATTTAGAAATCAGCACTAAAACATACTCCTTCTGGTGATTGAGACTCACTACCAGCAGATGGCATCCAACTCCATAAATGTAATAAACCAACAGATGATCTCCCACTGCCCCTTTAACCTACTTTTAGGTGGCGTTTGGTCTTCAGCTGGAGAATATGGAACTGGTTGGGGCCATATTGGAACAAATGTTTCCTTACTATGATCATGGTCCTTATTGTTCTCTTTCTTGGTAAGTAGCCTGTTCTTCCTCAGACAATCTGCTGTGACTAAGACCTTGTTTAGAACTGAGTAGGCAACATTTTCTCACTTAGGTCCAGCCAGCATCAGTGATATTATTACCAAACAAATGACAAATTTCAGATGCTGTCCGGGAGGTGCAGAAGTACTCGGGTCCTGAGCCCATGCAAGATGCGAAGGTGAACCCCAACGTGTATGACCATGTCCACATGAAGCTGTTCAGGGCCCAGAGGAACCTCTACATCTCAGGCTTTTCTCTCTTCCTGTGGTTGTCAGTGTTATTTTCCTCCACATTTTCATTATTTCTGCACATATGTTCACTTATCTCTTAATCCTCTACTGTTCTTTGTTCAGTCATTCTTTCACCTGCTTCACTCTGTCTGTTCTTTACTATTTCCTGCCTTGTGAACACACGACAGCATCATGCGTCGAGTTGTCACCTTGTTAAACCAGGTTGCCATAACGTTAGAGGACAGTGCATGTCTTCAGGCACAAATGGACCGCACTGTCAAAGCTGCACAACAGCACCAAGAGGACAACACTAGGCTCAAACAGGTGACTTACTTTTACTGTTTACTCCAGCCATTTTGTTGTATTTTCATTTACACCAGGGGTTTTCAAATTATGAGATAGTGAGCCTCCACTAAAAGAAAGGAAAAGCTCCAGTGCCCCCCTCCCAATCTTTTTTTAAGTATTATGTTTTTTTTAAACATTTTAAACATCTTTATCTTCATCTTTAAATGTGCTTAAATATCTTTTTAAAACTATTTTTTAACAACTGTGTGGGTTTTTTTTACATTTCTTTTAAGACATTTTAACATCTGTTTTTAATAGTTTTTAACATTTCCACATTTGTATCAGTTTTTTTTTACATCTCCTTAAGACATCTTAATATTTTCTCTCATTTTCACATCAGGTGTTATTTTGCCCCTCACATGTACTTTCTTTATTCAGGTTTATTATTTATTGAACGAGGTCTACCTCACTATTTGAAAACCACTGCTTTACACTTTTCACTACTACTGCACACATACTGTTGATACTGTATTATTTCACACATCATTGTTTGCAGCCTATTCTATTTTGTAGATGCTCTGTTGTCCCTAGTAAGAAAATAAAATAAGACAATTCTTTGTTCTCAGGCTCTCTTGGATGAAGAAAAGTCTACGTTGGCGAAAAATCAACAACTGAAGTTGGAGGCTGATCATCTTAGAGGTCAACTAAAGGCTGCAGAGGCAGGTATGTTATCATCACTGTTTTCACATAAGAAACATTGAAACATTTATAGATATAGGTGTTAATCAAAAATAGAACAAGTGGTACCAGGCACAAAAAACCCTGCCTCTCACACATATTATAACTGGGGTTTTTTTGTTGTTGTTTGTTTTTTACATCAATCCAGCTGATGTCATCATGTGTATGAATATGGTTATGTCAGCATATCAATTACTTCTATATATGTAGGAAGTCTGAAGTAAATTGAAACTAAATTGCTGTTTTTGTAGATATGTAAAATTTGGCACATTATAGGGAAATAAGAAAAGAAAAGGTATGTTAAAAATTTGTAAATTATTTTAGGGTGCAGTGGTTAGCACCCTGCCTTCACCCACTGTAGATGGATTAGGCCCCCAGTGACCCCCATGACCCTAGTGAGGATAAAGCGCGTTCAGATGATGAGACGAGAAAATTATTTTTAACTTTGATTTACTTTTCTCAAAATAGAACCAGAAAAGTACAGACCTCCACCAAATATTATATATTGAGTTCGAACCATTTCTGTCAAAACTGTCCTGTCTCCTGATAGTAAAGAATCTCTGAAAAAAATCCTGGATTAGACAGTGGTCTGGATCACCCCCAAAATCTAATGATTTGTTGCTTTTTCCAAACATTCTGTGAAAATTTGGTTGAAATCGATCAATAACTTTTTGAGTTATGTTGCTAACAACCAGAGAGATAAACTAACAAACCCCAGTGATTCCATAACCTCTCCTGGCAGAAATAATCTACATCTATTCTGGGTCACTGACAATCTATAACCCCAATTTGGTTAAATTTAACTAATAGTTTTGCTGCTACAGATATTTCAAATATCATCCATTATAAGTAAATGGGGCAACACAATTTTAAAAAGATAAAAAAAAAAGTCAAAAATATATATTTTTTTTATCTTTGACCTATTTTTCCCAAGATGTTATGGCATAAATTCTCAGTAATTTACAATTCATGATCCCAGTTTTGTATGAATTTAATCAATAGTTTTGTTGCTAGAAATATTTGAAATTTTACCTCATAAATGGAAGAGGAAAAAAAAATATAAAATTCATAAGAAAATTGAACCTTGACCTACTTTTGTCAAATTGTAATCAGTTCTATTCTGGGTCAATGGCAATCTATAAACCCCATTTGGCAATAAATCAACGATAATTATAGGAATTATTGGAAACCACTCTGGTAAAAGTAGTTGGTCGTAGGTAAAGCCTTATGGTCAAATGCTGACTATGGTAAATTGAGGAGCACTGATAGAACTAAAATCTAATTCCACATGTACTATGTATGTTGTATATGTAGCTGTGCATCAGTCTCAAGCTGAGGTGGAAGCAATGAGGAGGCAGGCTAAAGGTTTAGCACAGGAGTATGACAGACTACTGAGTGAACATCACCAGCTACAGGTACTGTACATAAACACTCAGTGTAGCCAAAAATCACAGTATGCTTACACTTACTGATTCTTTGTTTGTCCACAGAATCAGAGTCCAACAGACAAAAAGGATCTGTAACCTGAAGAAGACTGAATTTCATCTTTAAATGCTGTGTCTCCTTCTAAACAGTAGTATTCAGCATGTACTCTGTGGCACTCTCTGTAGGATTTAATATATTATAGGATTTCTTTTTTTCTTTTTTTCAAAGCCAGAAAATGTCTTACCACCACAACAGTAGTTTATCTCTTTATAATCATGTGGATGCTGCGGAATTGTAAATAGCGTTTATATCAAAACAATATACAATAAATGTTACACATAATAAAACTGTGTGCTGTTATGTATAAAATTTTAAATACTGTAAGACATCTGTGAATTTGGAGCAAAGGCAGTGGAATCTGGAAAAACACTGTTTCCCTGGTCTACAAGTAAAATGCCTCCACAATAAAAGTAATAGATTTTACCAGGTTTGAGTTACTAATAAAGAAAAGTTATGTCAAAAATATTGTTTGGCTTTAGTTTCCAAGATACAATCTTGGGCCAAAATGTGAAATTCTGTGAGAGAATGGGTTTTACTAAATGGAGCTATTAGATATGATTGAAAACACTGTCTACACATGAGAACATAGTCACGTTGTATGTTCTTTTAGTAGAAGATTTATAAACCTAAATGTACACAAACCAGTATATATGTGTATCAACATGTCATCATATACAATATGAACATCAGCCAATCAGGCCATTTATCATTTTTTCTTTTGCAAGATCCAAACAGTCACTGGTGACCACAATAATTTCCTTATCTAACATGTTTAAAAACTATTGTTCCATTAATCTTAATAATCCATGTAAATTAATGGTGTAAAATACAGTTTGTCATCTTTTCATGATCGTCAGATATGACTCATTTAGATGTTCAGAAGCTCATAGTCACCATGGAAACATTGTCACCTTCTACAACATTAATTCACCAATAAATCCTATGGAGATGGATCAAGACACTCATTTTTAAATGTAGTATTTGATCTATTTTGCTGAAAAAGTCAGTTATATAACAAAGCTCAAGTTCATATAGCAAAGGTCAATTTTAATTTGCCTTTTTTTATGAATATATAAATAATGAATAAATTAAGCACAGAAAATCACTTGACTTTTGCAGAAAAAAAAACAAACACTTTGTACAAGTAAAATTAATGTTGATGAATGAATTACGAAAGGGACAACCATGGCTCAGTTGGTAGAACTGGATCATCCAATAACAAAAGCTTGGTGGTTCGTCCTAGTCAGTTCGTTGTGTCCTTGGGCAAGACACTTCACCCTCCTTGCCTCCAGTGCCACTCACACTGGTGTATGGATGTTTGGTGGTGGACAGAGGAGCCGTAGGTGCAAAATGGTAGCCAAACTTCTGTCAGTTTGCCCCAGGGCAACTGTGGCTACAAATGTAGTTTACCACCACCAAAGTGAGAATGTGAGAGTGAATGAATAATGAGTCACTAATGTAAAGTGCTTTGGTGGCCAAAACAGCGCTATATAAATTTCCAAGGCAGATCTTCTTTAGATTTCCTTTATAAAATATAGACCAGTGTTTCCTTTGGTATTTTTCAGCAGAGTAGCCACATTCATAGTCACCATATCAGGTGTGGTACAGCGAGTCTACAC
This sequence comes from Siphamia tubifer, assembly GCA_020466265.1. Classification (NCBI taxonomy): domain Eukaryota; kingdom Metazoa; phylum Chordata; class Actinopteri; order Kurtiformes; family Apogonidae; genus Siphamia; species Siphamia tubifer. The sequence goes on along the minus strand of CM035788.1, from coordinate 25,877,537 downwards.
ATCTGAACTAAATCAAAATGAAAAATACACATTTTCAGGGGTAGAATACACAGAAAATGGAATTGCAACATATTCTTTATCAGTTTAATCATAAAAACAAAGACCAATATAGAAAATACAGCACAGTTACATTCTTTTTCTACAAAAGTCTTCATGAAAAACACAAACAGAATTTTTACATTTCTAAAATGGCATATTTTGTTTAAAAATTAATATCGTTTTAAGTATTGTAAGCCTACATAAATCCTGTACAAATATATACTCTGAGTGCTAGGAAAAAAATGTCCACAGTGTGTGTTTGTCTCTACATCTGAGATGTCAGTGATGTCAAAAGAGATTCAGGTGTGCGGGGGGTCACAAATGAGTTTCTCTGTCTGGATTGCGGTCCAAGGCCAGTATAAATTGCTCACAGGGTATGGAGTTGCTCTCTTCTTTCTTCAGTGCCTCCAACTCTGCACTCCCATTGGTTAGAGAGTTTTTTTCTTCCTGCTTTATATGTCTTTTGAGTATGGCAAAGGCCAGAATACACAGGAAAAAAGATACTGTCCTCAGACCCAGTGTCAGGCCCAGATAAACAATCCTGTGGGAAAAGAAACTTGAATTAATGTGATATTTTTACATGTCTGAAGTTATAACAAAACGTACCTATGAAGATTTGGAGTGTTTTTAAAGTGTGGGTTTTAAAGATACCCACCTGTATGCTGAGGTGTTATATATTCTGCATGCTCCTCGTCCTCCACATGTCTTATATCCCCATTTGAGGCATGTTGAATCGATTATTGCTCCAAAGTATATGGGTGCTGGTATTCCAGCTATTTCACATAAAAATATGCAGACACAGAGCTACTTCAAAATGATAGATTCCTCTTTTAAATAAAGTGTCTTTTATGTTTGTAAAATGGCTAAATATTATTGCACTTATAGGGCCTGATATAGAAAAATACTAAACGTGCAATGTAATATATATGAGGAGATTTAAGTTATCTTTTTATACACAAGCATGCATTAAACCACTCTCTGTGAACTTTGATCACGAATAAATGAAAGGGTAGTTCTTAAAAGATTTCCATGAGTCTGTGATATGTACAGAATACTAAAAGTGGTTCTCACCCAGAGTTCGAGTTGCCAACGTGTGGATTCCAAGAGCAAGGGATTTTAGCTCAGGCTTAATACACCTGGAGTATAACAAAGAAAGTTAAAAAATGAAAGGAGGAAACACATAAGTACGTTTAATAACTGTAAAACAGATAACACTGATCTTAAAACATATTGTATCTCTGCTCTCTGTCATGTCATATCATATCCAAACATTTAGGAAGTAATTTTGTGATTCTATGCTGATGACACTGTTATCTACTGCTCTCCTCCCACTCCAACAAAGGCTTTTGAAAAGATTCATCATGTTTTTAGTTGAGTACAGGAACAACTTGATCATCTATAACTTGTTCTAAATGCATAGAAAACAAATCATTTTTAGATTTTCAGCTCCTGCTTGTGTGGAAGCTTCAGCTGAGCTCCATCTACAAATGCTAGAATCAAGGCAGGTGGTCTGTACATGTTTCAGTTGACTGTATACTGTATAGTTCCAAAAAAAAAAGGTTGATTGTGCGCTTTCCCTTGGAGGCGTGAAGCTTGGCATGTGGTTGGAGTAACACACGACAACAACTGAAAATTGCAACCTGTATGGTGGCCATCTCAGATTTCTATTTTTCTGTTTGCGAATGCTTTTATTATTGTAAAACTGTAATGATGTGACCATATCAATGCTCTCTTGGTCAGTTCTCCCTTGAAAAAGAAACTCCCATCTCAATGGGACCAACTTGGTTAAATGAAGGTTAAATAATACAATGAAATCGTTAGCTTCATAGCATAACTGACTTCATATTTCTGCCCAAATTGTAATCCATCCATCCATCCATCCATCCATCCATCCATCCATCCATCCATCCATCCATCCATCCATCCATCCATCCATCCATCCATCCATCCATCCATCCATCCATCCATCCTTTTCGGAACCCGCTTTAATCTGTATAAAATAATGCAGCAGTATTAGGAGAATCAATTTATGAAGAAATCACAATTTGACCAAAAATAAGGCTTTGGAATTTATGCTACAAGGCTAATGACATTCTTTTTTTATGTTCAACTTTCTATTTGTTAAATATAATGTTAGCAAAAGAAACAAGGGGATTGTACTGAGTGTATGTGAATGAGTGATTCTCCTACTTTCCACACAAGACTCTTCATGCTGCCTCTAGACAGACCTGACAAGCAGAACAAAGCCAGGTGTTCCCCCCAGAGAAATGATGAAGGAACTGAGGACAGACAGAGCCAGGAAATATCGGAACATTTTGTCACAGCTGTCCCTACGTGGACATTGGCCCGGTGTGGCCGTCAGGTTGCCAGGTTGAGCAGCAGCCAATGGAAGACACCTGCAGTTTCCAAATACCTAGCAAAGAGGAATCAGACAGAGGTGTTAAAAAAATACAGCAATTACAGCAATTCCCAAGAAATATTAATGATAAAATTTTTAAATCTCTAAAAAACAATCTGTTTAAAGCCAGGTCATTGACCTACTTTTGAATGGGAACATATATTTCATGAAGAGCAAGAATAATACTTTAATAATAGTGTAACACTATTGCCTATAAAGCTGGAATAAATTATTTTGCCTCTTCTCCTGAAATTACTGATGATGTACTTTATTCTTCAAAGGTAAAGTGTAACTGTGAAAGAGTGTGTAATCATTGTATCTGGTCAAAGAGGATTAGTGAAGTGTATAATTAGTAATCAAATGTGAATGTGTCAGAAAATAAAATGATTCCAACTTTATAGATAACAGTGTATTATGTTGGTAGTGGTTAGTGATTTGTCTGAGCCTAGTACTATGCTATGTCTTTGTGTGGATACATCAGAGCTGAAATAGCTGAATAAAACTCAACTTAGATTAGATCATTTCATGGTCAAACTGTGGCTTACTTGAAAACACATCAGTTATGCATGTCATATAATAGCTGCCCTTCAGTGGCTTCTTATCACCACAAATGGTTTTGTCTGTCCTTGATGTCAAGATGATGCAGAAAAAAAATACAAGACGTTAAAACAGAATCACCATAAGTTGCAATAATGATGTTTAATACTATGTATTACACTGACACGATTGTGACAATGTGGTTTATTTGTGATAGATAAAATGTAAATGGGTCTCAGTATGTAATCATTGTACCTTGTCAAAGGTGATTATGGATGTGTTGAAATAGGAATAAAAAGACGAATGTGTCTGGAAACACAGTTCTTCCAAGTTTATAGGCAACGGTATAATTGATGTTGGACTTCATAATTAGTAGAGAAGGTGAAATAAGAATATACAGTATAGCAATAAACTGGATATAGCATTTTCTTCAAGCTTAAAGGAACCTGCCAAAATAGAGGCATCATAATACTGACAAGAGTAAAAATGACTTCTATTACTCTAGTTAAGCAGACATATATGTGAAAAAGATGACTATCAAAGTATCAATACTGATTTAAATAGATTGCTTTGTGAAGCAGATGTTTCATGGACATAAGAACATGGTGATCCTCTGCTTTTTCTCACCCACAGAAACATAAAAGATGCATAGAAGTGTCACAAAGGCAGTGGTGTGTGTCTGACCGTGTTCCTGCCAGAACCAGTAGAGGAGGTGCATCCTGCCAAACATGGAGACACGTAGCTGATCCCATTTTCTCCACAAACCGGATCCCACTCTCTTCTTGAGCACAAGCAACCCAAATTACAGTCAGAGAAGAGTGAACGCTCCTGGTATGACAAGCTTTCAACTCTGCATATGACAACATGCATATATTATTGACTGCTTACATGATAAAAAATAGATTAAATAAGAAGGCAAGACCATGACAGTGCATTTAAAATAAGACTCGATGAGTAACACAAAAGGTACCATGGGATGTTCGCTAACTTTAACGCTTGTTTATTGTCTTTTCACAAACTTAAGCTAAATTCCTTTTGCTGAACATTTAATATATCATTGTGTCGTGAGGGAGTAAACAACACATACCCAGTGTATGTAACCGTGATGCCTGCCACCTTGGAGTTCTCACAGCCCATGGCCAAGAATAAAAGTGACAGGAAGTAGCCCAGAAGGGAGGTCCCAAAGGCAAATTTAGCTGCTCCCATGATGCTCAGTTTGTATTTCTTCATGGCAACCCCTCCAGAGAACATTCCAAGGGCCACAGCCGGTATGTTGATCATGCCTTTCCAAATCATCATGAAGATCAGGACATGTACAAGAAACATAAAGCAGAAACATCAATTCCCAAAAGAGATCAAAGTCTGCACACTCACTCATATCAAAGTAGTTTCCTAAATATTTTATGGGAAATTAACTGAAGACATGTTGTGAAAGATGACGGTTGAGTGGATATGGAGTCTGCTTTTCATCACCCTACACTCTATTCACACAGTCTGTTATTTAGATGAAAAAAGATGTGTTATTACATGTCTCCGGTTCCATCAGGTTGACCTAATAATAGGCTTCATTATTCACCAATGCCGTGTTTAAATCAATGCTTCATTTCATAGGATCTTGCACTTGCAGTAAAACCTGACTGTCATCGTCAAACTGCAGCATTTATTTAAAAGGGATGTGGGGGTTGGAGCATGAAACATTTATCAAAGCAGGCTCATGAAACACTGATGATGACCATCCTGCTCACTTTGCATCCTTAAATACTTTCCTTAGAGTGAAACAAAACAAGTTACAAACAAATAAGGCAAACAAAAACATAGAAAAAACTATGAACTGGAGAGTGTGCTCACCCATGAGGAAATTGGCCTTGGATGCTGACTGGCCATAGTGTTGCTCAATGTATTTGGGCTTGTAGGTAACCATACCAATGAGAGAGTTGAATTGAATGATGGTCACACATAAGTAAAGGATGTACACTGAGTTTCCAAGGAGACTTTTTAGTGCAGGCACAAAATCTGTAGAGAGAAGTATCCACCTTGAATACAAATTACAATACAGGCTTTTCCTTTTTATGTTGCAAGCATTTCTTAAATTTTCATAGGTTATAGGTAGGTTTATGTACAGTAATTTTATTCTTATAACCACCATGTAATGTTTGTAAACTACAAAAAAACAAGTACATCAACTGTATTAAAAAATGATGGCAATTCAAACCAGCAGAAATATAATCAGAACTCTGCTTTAATCCAACCTTTGGCCATCTGATGTAAATTAGCTGGCTCCTCTTGTCTGAATTTGTGCTCCATCTTTGGGGAGTCCTTGATAAACCTGGCTTGCTCTGGAGTGCAGCTGGTATCATGTTTATCCAGAGGCATGGGCAGTGACTTGGGCAGAAACCAGAAGGGGATGGCAGACATAAGTGTGATGGCACCAGCGATGATGTATCCCAGCCACCATGCTCCGACCCAGCGGGTATCACTGGGCGTGATCGTCACAGTCTCTGCAAAGGAATGTGGATCTGATTATCACAATGTGTTTTCATCTAATGTATTAGTATTATATTGACTTCAGATGATACAACTCCATTTGGCTATGACTAAATCCAAATCTTTGGTCTATCAGTGTGAATAAAAACAGATCCTCCATACTAATAATTCACCAGGGTTTACATTGTTATAATGTAATAATTAAATTCATTTAAAGAGAGTTTGATGGTAACTCTTCACTCACCCATGTCCACTTGGCCAATGTCTACATATATCTTGGCACAAAGTGACCCCAGGAGGTACCCAAACACAGGACCAATAACTGAGATGGTTTGGACACAACCTGTAATAAATACAGAGAAAAAGACATTATGTACTTATTTGATATATACATATTGCACACAGAGTGTTCTTGTATTTGATTAAGCCTCCATTCAAAAGAAATAGACTAAAAAGTAATTTTCTTTTATATTTTCTTAACTTCAGGATTCTTGGTGTTATGTAAAAATTGTATAATATATATAATATATGTGCAACATGAGTAATCTGGTATCTTCAGATTATTGACAACAGGCAAAATTACTTTCTAATTACCTACAAATTACAATTTAAATACAACTGTGAAGAAAAAGCTAGTGATCCACCAATATAGTTTTCACTTTATTTTGAGTAAATTAAAAGCATGCACACACACACACACACACACACACACACACACGTTTACCTGGTGAACAGGGGACTGTCACAGAACACCTGCAAATTGGAGACTGGTGTTTGTGGTTATTTAAAAAATACTAAACTAAAATGCTACACATAGTTTTAATGTCTTTTACCATAATATTACTTCAAATGTAATATATTTTTATGTTTTTTAAGTTACTAAGAGAGAATTTGCTGATGCCTACCTATCAAAGAGTGAACCTCTATAGACTACAGTCTGAGTGTCCATTCACTCACTTCATGAGTGTTGGTTGAGTGCAAAGACGTTCTTTGATTCCTTCAAAATGTACATTTTAAAACACATACTGATGATCTACTTATCACGTTTGATTTGGATATTTACCAATTTTTTTTTTTTTCATTAACCAATGTTCAAAATAAAAAATATAATAAAACATTTCTCTTTTCCAAATAACACACAAGTTCCCTCTTGAATAAGATGGACCGACATTCAAGCCATTAGAAGCATTTATTAGCCTCTCTCTAGGCCCCCGCCTGTGTGGCCTATAGGTAGAGCTCACTTAGGTACCCCTGTAGCCTTTAGAACTCTTTAGTAGCCTTTAGAACCCTTTAAAAACCTCAAGAACACGTCAGAAGCCTTTATTAGCCTATCTTTAGGCCCCTGCCTGTGTGGCCTATATGTAGAGCTCACCTGGGTAAACCTTTAGAAACCTTTAGAAGACTTCAGAAGCCTTCAGACGCCTTTAGAAGCCTTTACAAATGTTCAAAAGCCTTCTGAAGCCTTTTTTAGTCTCTGTCTAGGCCCCCGCATGTGTGGCCTATAGGTAGAGCAATACTTTATTATAGTAAAGGCCTATTTATCTCATCTCATCTCGTCATCTGAATCCACTTTATCCTCACTAGAGTTGTGGGGTCATTCAGGGCCTAATCCAGCTACAATGGGTGAAGGCGAGGTACACCTTGTATGAGTTAATCTCAGGGCTGAACATATATAGACAAACAATCACTCTCACATTCACACCTATGGACAATTTAAATTAACCAATTAACCTATTGGATGGTGGGAGGAAACCGGAGTACCTGGAGAAAACCCACGCAGACACAAGGAGAACATGCCAACTCCACACAGAAAGGTCTGTTGTGGGAATCAAACCAGGGTAGGCCTATTCTTATTTTATTTCATTTGACCAAAAAATAAACATTACAACACACTGTACAAAACAGATCATTAAAATTGTAAACAAAAAAAAAACAACAAAAAAAACCCTTTCAAATTGAGAGAATTAATAGGATAGCACTTGTTTTCCTAGAATACTGTGCTGTGTCCAAGTCTTCAAAATGGTTGTTTAAACATTTAGAACAGTTTGTTTAAATTAAACTCTGGTGAAATAAGCTAATTGAGAGCCAGAACCAGTTTGTACATTTGATTTGTATAATTACAGCAATATGCAAAATGATAACACACATTAAAGGACATCTGTGCACACTCATTTTAGTGAGCCAATTCCCACAATACATGGAAACCACAGATCTGCAATTACTGCAATGCTCCAGTTTGTGGTTTCATAAAGACTATCTATATTTCAAATGGCACCTCCAGGTAAATTTACAGGTTCGTAATCTGTCTTTCTTACCATGGCATATATTTGCATTGGGAACGGTGAATCAATCTGCAATGTATTACTCTTTACTCACCACTTCAAACATGTACAGTATTACCTTAAACTCTACTGTCTTTGAAATACAATGACCATCTACTCACACTATTTCTCATTTGCTTGTGCAAGTCCAAATCATGAATCTTGGCAGATCATGTGAAAGCAAAGTAGCCTCGGAGGTAGGGGTCTAGGTACAGCATTGTACAGAGGTAGAGAAGCCAATAATCTTTACTGTACAAATAAAATTGTCCTATTAAAGAAAGAAAACTTTCTGGCACTTTTATCCAAATCAGGGATGGTCTTTAGACTGGAAGAAAATTGATTGGATATCCTGCTTCCTAGCTATCCCTATTCATTACATGTATAGACAAGTTTACGCAACAAACCCTGGGCGGCGCCATTACCATTTAGATATGCATTTCATTTCTGCAGGAAGTAAGCTGCGCAGTGTTTGCTAATGTAAACAGACTTCGATTGATAGGTTTTCATCAGCTATAGTGTCCTGGGAACATAGTTTAAGTAGTTTGTCTGGAGACAAAGTTATTATCCCCCACCTGAATTTAGTGCAGACCTGGGAAGACGACATGTTTGCTTGATTTTGTGGACTCTATCGCAATAGACGGGAGAGTTATGGACAATCTGAAAGCCTCTAAGCCGTATCAGTATCTGCATATCGTCAAAGTTGGTTGTGTTATGAAGAACAAACATGATTGTGTATCTGAAAGCAAATGTAGAGCATGTTTGACTAGTGTGTGGCATAATGCTCACACACACACACACACACACACAAACACACAGAAGACATACAATAAAATACATGCCCACTAACATTTTGGAGCCGGATTACAATGCCCTGCTTTGGAAAGCCACCAGTGGTATCAGTTTTAGCCAACTTTTATCATTTCTGAAATTCATAGGTTTAAGAGAAAATAATAACCACCACCACACATAACCATAATGAACAACTCAGTGAAAATGTTCATTTTTCATAGTTTTAGTTCATGTTGGAAATGATGTCACAAAATATGTCAACTGTGGATACTGCCACTTCGCATGGACTGAGGAAGATGGTTGTGAATATTCAACTTGAAATATACAATAAGTATGTTTTCTGGATTATATATTCTCCGAAAAATGTAAAAAATAAAAGCAGGCTCTGTTATTTAAAGGGGACATATCATGTAAATTGCAATTTTGTATGTCTTTACAACACAAATATGTGTTATCTGTGTGTGAGGAGACCCTTTAATTATGGGGAAAAAAATCCACTCTCCTTTTCTCATGATCCATTTCTTGTTGAAGGGGGATGAAAATGCTCCGTTTTGGATTTTCTATGCTTCGTATGTCATATGCATATATTTATTTGAATACCTCACTCCAGCTAACCCCACCTACTGGTCACAGCTACCTCTGCTCAGACTCAGAGATCTGCCATCATTCTCTATCGGTGGTCCCGGTGTGTGTCCAGTGTGTTGGGGTCTGAGCATCAGTTGCTATGCGTCCAGATCCGCAGTTGGTCTGACCTGGATTGATCAGACAGGCTGGTCCATGGGTGTTATCCTGACCTTGGTGTCATGGCTTGTCTGGCCAGCCCGGATCCAGATGAACCAGACCTGAATGTGCACCGGGACTGTTAACGGACAAGGACCGGAACACACTGTAAAACTCAGCACTTGGCCCACTTTAATTCTCTAGAGATGATTTTATTACCTCTGTGCCAAGGAGGTTATGTTTTTGCAAGTGTTGGTTTGTGTACAACACAACTCAAAAATGTATGGATGGACTTTGATGAAATTTTCAGGGTATAGTGATACTGAAGAGATCAACAAATGATTAGATTGTAGTGGTGATCCGTAACACCTCCCCTGGGGGTGTCTGCCTTGGCGGAGGTCTCTGCTCTCAAGAGTACTTTTCTAGTTTCATCAGTTTCTTTGTCTATTTCTCTGCCTCAACTTTTTCAGGTTTCATTCTTTCTCTTCTACCTTTTTCTCCCTTTCTATCTATCTCGTCTTCCTCTATTGGTAGCATGTGAAGAGAGGGGTGGAGTCAGCTGTGGCTTATTTTCATGAAAGCATGAGGCACTAAAACCAAATGATTTGAAAAGGCCAGTTTTGACAGGTGGAAGAGGCTGCTGTAAAATACCATCAATGTGGTATTTTGATCAAAGCATGTCATTGAGACACCAGGGAACTGTGTTCACTTGTGGAAAATGGGCATGATATCTCCCCTTTAATAAACAAATTGATCAATATGAGAATAGATGAGCTCCAGATTTGAATCCACTACATATGCAGTCAACTTTCTTGACCTTTTATCTAAAACTACATGTATTGATGTTGAACCTGGTGCATTACCAATATAGAAGGCAGCATTCTCAGACTGTGCATAATCATCAATGTAGGAGATCCCTAAAGGCTGTACTGGAGTCTCTCCAATCCCACGTAGAACATTTCCCAGAAACACATAAATCCACATGGAAACACTTGAGTCACGCTCACAACCTAAAGGTGAAAAGTAAAAACAGGAAGAGTAGCTGGAAACTAATTTTTCAAAGACTCAGAAACCAAGACAATAAAAGTGTTTTAATAAGAAATGGATTTGACTCCTATTCTTACTCTTTGATGGCAAAATAGTTGGTCTGTCGCCTGCCACGGTGTATTCAGATGAACATGGAGAAAGGGAATTGGACGAATTCACTGAAGCTCTAACTGATGTTTCGATCTTATAGCTGCGTACAAAATACCAATGTAACTGTTAAACAAGGGGAGGGAGAAACATCAGGTAACGTTAGATACTTACAATGTGAAGCACAAGCACATACATGAGCGACTGAATCTTCAAAGTGCAGGAAATGCATTATATTAACACTAAATGGACTGGGATCAGAATGCAGATGGAATATGTGAACTACAACACATGCATGCACACAACATCCTACCTACCTGCCGATGAGGAAGTGAGGCATTGCGATCAGGAACGTCCCAAAAGACATCAAGAGACATCCAACTGCTATGATTTTTGGTCGGTGGAGCTTTGCACCAAAATAGCTAACAAAGGCAATCACCAACAAATTCCCTGGAGGAAGGATGAGAATAGATGACAATATAAAAATCAATCACATTTAAATATGAACTTTTGCAGTATTTGTATTACATATTAGGTCTAATTGTGTCTCTGAGAACAGATAAATAATAAAAAAATTTCAAAAAAAAAAGAAAGAAAGGAATGCTTCTAGGATTGAGACACAGGTTATTTGAGGTGCTCTTTGAAAAAGGGATTTGAAAAGTTACTAAATAAAATAAGAAGGACACTCCAAGGTACTCTCTTAAAGCATTAAAATGCCTTTGTTTTAAAAGCATGGTCAGGTGTAGACCTTAAAAACACTTCAGTGTGTTGTGGCTTCAAGCCTTCATCAGGAAGTCAAATAAACAAAGGCCTAGAAAACTGTAGGCTCTTTTAAACTAGCCCTGAACAATAAGAACCTGTCAAGTGGCCATAAAGGGAATGGCCTCCAGAGGGTGTCAACAGGTTTTACAGTTGATAAAATAATTGTATTGATTTTGTGAATGTACAGTTTTCTGACTTCCTGATGAAGGTTTAAAACCAAAATGTGTTGAAGTGATTTTCAAGGTTTACACATAATGCTATGAAAGTAAAAGGCTTTTAATGTTTTAAGAAAGTGCATGTTTGTTATCAACATATAAATCCATTTGAAGCGTTAAAGCTGCTATTATATGAAATATATACAGTACTTACAATAATTCATAGCTTTTGTAATGATGTGATGGTATACAAATTAAACTGAATAGACAGACTGACTGACTTTGCTCTTTATGCCATTTTTGTCAAAGAAGTGTAACTGCAAATAACCAAAATCTCACTTTGGAGAAAATATACAAATGTGACAGTATATTTTACATATATAACCCAGTCTATTTCCTAAAGTTACCAATTTATTTTTTCTAAACTACAGTGCAAAACAACACAATAGCACAAACTGAAACACTTTTCTAACACATGATATTTACTGATGTGTTAACCTCTTAACTTTACTGCCAGCATAAATCACAAGAAGGAAACGTTGACTTCAGGACACTTATAAAGCACATTCACAGCTTGGACTGTACATTTTCTGACTAGGAACAGGCATTTCAAGAGTCTGTAAATATAGATGAATTATGATTCTTTTTACATATGGGCAATATTCCTCTTAGAGGTGAGCGATGAGTCAAAGATTCAGACATTCGCCTCAAAAATACTGTTCATGGAATCAAACTACTTTTTACAACTGCATAGCCAAACCTTAAACAGACTTTATTCAACCAAGGACATACATATAGTCCATATCCTCATACTGCTATTTGTTTGCATGACCTCAGCACAAACTATATGAGTCACTATTTACTTGTTTTATAGAAAAAAAACCAGTTGGTACAACATATGATAGCTCTTAATTAAAGCAATGACAAACATTTACACTCAGAGGTAAACACAGAACTGAGTGATGCATTTTTCAGACAGGCATTAAATTGGGTCAGGGCTCTAAAAGGTGAGAGGGGTGCATGTGCTTGGGGGGGGTTGTCAGCCGATGGGCGTTGGTGATTGACGAAATATGTCCGGTACACTATACAACCCAACAAAATATTCAGCTCTGTCCACCCACACTGTGTTTCAGGAAGCACCACAAACACACAACTCTCTCTCTCACACACACACAAACACAAACACATCACATCACATGCATGTATTAATGGCCATTTTTATTAAGAAACAAAAGATCTTTCATCGACACCAAATAACAGAATAGTTGAAAGTGTTATATGTTGTCATGCAATGTTATATTTACAGCTTGATCAACTAGACAACTGATGGAACATTAAATTAAAGGGCACTCAATTTATGAGGCAGAAAAGACTCTCTTCCTTCACTAGAAATGTATTTACGTGTAAGAGTCACCAGATTCTAAAACAATGGCGCCATGTTTATCACTGGAAACAATTGAAGAAGTCTCCACATTTGAAGACAATGCAAAACTAGCACATAATTTATGGAGTTTGATTTGCTGCATGGTAAATAGTAATGGTCAAAATGGATTCATTAGTTACAATGTAGAAGTCATCCTCAGAGGGGACAGGCAAGTCGTTGGAGGGATCAGTCTGCCATCAGAGGAGAGGCTCCCACTGCTAAGGAGCTACATGGATGACGTCATGACCATCCTTCAGACAGCGACATGTACAACATGACTCCTTGAGCGTTTCAATGAGCTGATCGCATGGGCAAAAATGAAGGGAAAGGCAGGAAAATCAAGAAGTCTTTCAAAAAGAAAGGAGTGCCCCAAGTCAGGACTATCTTTGTTGTGGAAGGAGAGTCAATTCTACAACTCACTGAAAAGCCACTCTGGAGCCTGGGGAGGCAGTACACCACACAAGGTGTGGTTCTACTAGCACACACTAGTCCAAATTGTGATGTGGCCACTTAAGATCTGCCAGATCTCCATGTCAGAGGTCAGCATGATGGACAGCCTAACAAATATATACATCAGAAGGTGGATGGGTTTGCCTCGCTGCTTCTCTGCTGCAGACTTCTTTGGATGGAACATGCTGGAGTGCCCTTTGAAATCCGTCAGTCTCGGGCACAAGCAGGAGAAGACAGGCCTGTTACTTGAGATGAAGGACTCTGCTGACCACCTAATAAGGTCCCAATCTGCACAGGTCGAGGTGGAGGATGCCATCTCCAGCCTGCAACACAAGGAAGTGACGAGGTCAACCCAGATAAGTCGTGCTGGCCTAGGGGTGGGTGAGCCATGGCAATTCTGCTCCAAAACCACCAAGAGGCAGCAGAAGACCATGGATGTGGATGAGGTCGCCATAAAGGCCATGTCATAGGGCAGTGAAGGAGCTTGGATGCGTTGGGAGGCAACTGCTCAGAGGCACATCAGCTGGGCAGACATTTGGAGGACACCATGGAGCAGGCTAAGTTTCCTGATCAGAACAGCTTATGACACCCTCCCATGCCCACGAAATCTCAAAAAGTGGCTCGGGAGTGAAGTAGGCTGTCCACTATGCAGTACCACCAAGGCCAGCCTCTGGCACATCCTGTCAGGATGCAAGGTAGCGTTGACCCAGGGATACTTTAGATGGCGACATGATCAGGTGCTAGCCAAGTTGGCAGAGCACCTGGAAAGAAGCATGGTGGCAGCAAACCGCACTCAAGCAATGGAAAGGCCTGTGCTCACTGCTTTCATCAAGCCAGGAGAAAGGAGCAGAGCACCAATGCAGGAAGTTATCATCCTGAGACTCCTCGGATTTACATGATTCATGTAGGTCACCTTTTTTTTTTTACTTCAAAACAGCAAATTTTACCAAAAGGTGAGAGATATTCATGTCTGTTCAGAGCTCAAAGTTCCTTACTAGGAATGTAGACAGTAAATTACGGTACCATTTTGATAGAATTTCAGTTTCCAGATCTGTTGCATATTTTTACAAGCCAGTAGGGGATAGCAGTAAACTAATGTAGCATGTGGATTTGTTAACAAGGTGACTTTTTCTGCCTCTGATTTGTGGCAGATTGTGATGCCAAAGAACTAATGAAATTTTTTTTTTAATTTAAAATAGAATTAATAACAAAGAAATAATGATTTTACACTTAGCATGAAATGCCCTGGATAAAAATGGATTTCTGTGAACACATACTCAATGTTTGTATACTGGATTCATTATTCATTCACTCACACATTCTCCCTCTGGTCGTGGCAAACCACATATGTCACAGCTACCCCGGAGTGGAGTGACAGAAATGTGGCTGCAAATTTGCACCTCCTACCACCACAAAAGACTTATATACGCATTCATACACCAGTGTGATAAGCAGCACTAGAAGCAAGGGGGGTGAAGTATCAACAGCACATGACTAGGACAGAGCAGGATTCAAACAGCCAACTCTTCAGTTATTCGACAACCTGCTCTACCTTCTATCCCCTGAATGATCAACATTGACTTCTTTGGCATTGTTGATTACATTATTCAGTCGTAGACAAACACAGTATTAGTCATCCTCTCAGTGATCTCATTCAACAAAACAAATCAACACTGCACATTTAAATCTTGCACAATTATTTTTTAAGAGCTGATCAGGTGTGCAACCATGTATGCTGAAATGCTGAAGACACATTCTTTGAGAGACTCACCTATTTCAAAGCTCCCATCGATGATGCCAATCAGATAGCTGGGGATGTCAAATCGCCTTTCTAGTTGCGTAATTGTGCTCTTCATGTAGCTGCCAGACAAAGCCTTGGCAAAGTAGACAAAGGATAGGGCTGCAAGAAACATCTGCACAAATACAGCATGAAAAGAGCATGATTAAGTTATATTCTTTTGTCATGATTCTAATGTGATAAAGTAGTGGTACAACTGACAGATAAGGTTTTAGTGTCAATTTTTACATCTTAAAGTCAATAAATACTGAATGAGCAAAGTAGTCATCACTTAAAATAAACATGAACAGACAGGAAATCACAGATGCATAAGCAGGACAAGCACATTACTGTCACTGACATTAGAACAACACAGTTTGAGAAAAAAAAAAAACCTTCAAAAATAAAGACATGAACAAAACATATTTCGTGTGTAGTCAGGTCAACCCCATTCCATTTGCATCTGCAGATCAAGTCCTCACATTCAAGACCATCTTAACACACAGTTGGAAAAGGAGAAATTTAGGGCTAATAATGAGTTGAAATGTTGAAATAATGTGATTTAAACCAGAAAATTGCAATCATGATTTGGTACAAAAGCCAATTTACTATAGCATAGATTTCTTAACCACTACAATGAGAGGAAAAGGCCAGTTCTAATCTGAGTGTGCAAAAAGTGTCATATTTATTGTATCTACCAGTGTGGTGGGCTTCTGTGGACTCACAGGCCTCTAGGGTGGAACCATGGCTCAGTGGAAACATGGACTGTGGTCAAACCAAGCAGAATGTAGCTCTGTTTTAAAAGACATGGATGCTGTGTTCTCTAGACCAAAGGAAAAATGCCTTTGAACTGGCATTTGTGGATGTGACGTATTGTAGAACCTGACAAAGGTTTGTCACAGTAATCCTGAGCTCATGTGGTTCTATCATCGAGTGATGAATGATGGATCTGAATGCAGTGGAGGATCGGAGAACATGGTGGTTCAGTTAAAGCTTGTTTATTACACATGGGAATTTGGTTCTTTTAATTGTGTTCTGCACAGCAGAACATAACACGTACTAATCCTTAGGTTATATTTTCTTTGCAGAACATGATCTTTAACTTATAAAGTGTTACATTTGTGGCAGTTTCTAAATCCATTTTAATATATATTTTTTTTACCTTTCTTAAATTATTTATCACTATGTGTGTTTAAATAGAGTCATGTATTTCCCTGCATTTAAAGTACAACTTATGTAGATGTTCAAAAAAGCTCAAATTAAAAGTCAAGTTTATCAATAGATGGTTTTGGTTACTACAGTAGTTGTGTCTTTAGGGGTTAATTATATAATATGATACAATAATATAGTAATTTTAAAAAATCATCAATTTCCTCACACAACTGTCAACAAACTAATATATTATCTGTCTTTACTTTTAAAGAACTAAAACTTTCTTTTATACCAAATCACAATTATGATAATGTTTTTCCTTCATTGTCATTTCACTATTAGACTCATTAGTCAAACCATGCATTAAATATACTGTGTAAATACTGTTTACAGTGAATTAAAAAGTGTACATTTTAATATCACTGCTCTGTATTAATTTTTCATTTCCCATACCGTGTCAACTATCTTCTATCTGTGGTTGTACATTTATTGTTTGTCTTCATGTGATTGTGTTTGCATGTGAATTTGCAGAGTACTTCCACCTTTGTGAGAGGAAAACTGACAATGTGCTGTTAAGGCTTGAACCAGACTACTCATTGAGCTGCTCTTCCATTCCCTCAGCCACCTGTAGACACTGACAGCTCCTAACAAAAGCAGGATTAGAGGATTCTATCTCACTGGGACGCAGACTCATCCACTGCACTATAAACCTGACAGAGCCACCGACATGCAGCATAATTGGAAAGAGATGAAAATAGCTGAAGCTAGGAAGAATTATATGCACCACCTACCAACAGGCACATGTACAGACTTTTCCCTACAATTAACTTGTGAAAATCAATAATTATCTTATTTTTTGGATGGAGTTATGAAGAAAACTAATGTGAACGGTGAAGTGTGAATTCATAGTTGTGTCTAAATATGCTATTTGTAAAACTATATATTATATTATGGATATTAATGATGATAATAATAACGGATTAGATTTCTATAATACTTTTCTAGGCACCCAAAGAGCTTTACATTATTGACCCATTATTCAGTTGCTCTCACATTCCCCCTCCATTGATGCTGAACTATACCTGTAGCACAAGCTGCCTCGAAAATTCATGCCTATGGCCCCTCTATCCACCACTGAACATGAATACACCAGTGTGAGTAACACTGGAGGCAAGCTAAGTGACGTGTCTTGTCCATGGAAACAATAGACAAGCTCAGCCTCAATTACTAAGTTACTACCAAGAAAGAGACAAATGAAGTCGTTGTAGTATTTTACAGCATTTTACGTCCCTGATGTTGTGTAATTTCCTGGAAAATTACCTCTTTGTTTTTCAGGTAATTAAAAACAATAAGTGAATCTTGGACTGCAGAGTAATTACGCTGGAAACAGTATTGAAATTACTTGATATAAGCTGTCACAAGGATTTATTAAATTGAGGTTGCATTGAAATGATGTAGAAATTTACGCATTAATGAAAGCTGCTTACATCGTTATTACCTAGAAAATGCAGAGTAATTGCACTGGAAACTGCATGGAAATTATCTGTAATAAATGGAAATAAAGGCAATATTACCATGAAATTACATGAAAATTACCATATAATTGTCATGTAATAAGCAATCCATAATGTAAAGTGCAACACTTGTTTTTTCTAGCGACTAGAGACAAGAACTAACAATAACTATAATCTTTTTATGTGAATTATCAGTTACTACAGCTTGTAACAGGTAGAGACTATACTATGTAATTTAAATAGTTCCTATCAAATAAACTAAATATATAATACCCTATTCTTTAAGTACAGTAGGTTGTACATCTTTTCTGTATGTTCTATTTCTTGTTTATATAAACTAATACAACTGAGCAGCATTGAGTCGAGTGGACTGTGTCGAGCCAGTATGAAGCACAGGCCCCTAAAACCAGGTAAGACAATTCATCAAACACTTTCATCAGACTATTGCTGATGAAATGATTGCCGTTACTTCTTTCTCCCTTCTCTGCAGCTTTAGTTTCCATTAGCAGGGGAATGGAGAATGATAGATAAGACAAAACCTGGCAGGCAGCAGGTGGAGATAAACTTTGTTGAAACCTGTGTCATTCATGGCATATAAACGAGAAATCTGTGAGCGCTGTGAACGACCAGTGGCGCTATGGCAACTACCTGGGAGGTCTGAAAATTATTAACACATCTCTCAGAATAAGCTCAGGCTTTGGCATAATGTCAAGTGTACAATTGCAATTCATACCACAGAATACTTCTGGATCTGTCCTAAGGGAATGTTAAAGCACGGCAGCTGTCATCTGAATGAATTAATAGTGGTGATTTTGAAGCTATTCCAGTGTTGTGGACGTAGAAATTCACCAAAGTATCACAATTTCAAGAAACCTTTTCCTACTATACAAAGTGGGAAAGGATTTCTGCAGATGATCAGATCATCACTTTTGCGAGAATCCTATAGATATAACCATGTCATTTATCTGTTTCATTAGTTAGTGAGCTTTCTTTATTTCAATGCCACAGCTCTTATATTCTTGTTCCCACCCATCCCAGACATATTAAACATGCAGCACTTAAACCATGAACACTCCAATCCTTAAATATTGTCTGATATACCAGTATTTTCCACATGTCCATAAACAACATCGTAAAAATATACATTTAATGCATTAATATGTTTTTTTTATGTTGTATACTGATTCTTGTAGATGGCTGTGGCCAAGAACAGTGTTCCCCATCCAGTGTGCTGTGGTACATTAGTGTGAAAAATGATGTAATTTCACCTTATTGGTACTGTAAGTGAGCGTGGTTATAGATACATACAGCAGCAGACACCACTGGTCCACTCAGGCCTGTGAGCTGAGGTTGTCTTTCTTAAATTCCTGCAAGAGTGTAAACATTGTGTTTAACTAAACAGGCTCGGGTTTTGCACTGAATAAGTAAATCAAGACTAGATTTGCATTATATTTCAATAAAGATTTTTCTAGAGATTTTTCTTTGGCAAATGTTTCTACTATAAAATATGTGCTGTGGCTCAAAAAGGTTGGGAAACACTGCCCTTGAAGGGTTAGAGAATCAGCTGTAACATTATGATTAAGATTTTTTATTTTGATAGCATGCTATATACTGAAAATACTCAGAATATATATATATATATATATATATATATATATATATATATATATATATATATATATATATATATGTATATATGCACCACACACTGAAACTGACCATCTGCAGTTAATCCATCACTAGAACACACCAACACCACAATCAGACAAGGACCTGCAGTGCCCTGTAGTGTTTATACTTAACTTACGTGGGTTATGTATCGACGAACAACTTTCTACCTGTCTGGGGAATTGCACCCACAATTCAAGAGTCCACAATTCCCTAGACCGGCAGAAATGTGTCTGTGTGTGGTGTGTTTATTCATGTTGAAATGATGGGTTCAATGCAGCAGGTCAGGTTGTGGTGCATGTGATCTGACAAAAATAACCTTAAGCTTATGATGACAGTGTTAATCATTGTTTGAGTGCACAAATAATGGGCAGTTAACTTTCCATACCAGAAAAACTGGTGTGTTGGGAAAATTACAATGGGACCAAAGATATAAATGTTAAAATAATGTCTTATTATTTTATTTTATTAAATTGTCTTGGAAAGAGATGTCTTTACTTAGGAGACTTAGGTCAGAGATTTGCATACAGGAGTCAACAACCCCAATAAAAGCCTTCAGGGGAGGGTGACAGCCAACCATTCCTTCAGGAGCTGACCAACGGATAGATAACATATAAAGAAGGAGGGGTCGATGGGAAGGTGTTATAAAACTGTGTGTCTCAGCTTCCCCCCTTTAGTGTCTCATGACCCCTCTTAGGTCGTGGATGCTCAAAGACTCAGACTGAACTTTCTGACAAGTGTCTATGTAATCTTAAAAGTAATCTTATGCTGAAATATTTTGTAATACTGTAACTGATTGTAAACTATGATTGTGATATTAAATTAATGAAAAGAAACTGAGAAAATGGAATGAGGTATATCTTAACCAACCACTCAGGCTATAAATATAATTTGAGTAGAAGTAAATATGCTTACTTAATAATTATATAAAAAGTGTTAGTTAATTAATTTTTGCCAATACACTGGATTCATCTATAGATCTATATAGGACAAGAGCTGAAAACAATCAGAAAAGTGGCAAGTATATCGCCACATCCCTCATCATATTAACATGTTCTGCACGGCAAATGAATTAAATATAGGTCAACCCTAATCAGGGTTAAGCAAACATTCACAAAGCACCTAACAATATCCCCAACATGTGTGTGCCACTAACAAACAAGAACCCTTTTATCTACATAAACAAGTGAATCTTGTATGAAAAGTGCCACCGTGAGATTTTCATTGTAGGATTATAAATAACAAAAAGAAAACAGACATGGCAACATGAATGGAATTCCTTATTATTGTTGCCCTAGTATTTCACTAATCAGCTTTTTTAATTATTGTCCAATGTGCCTCTTAATCCAATAGAGAAGTACAGTTTGGGCCTTTTTTACTGAAGCACAAACTTTGTCAAAGGAATGTTTCACAGCGACTTAAAGCAGAGTCCAAGGACACAAAGAGCTGCTGTATTCAACATCTTGTATGATCATGAACTATGCCTACCAGAAACACACAAGACACTCAACTTGTACTGCAGTAAACAACTTATACAGAAAATGGGCTGTTAATCAGCTAATGCACTATGAATTCTGTTTCAATGCTATGACTTTAGAAGTGGCTGAGCAGACATGCCTGCAGCTACAGCTTATGCATGCTCTCCACATACATGAAGTCCATGCACAACGGGAGGCATTCAGCATCACATGAACGCTCTGTCCCACTTCATGTGATTTCTGTGTTTGCTTTAAGCCATTCAGATGACTTTGAAACTAAAAGACACGTGGTTTTCTCAGTTTCAACATTATGGATGTACTTTTGACGTTTTGTATTTAACCAAAGTCTAGGAATTTATGATGATTTTTCTGAAGGGCATAACGTTTGGCTCTAAGTATGTCTTATAAGCATGTTAAAACTGCCTTACAACAACCTTGGTAAATTTGTTTTTATTACAAGACTAGGTATTAACTCTGTAAAGCCTGAACCATTAAATCGTTGACAAAAAAATTACAGTATTTTTTTTTTTTTTTTTTTTTTTGGTCTGTCAGAAGTGATAGCGAGGGGTATAACCCCAAATCACCTTTAACTAGACAACTATTATGCCATGACGAAAGGCATCCCAAGTTCATGACCTTCCATTTGCACTTCATTTGAAGTCAATCAGACAAATAGTTCTAGAGCACAGGTGTCAAACATAAGGCCCGGGGGCCAAATCCGGCCCACCCAAGGGTCCAGTCCAGCCCTTGGGATGAATTTGTGATGCAATGCAAAAATAGATATTAATATATTGATAATCACTTTAGCTCAGGTTCCACATTCAGACCAATTCAATCTGAAGTGGGTCAGAACCAGTAAAATACTATCATAATAATCTATAAATACTCACAACTCCAATTTTTTTCCTCTTTGTAAATGTAAATATTGTTACATATTTACACTAAAACAAAGTATAATGTCACAAAATATTTGAATAATATGAACAAAATATGAAGAAGTGTTTCAAGAGAAGTCAGTGCATTTTTAACAATGATATTAAATATATTGTGTGTTTGTAGACCCATTATGATCTGCAACTTATAATGAACATGTGGAAGTGATAAACAGAAGTATAATATTGTTCAAATTAGGGTTATTTTTTAAAATTTCTTTCATGTTATTTACATTATTTGACGAGGATAGTTTGTCAATCTAAACATTTTCATGATTTAATTAGACTTTTTTCACTCTAAAATATAGAAAAACATTTTGGGAGTTATGTATTATGTTATTATTTCGCTGGTTTGGCTCATTTCAGTCGAATTTAACTGAATGTGGCCCTTGAACTAAAATGACTTTGACACCCTTGTTCTAGAGATATGAACAAAAGAGTGTTTAGTGATTTTAAGCTTTAAACTCTGGCTTTAAACTGGGGATATAACAGAATTATATCCCCAAGTAACTCTATATGATGTACAAATTACATCATTTCCATGTATGATTTTCAATTTTGTATCATATTTGATACATCTGGTCTCAATACTCAAATATTATTAGTTTTGAACAAACAAAAACATAATATAACACAAACATGTCTAGTAAATTGGTAATTCCTTTTCAAAATTGGCAAAGGTCTTCCCCTGACAGTCTTGTAGTGTCCCTGAAAAGGCCTCTAGTGAACAAATTCCACTCCACTGGTGGATTGTCTGTGTATTCCGTGTATTTAATTGTATATGTTGCATTTTTCAAGAAAAAAAAAACACTTCACACATCATATCCAGCTGAACTTCCATTCGATTTTATATGGTTAAAGTCCTACCAGTGCAGTACCTTTAGATTGGAGTGACAAGAATTCTTCACAGCTGATGGATGAAGGTTGTTGTCTATAGTCCAGCTTCTTGCTGCTTTTTTATCTATTTTCTTCATGGTCGCTGCCTCCTGTACCTTCTCTGGGCTGTGATTTCTCTTTGGATGATTTGCTCGTTGAACACCTCTGTTTTCTTACACCTGTTGGAAGAAATTTGTTGAAAGAAATTTGTATAAATGTGACATGATGTTGATAAACAAAAATCAGGATACTCATGTAGAATAACACAACATATCAGATTCCACACAGTACTGCTACTACTACTACTACTATTACTACTAATAATAATACATTTAATTTATAAAACATGTAACATTTAAACAATTTAAATGTGTTACATAGACAAGAAAACAAAAGAAAATAAGAGTTCAATAAAAAGTCATTCTAAAAAGGTGGGTTTATAAGCCTTGCTTAAAAGCGTTGGTGCTCTGTGGGCCCCTCCGGTGTCGGGAAGGGTGTTCCATAGCCTTGAGGTTGCAGAAGTGAAGGCAGTACAGTAGAGACTATATACAGCATGTACTTTTACATAAGAAAAAAAATATCATTTATATGAACAAAACAAAAAGGCTGGACAAAAGGCAGGCTCAGTTAGTTAACAGACGACAGTGTCTTCACATTTATATGGAAAATCTCACATCTACTCGTTCTTTTTGTTTTACTGTACATTGCAGAAACAACAAGAGTGAGGCAAGAGTGATCTGCATGAAGCCAGAGTTATCTTCACTCCTGTCCAAAAGAAACTAAAGAAAGTGGAAAGCATGAATAATGACAACTTAATGTAATTGTGCGTTCTCAAAATGACCTCATAATGTTCACATCGTGCAAACATGTTTTCAAGTCATTCCGTTTAAGTCATAAATGTAAAAATAATCACACTTCATCCACAGTGAGAGGGACAGAACACTGCTTGCAACTGCACAACGTTTAGTTTAAAATGGATGTATGATTCGTGACTGTATTCACACCAAATTGAACATATACAGTAGGTCAATTGTACAGACATAAAGTATGCTCCAAGTACATTCAGGAATCTATTGGGAAACATAAACAAGCCTGAAGCAGATTTAACAAGCTAGTGGATAACTCAGTAAACACAGGCAGGAAAATAATTGCCAAGCGCCAAGAGAATTCAATATAACAACTTAGAGTAATGAATTATGGAATGAGAAAGGTAAAGAACAAGAGACATGTATAATATTTTTAACATACCAAAAAAATTCAGGTCATTTGTCATCCTCATTTACATACTGAAGACCTTTTTCTTTCCTTCAAGTCTGAACAGGAAACAAAATACCTTCATATCTGACTCTAATCATGTTTGCTCTACTAACCTTTAGTACAGAGAATCCTCTCAAGAAAAGGTGAAAGTTAACATTATTATTCTATGATGAGTGACAGAAGTAGTGTAAAGAAAAAAGGTCAAGAATTTAATAATGACATCAGTTGTGTGATAGCGTGACAGATTATTGGGTTTCAACCAGGATTGTATGAGATGTTCAGCAGAACATGTTTTTACTCGACAATTCCTTAACCCATAAAGGCCCAAACAACCATCAACACCCAACACTATACCAATATAAAAAGGTTTTAGTAACTTCTGATTCACTAATTCTATCAATCCATGTAAGTAATTGGTGTAAAATACAGTTTGTCATCTTTTCGTGGTCATCAGATGTTACCTATTTGGACTTTCATAGGCTCTGTATTGAATGTGGAAACATTGTCATCTTCTATAACATTGATTCATCAGTAAAACCCAAGGAGTTGGATCAATGACAGTGGATGGACACACTGGGTTTATGTTCACTTAATGAGAGATTTTGTTGAAATAGTCACGTTTTCTTAATTTTTCCTCAATTTTTGATATGACAATGCACTTTAATCTGAGCTGTTATAAAAATGTATGTATGACCAGCAAATTACATATGGGAAAACATCCCATTTTATTGAAGAAATACAAAATACAGAGGATAATATTATAAGAAATGACAAAAAAACAAACAAACACGTACATGTAAGAAAGGTTAGATAGAGAGAAACAATCAATTTTGAAAAGCTGTAAAAGTCATACTGCACCTTTATGGGTTAAGGACCTAGAGAAGTATTAAGAACAAAAACACTAAACAAAAATGGAACAACAAATCACTTTCAAGAGCTGTGACACTGAAAGCCAGACTTGTTATTTACAGACATGACTGCTGTCCATGGTTCCCTCCTCCACGTACTAACCCACTGTGTGGCTTTGAACTACGCCATGAAGACAAATGCACCAGAGGCTGACATGAAAGCTTTCATTATCATCTAAGTTTAATAAGCAAATAGTTAACGTCAGTTAAGGTGGTTTATTTCTCTGACAAACATGTGCTAATGCATGAATAAACTATGCTACCAATTAAAGCATCACTAAATGAGGCTGGAGGAGGATAATGAGCATTTTTTTATCATCTTTAATACATTAACATTGGCTCTTCTTTTGTAAATAAGACTCCATATGTGATGAATGCTAACAAAGAATCCCATAAATTACAGTCACAACATCTTATAAATGACCCAAGAGAAGCTGTTAAGTGTCCGTATGCCTATGCACAATTACTACATCCACTCCCGTCACTATGGGATTCATCCTAGACTGTCTGAAAGTTACATCTAAAGAAGGCACCAAAGGATCCCCCTGAGGACAGTCAAGTGTTTCTTTTCTGGATCCAAGTCATTATCTGATTATCAAGCTTCAAGCTGCTTCCCTGTGGTTTTAGGTGAATAATAAAATGTATTTCAACTGCATAGATCATGAGTTTTCAACGTCACTTCATTGTGTGTGCTATGGGTGAAAGAATGGACACACACACCTCCCATAATGACCCAGTTCCAAAATATTTTTTCTCTATATTTAGACATCCTTAATTTATCACAGTTTAATGTAATATTGTCTTCTGCATTTTGTGTTTTATCCAGTGAAAATCATGTATTATCCTATAATTAATTTACTAACCATAGATGTTCATAAAAACTTGAGGATTGTTAAATTAAAAAATTAAGAAAACTGAAGAAGTGACTTTTTCTGCAAATCTATCATTAACTGAGCATAAACCAAGTGACAAATCAAGTGTCTCCATCCATTGAAATGTTTCAAAATCTATGGGTTTTACTGGTGAATCAGTGTTGCAGAAGATGATGGTGTTTCCATGGTAACTAATGCAGCCTCTTAATATGGAAACCCATTTCTGCCACAAAAAAAATCCCGATAAAAAGTCATAATTGTCACTTTCTCTCTCTGTGTTGTTGTGCGCTGCTGTACGGAGACATGTAGAGTCTAGTCTAGTTTTGTATTTATTTATTTATTTACATACCACGTCAGTTACATAACGTTAAACAGAGTTAAATAAAGCAAAACATTCAGAGTAATAACAGAAAACGACACACTATAAGGGAGACACACAAAAAACTAAATACAAATATAGAAAAAACATAATTACAGAATTTACATATATAAAGAGGAAAAATATATGGGGGTATTTTATATAATTCAAATAGTATTAAATGAGTCCAAGGCTTCACCTATCTGCAGTTTTAATTGCCTCTTTGTTTTTAAGTCCTTTTAATGGATCAAAATAATGTTTGATTTCCATTTTAAATTGTTGAATTAGTGGTGCTCTTCCATTCAATTTTGATTTATGTATATATTTTTCAAATAATAACAGATTCAATACAAACATTTCTTTACTTTCTGATTTCTTTTCAACGTAAAGCATGTTGTCTTTAATATTTAGGCATCTACTGATTCTCATTTGATCTTTAACTAAAGTTTTCATGCTCTCACTGCTCTGGTTTTTATTCCTTTTATTTGACTATTGTTCCAATTACTGTTTATGTTGATAAGATTTTCCATTAATAAAGTCAGGAATGACACATAATGCATTCCCTTTTTATTTGAAAAAGTATAGAAAAGTATCGAAATACATGTTGGTACCGGTACCAAAATATTGGTATCGTGACAACAATAATCTTAACACACAAGAACGTCCAACAGCACAAACAGTCCTGGAACATATGGAGAACCTTTTCCAATCTTTTTTCCCTCTCACTCTCCAACCACTGGCGTCTGTGCATACAACCCTGAGACTAACACTCCATTTAACTACACAAGTGTTGCATGCACAGGACACATGAATGGACAGCTAGTCATGTGAACAGTCTCTTTTTCTCCTCTGGGACTGGGATGGGACAGGAGTGAAAATCCACTCCCGTGTCATGCTCCATTACATACGGCTATTCGGCTACTAGTTTTTTTATGCGAATGTCTTAAAAGCGGATTCCATGGTTCATATATATATATATATATATATATATATATATATATATATATTCCCTTAAGTCCCTTCAGTGTGAACACACATACATACTGATGGTGTGTGCTTTAACTGAAAATAAAGTTGAAAAGTCAGCTCCTGGGTAGAGAAAATGTCAGTTTACAGATCTAATGTAGGCAGGTATGGGTTTGTAAAGTGGACCTGTGCGGGATTCTGTAACAACGGTACTCCCAGTCAGTTCACTTGTACTGGACCCCCTGGTGAGTTTGAATATTAATCCCTAACTGTTAAGTCCCGTTTGGTTGTTTAGTTGACTTTACCTGAAAATAGATGATTCCCAAAGCCTAACCACTGACCTCTGACCCCTAACCCATCCCAGTGGTGGAAGAGACAAGTAAGACCCCCCACTGCTGTCATATCTTTTAAAAATACCTCTGTAAATGCTAGCATAACATCAGAAAGTTTTTAGCAAATCAGGGGATAAAGTTTCAGTGACATTAGTGTTCTTAGACATGATCACATTGTTCAGTTGATTTTCCTCAAAGAGTAAAAAAAACTGTATTTTATGTCTAGCCTCAGTGTTATGCTCAGTATATTCTCACATTTGCAGGAATAATTAAACTTTATGTCATTTTTATCTTTTATTTGGTGTTTCTGAGCAAAAATAAGTTTTATATTTAAATATGAGCAGAGTGACCTGTTAAATTAGTCACACCAAGTTACCTTTTTTGATGTGAAGCAAATGCGACGTTAGGTTTTATGTGGGTTTAGTGAGAGACTACAATGCGTCGCGTATGTGACGTCACACTCCGCTCAGCTGTGGTGTGGAGTCTATGGTGACGTCACATGCGCGCGGGGCGTGTAGTCCAAATTATTAACTGGTTTTACTCGCAAATAAATCAGCCGTTGGTTAACAGAAGCAGACGAAACACACATCAATAATTAGCATTTATTATGAGGTACAACATGTTTGTGATTCAGGGCACATGACAAACCAGATACGATTTTAGCATTTTATTTCCCATTGAATATCATTCAATAATTTTCCGATCTCAGGCCCCATGAGCCTCCAGAAAGGGGCGGATACTTAAGATTCCCATAGTCCTTCTAGCGGCACAAGTGCATTTAAAAAGTCCTAATTATGAGATACTCTCATAATTTCGACGTTTTATCTCATAATTATGACTTTTTATCGGAATTTTCCCCCATACATAGTCAATGTATTCACTGTACTAAATAGTGGTAAGATTTTAGCTCAATGCTGCATATGCTTTTACTCACTGGCAGCTCAGGTCCAGGTCTTTGGGGTTTAGGGAATTAATCTTGTGGTTCCCTAAGACTAAAACTGCAGGAAAAGTTTAAGATCGGCACAGACTAACAAAACAAAAAACTCAAAAGAAGCACATGACATTTCTGAGTTCATCACCTAGATTAGAAAGAAACAATAATCACGTGATCGGTGACATTTATTATTTATTTATTTATTTATGTATTTATTTATGTATGGCAATTTAATTTTCTTCCCATTTTACACTGAACTGTACAAACGGGACCGCATACGTACTGTTGCGTTCAATGCCCCGGTTAAGAGTCTGATAACACAGATGCAAAGCTTTACAAAATTATCTAAGCTCTGCAAATGATGCTTCCCCAAAACGCAATGCACAATAACTGTGGTTTCTCCACGTAAAATACTTGTGTTAAGGGACTGACCCTGAAGTGTGGAACAAAGAACATAATGGTACTTACCAAGTCGGAGATTTTAACCCTGTGGATTTACGACGTCTGGAAGTTCTTCAGTGGAATATACTTAGATCCAAAAGAACATGCCGTTATTTGAGAAAAGGCATCGCTGCTCGTACTGTATCCTCAGTAGCGGAGACCAAAGAGAAACTGTGAGTGTCAGTGGAAACAGGAGGGTACTGAACAGCACTGTGACGTGAGGAGCTGCAAACAATTTAACATACAGTATATAGCCCAGCGTTTCCACAAGATCCTGCGTGATATCAGGGAAATTCTACCAAAACACACACACACACACGCACACACACACACACATTACCTATATGCAATCAGCAGATTAACATAAATACGACCTAATTACGACATGAACAGGTTTATAGTCAGATAAAGTGAATTGATGATCTCACATAATGATTCCCTCACACATTGATGGTATCTTCATGTAAGTGTGTGAGTGAGATAATGATATCTAGTAGAACATCTACAGTCCTGAGGAGATGTAGACTAGACAGCTTTATAGGGCACATAAAGAAATGTAGATCAAGCACAGATGATACAAAAACCTATTTAACTTTCTTACATGGTAAATTACAGGCAAATACAAGGAAAATGTTTGATTTGTTCATTTGTTTGAACTTTTCAGCTGACAAATGAATTATTTCCCTATACCCACTGACTAACTGATAATTTAATCACACTTTATATTCTATGAGGCTATTTCCTTCCTTCTTTTTCATTGTTCCCTCTTTTACATGTTGCCCTGTCTTCTGAAGCTGCATGTCAACATTGCAGGGATTTAAAGAACCACAGACTTCCTGATAATCATAATTTGCACTTGTGTTGTGCCTGTGGAGTAATGAAACAAGTGATTGTTTGATTGTATGATTAGTGTTGCCACGGAGATACCTAGTTTAGCCTACACCATATCAGGTCCACTTGTTATGAACATTTATGGACCTCTCTGATTCTGTTTAATATTAGCACTAGAAGATATAGTTTGTATTTTATTGTATTTGTATGTAGGTATGTGTGGCATATCTAATTTGAAATGCATCTGTCTTCAACTACATTCCTTTTGTTCTTCATATTTCTACACAATGGTAATCTACAGAAGAGGACTGGAACAACTGGATGAAAAATGTAACACAAATTTAGGTCCAATATTGTTTTATTTAATTCAAATAGTAAGATTACAGTTTTGTTAGAATGTTTTTAATCCTGGAATTCTGACACCTTTCTCAGAATAATAAATATATGTGTGTGTGTGTGTGTGTGTGTGTATATGTGACCTTATTTGTTTATTTACTTTCAAGAAAACATCGCACTGTGAAAAAAATATTTCATGAGAAGAGATAATATATGATTCCAACTTAATGGGCAATAGTGTATAAATACACCATGTATATATATATATATATATATATATATATATATATGAATCTTTATGATGAAGTGTAGGTTTACAACAATCAAAAGTTGTAACTGAACAAATAACACTAAATTGTTTATAGAATAAACATGTAACACTTGGTTGAGATTCCACAATTGGCAGCTTGGCTTAGATTGATTACATTTAGACATAAGAACAAGACACAAAAGGCTTAGTGTTTGCAAGGATAGGATATGTTTTTTGTTGTTGTTGTTGTTGTTGTTGTTTTTTTGTTTTTTTTTACCAAATACGCTATATTGCCAAAAGTATTGGCTCACCTGTCTTGATCTACAAATGAACTTGGCATCCCATTTTTAGTCCATAAGTTTTAATATGATGTGAGTTCACCCTTTGCAGCTATAACAGCTTCAACTCTTGGGAATATTTTCCTCAAGGTTTGGGAGGTTTTTGACCATTCCTCCCAGAAGCGTTTTGTGAGATCACACACTGACACGAGAGGGAGATGAAAAGGCCTGGCTCACAGTCTGCACTCTAATTGATCCCAAGTGTTGTATGGGGTTAAAGGTCAGGACTGTGTTCAGGTCAGTCCAGTTCATCAACATAAAACTCTCTCACCCATGTCTTTATGGACCTTACTTTGTGCATTGGTGCACAGTCATGTTGGATCCATCCCCAAACTGTTCTCACACACTTAGGAGCATGGAAATGTCCAAAATCTCTTTGACAAAAATCTCTTGGTGGTGAAGTAACACATTTTGGACAATTCAGCCTTTGCACTGGTAAAGTTTAGCTGTGGTGGTGTGCCACGGCAAAATTCTTGCTGCCACATCATTATACATTTCATACAAAAAATGGTAATTACCATTGCATTAGACTTATTATGTAAGCACCCAGATCCGGATATCCAGATGGTTATCCGGATCATTCTCAAGATTTATTTGGAACTCACTTGGATTAATACCTATCTCCAGAAATTATTTTAAGAAGATCCACCCTGACCTTTTTGCTCAATCCTTCTGACAATCAAACAGACAAACCAAACCGAACGAATACCTCCTTGGTGGAAGTAATTCCATACACACTGTTTGACTATGAAACCACATTGTTGTAACATGCTGGTATAACCATGGATGCCTGGGAATACATTTTGACTTGATGGTGGCATATGTCTCAGTTTACGGTTTATAACTTCTTATCCATGGTACTTTTTATACATATGTAGGTCAGACATGCTTTGAGCACTGCTGCACCTCAGACCATCACAGAACACAACTTTTGCACATTTCACTGATTGGATGTTACATATATATATATATATATATATATATATATATATATATATATATATATATATATATATATATATATATATATATATATATATATATATGTGTGTAGCTAGTATTATACTCTTCTGACATCATGTGGTGGCAGTATAATGTCCTTGTAAGTGGACACCAGGCCCTTGTAGAACAAAATGTGGTATTGTGGTCTAGACAACAGAAAATGTGAAGTCCACATGTGTGGACGTAAGGTCCTAGGAGGATATATAAACCACCAATGAGGCATTCTTCCAGGTCAGATCCTGAAGAAAGCTGTCATTATTGAAAAAGGGGATTTCCTTCATATGATTTCAGGGTCAACAGTTCAGATAATGTTACAGTGTAAGGGCTATAGAGGCTACATCCACTGTGACCCTGTCTTTGACTGTGATCCTAATAGCCTAATAGTTTCTGACTGTCTTGTTACAGTTGTGCGGTTAGGGTTTGTTTGTTTGTTTGTTTGAGTTCATTTGAGCAGATTACATATCTTGTAACAGTGACATCTCAAAAGGAGTAGGCTGAAGCAGAGTTGCTTATTTTTGCCTACCCCCATTCCATAGTCACAACCCATACAGTCATACTTAAACAAAAAAAATATATAAGCGAAAAAATAACTTATTTGAAATGCATGGTTCCAGTCACAAATGTTCCTTGATCCAATTGATTCATTGCACTCATCTCTCTACATTTTAAACAATTAACAAGAGTGTATGTTAGACCTTACACAATGGATGTCAACCAAAAGTCCGAATTTATATACTAATCAAAAGATGAAAAAAATGATATAAAACAGGAACAAAAAAGACAGAAAATTATATAAATAAACACATAAAAAAGAGGCTTCCAGTACACATGCAGTATTTGCCCCACTAATCGAATACATCACGACAAGGTTGTAATCCTTATGTTGAATCTATACACACAGCGGGCAGTCACACACATTCCTCATCTTCCTCAGTTGCCATGGAAATAACTGGTTTACTCTATGTTACTCCAGGCCTACTGGTTATGAGCACATCCACACCTCTTTACATGTCTCCAGGGCAGTTTAACATTACCAATCAGTCACCCTGATGCATAAATAGTGTTGATTTTTAAGGCATTTCATTGTATTTCCAGTTCCATGCAAGTACGTACATATGCTGCTCCTACATATCATCCTTAAGAAATTGTTTATTAAAATGTACAGAAAAAGATCAACCAAGGCAACAAGGATTATACTTCTCTAGACAAATTTAAAATTGGTTGAAAAAAAAGTTTTGCTAACATCTGTCAAGATTTAAGTTTATAAAACTTGAGTGCAAATGTGTCCTCCTTTTGGAATTTTATTTGTGTTTCAATGGATGGTTCTATGCATATTCATAATAAATTGCATTGTTTACAGTGATGCAGATTTGGAAGCAAAGGTACCATTATATAGCGAGGCACAGTCTGTAGCTCACCAAAAATGCTGTTGAGGTGAAGAATTAAAGTGGGTCTTTGGTGTAAAAAAAAATGTGAGGATGCTAAGAAAGTCAATAGGTGGTCTGTTTGATGCATAGAAGATTCCAGGACAGCAGCTTGATTCTATGCTGTAAAAAGAAAAAATAGAGTATTATCATATTATAATGAGAAAAGTTGTTTGTTGTAAGAACTTATTATTTATGTTATAACAAGATATTTTCATAAATAGTGTTACCAAGAAAGCTTAGTAGCAGTTACTTTCATAACTATTGATTTGAAAACATGGTAAAATTTTAAAACCAATTTCATGATAACAGTATACTGTTATCATGCATATCCTTTGAAAATGTTGATAGTGATAACCTGTTGCATTCTTGGCAAAATTATTGTATGAAATATATATATATATATATATATATATAAATACCCAAAGAGACATTTGAATCTTTAAAAATCCCAGCGAATGTGTCCCAAACCTTACTTTTTTTGTTTGTGTGTTTCTGGAGCTTCCACTCTCCCAACTTGACTTCCTCTCTTGCTCCCTCCATA
Source organism: Siphamia tubifer (assembly GCA_020466265.1). Lineage (NCBI taxonomy): Eukaryota > Metazoa > Chordata > Actinopteri > Kurtiformes > Apogonidae > Siphamia > Siphamia tubifer. The sequence goes on along the minus strand of CM035788.1, from coordinate 25,844,135 downwards.
CCGTAGGATTCTTCCGACGTTGTACGACACCTTCATGGAAATTCAGTTAATAAGGCGTATTTACCAGGTTATTTTAATGTTTATCTCAAACGACAAACGACCTGACCGACCGCAACCCTAATATCATTAAAAATATTTTTTAATGACCTGTAACTACGGGTGATCACGGTTAACCGCAGTCACCCACTGACTGCGCATCACTGGCACCTACACGTTATAACTTTTGCCTAACGTGATCTACAAAGATTGTCAAGTATTTACCATTACACAGGAACAAATTACATCTAGTCCAGTTTTTGTTTGGCTCGTCTACGGACACTATTAAACTGTTTTTTACACTGGGCAACAGTTCTCAGTGTATCAGGGCAAACTTCATGAATGATATTTGTAACGTCTTCCCAGGCTACTTCATAAGTCCATGGAGGTCTGCTCACAGTTCCATAATTCAGGCACTGCCAGCTTGGACCTCCTGGACCAAAACATCAGTCTCCTCCTTGGAGAAGTTTGGGCATTTGACTGTGGCGTCCATGGCGAAATGATGAAACTTACAGTGCATCTTGCCATAGCGAATTTAAGGTGCTAATGTGACTGGTGAAGGTTTGAATTGGCTGTGTTAAATCCATTGCACGCCCTTTCTCCTCCCTTATTTCCACTTACGCCAGTTAGAGGACAGAATATGTAAAGGAAGAGGATTAGCGTCAGTGTGCGCGGTGGGCGAAACTTGCAAGACTCATCTGTACAAACCCCGCTGGTGTGGCGGAGCTGGTCTGTGCTTTGCCTGCACCAGGTCTGCAGATCTAGAACCCACCTTCTCATTTAATGCATTTTCTTTTTCATGACTATTGGCATTGTAGATTCTCACTGAAGGCAACAAAAATATGAATGAATACATGTGGAATTATGTACTTAACAAAAAAGTGTTAAATAATAATTTTATATTTTAGATTCCTCAAAGTCGTCACCCTTTGCTTTTTTTGATAGCACTGCAAACCCTTGGTGTTCTGTCTCATTTTTTTTTTTAGGTGAGCCCTTGTGAGAGTCTGCTGTTTCTTTACTAATGACTGACAAAGAATGGTGTCCAGAACTACAGAAGGAAAAAACAAAGACACAGGAATACCACAGAAATTATACTTTTGTAATTCAATGTATTCACATTACAACATCCACATAGTTAAGTTTGTGACAACTTCTAATGATTCTCAAATATATTCACTGTATGATACATAATACCAATAGGCACTTCCAGTAAGTCTGGCAATATTTGAGCTACAGTATAGTGTCTAAATTACAAAATGGTAAAAATAAATAATGTATATCTCAAAGAGTTTTTGTAGTTTTAACATTTCTTTACTGTACAGCATATGTATATTGTACAAAATGGAGCATCAACCTGCAAGGAAATTAATTATTTTGCTTTCACAAATACTGTGTATTTGGACATATTCTTCATTGTGTAAGTATTATTAGATGTGGTAAGTGCAAGGTACAAGTGAGAAGAAAGCAATGAATTATTTAATTATGTGTCAACTATATAAAAATACACTCATTTTTGTTTACATAATTGTAAAGCTTGTTTGGATCCCATGGTTACAATTATGTTATATGTGTGCATAAGTATGATAAAGAAAACCAATTAAGACATAAAAAATACACTATCAAAACATCATCATCACCTCATATCATCATCATCATCAACTTATATCATCAGCATGTAGTTATTGACTTGAAAATGATGTGACTGCATCCACTGTCCACTCCACTGGACAAAGTCTCACTGTGTTTTAGGATGAGAGATGCTGTGTGTTCAATTTCACACGTCTGTTGATTGTGAAAATTTCATATCAAAGAGGAAGCTCAAGGAGAAATATTTTAAGACTTTCGGCAAATAATGAGCATCTGAGAAAAGTTAAAGAATTACTTCCTGTATTGCTTCACTCTTTATCATTTCATTATCTCTACTTCTGAGTAAAGATACCAGTCTCATCATTACACCAGGAAAAACAAACCATGTAAGACACATCTGAGGAGTCACACTTTAGAGGCCAGTCGAAGGTTTCAGATAGACAAATAACACACTCTTTCACACACATACACACACTATATACATTCACAAAGGTGGAGCTGTGCTGAATTGATGTAATAATAAAACTGTAACCTGGAAGCTTGAAAGTACAAATGGATGTTAAATTATGTTAATAAATGTGAATCAGTCAATTATTGATTAGTTAAAATTACAGGAGCCAAAATGAGGAGAGAAACATCACAGGTAGAAAACAATACCTTTCTCCTGCAGCTTTCTCCTCTTGGTCCAAATTAAAACACAAAATAATGACTTATGTATATGTGTAAGAACGACAAACAAGTGAAGTATTAAATATACTTATCTGAAAACACCAGACTAGAGTTTAGAGCCAGCTTGTTAGTGTTTCCAGTCAAACAACTTAAATAAGTACATGCTAAAAGGTAATCAAAGTTGGTTTTGATGTTAGTTTCTATCATTTGAGACCTAATCATTACTATTTTTGCTGCTGTGATTGCTATTGCTCTGAAATAATACAATTACAGCAAATGCACAGAAGAAACAGGGAATAAGTTTGATACTATGATACATAACAGCAGGGTCAAGGCAGCATAAACCTGGCCTATGGATGTAGTGTGCTATTCACCACGCTGGAGAATATTGTGGCTGTTATTAAAGTAATAAAAGGATCTGCTAGAATACAATAACATGTTAGATCTCTCTATACATCACGATGGAATCATCAGACAGTGGCAGGAAACAGCCACACAATGTCCCCTTCTCAGAATTCAACGAAACTGAAACTGGAAGAACAATACTAGATGCAACGCGACATGCAGCGATACCAGCCCATAAGAAATTCACATGTGCATGTAGGTCACAGGATGTCTACAAGACCAGCATAATAATGGATAATTCATTAAGTTTTCATTCACTGCAATTTTGAATCAGAACTAAACCTACTGATGGGTTAAATAGAATAGAGCACTTTATTTTATTTGTCAAGCAGCTTTTCTGTGTAAAAAAGACTTAAAGATTCACTGATTGACAGCAGCATCTGTAACTGTTAACACACGTGACAAACATATGGCCTGCAGGCCAAAAGCAGCTCGCCAAAAGAACCGATCCTGGACATGGGATGAATTTGTGAAATGCAAAAATTATGCTTTAAGATATTAACAGTCAAGGATGTCAGTCACTTTAGTTCAGGTTCCACATAGAGACCAATTTGATCTAAACTGGATCAGACAAGTAAAATATTATCATAAAAACCAATAAATAATTATGATGCCAAATTGTTCTCTTTGTTTTGTATAAAAAGAAAAATAGAATGAAAATGTTTACATTTACAAACTATCTGTTCACATAATAATAATAATAATAATAATAATAATAATAATAATAATAATAATAATAATAATAATAGTAATAATAATAATAATAATAATAATAATAATAATAATAATAATAATAATAATAATAATAATAATGTATTCTATAGCACTTTTCATGGTTAAAGTGCTTTATATTATTAATCCATTATTCATTCACTCTCACATTCATACTGTGGTGGTGGCAAACTACATATGTAGCCACAGCTGCTAATTCCCCTCCGACCACCACTGAACATTCAGACACAATCATATATCAATATGAGTTGTACTGGAGGCAAGAAGAGTGAAGTGTCTTGCCCAAGAAAACAACAGACTGACTAGGACAGAGCAGGAAGTGAACCGCTAACCCTTTGGTTATTGGACGACCCAAAGCCGGTGAATAATCTCAACAAACATGAACAACCTGAAATATCTTAAGAGAAGTTAATTCAATTTTACCTTTGTGGAGACTGTATTTGGAAGACAGTATAAACCTTTACCATACTTTAAAAGAAATATTCTTTATTTTACTAAATGTTTTCAGTGCTTGTGAATCCACTGTGATGTGTAAATTGTAGTTTATATGCAGAAATGATAAACTGAGGCAAAATCCTGTTGAAATTGCACTCAACACATTAAAGGCTGTTTGTGTTATTTGTATTTTTAAGAAAAAATTGTAAAGTCAACATTATTAAAATGTAATTTTACTTTTTTCCACAGTTATTTTACTGGTCTGGCCCACTTCAGGTCACATTAGAATGAATGTGGCCCCCAAAATGACTTTCACACCCATGACCTACAAGCTTTGGACATATCGTGCCAAGTTTTGTACATGTTTTACTCACTGTCACATGATTTTTTTTATCATGTTATTATGATTACAATACTGCTACTGCTGCTGTTTTCAAGAAATTGTTGCAAAAGAGTTTCTCATAATTAGTTCTAAAGGTAAAATGTCTGAATATACAAGTGGCGAAGCTTATATTATTTCATAGTAACTGAAGAAACTATGGATAAACTGGAATAAAAGGTGTTATATCATACAGAAACTAAGACTGTGCTACCAATATAATCATTTATAAAAGGAAAGGACACAGCTACTGTCGCTATTTTTTTTACCAAGTGAACCAAAGCAAACCTACTGTTGTTAAACTGCTTTTAACTCTGACGTCTCCCTGAGGTACCAGGAGAAGATTTCAGACAGATTCACCATGTTTATCTCCAATACAATAAAAGCACAAAAGTGGAGAGGGGTGGGTTAACTGCAGCTTTCTTTTATACCTTTTAAAGGAGATCCCTGCATGTTTTAAAGAAAAGATGGGTTCCTGAGGGTCAAAGGTCAGCATCAGCAGCAGGTGTTCAGCAAGGACCAGTGAGTGTGGCGCATTCAATCTAAATGAAACAATAAATAACACATAGGATAGACTTAAAGAAAAAACAAATGTTAAATGTTAATTTAAAGCCTTTCTTCACGAACCTACCAGTGGAATTTATTTTATTTAACCCATAAAGACCCAAAAAGACCAAAACCATTTACTGATCTAAAATGTTTTACACCTGTTTATCCACTAATACTATCAAGTCATGTAAATAATGGGTGTAAAATACAGTTTGTCATCTTTTGATAGTCATTGATTATGACCTATTTGGATTCATTCATTCACATCAAACCTACATAATGTGAGAAATGACAGTGGACAGACACACTTGTTTTGTATTCAGTTACTGATTTCTTTGCTGAAAAAGTCATTTTTTCTTAAGCTTTCTCCATTTTTGATATAATAACCCTCAGCTTTAATCTAGAATATCATCTTAACTTAATAGGACAACACCTGATTGTTATTGAAAAATGTAAAATACAGAGGATTATATTAGAATAAATGTTCTTAAATCCATTAAGAAACGTTAAATAGACAGAAAACTGCTATAAAAGCAGCACTGGGTCTTTATGAGTTAATTCATGATGACTTTTTTTTTTCGTCGCTGTAGTGCTTTATAACATGAAGATTACCTGTTATTCCCTGTTGCTCTTTTTCTTTTCTTCTAAATACTTCAGTAGTGTTTGTGTGATTTGTGTATGAGTCTCACTGTTGCTGTTCCAGTGCAAACCTGGGCATACTGATTGGTGAATTGAACAGTATGTATATTTCCCTTGCAACTGGACAGAAAAATGGCACAGATTATCCACAGAATTAAACTCATCCTTTACAGAAAATCTGTGCATTTGATTTGACTGTGATTTGATTTAACCACACAGTCATCCACACACATACACGTACACACACACACACACACACACACACATATACAGAGTGTGAGGAGCCTTAAGTCTCCCTTCTTAAACTAATACAGCTACATTTTGTAATGGTATATAGTACTTAATTTGGCAGCAAAGTTAAAATGTTAAATGTATAAACATTTGATTTTGTACTTGAATCCCAGGGGTGAATTTTGGCAGACATTAAAAGAAAAAGATACATCAACGTTCTTCATTTCATTGACTCCCTTAAAATCCATATATAGAAAATAAAGATAACACGGCCCATGAGAGACCACATAAACTCTTGCTGAACTTGAAACACAAGTACAAATAACTGTGATGTTTATATATAATTGCATTCAGAAAATAATTAGGTATAAATTGGCAGCAAATTTCTGCAGTCCTGTGTTTCCACATTGGGTTGAGGTCTGTGCAACCAGTCTTCCTCTTCTCTTGACAGTAGCAAAAGAGTCTGTATCCCAAAGTGCACAAATAATCCGTATTGCAATATGGAAAAAATCCTTTAAATGTTTAGTGTAACCAGAAGTTTAGATAAAATGTGTAAAGCACAATTTTTCCCACCCTGTTTTTGTTTTTCGTTTTTTTTCTTAATAGGCACACATTTACCAAACATCTACAGTGTTGTGTCTAAGTGATGTGCTGGCAAAAAACAGGAGTCAGTTGAAAGGATAAGAAAAAAAAAAAACAACAATCAAACAATCAAAAAGAAATACTTCATTGTGTCTTTGCCCTGTCTTGCACCGTAAATCCTACTGGCTGTTTCACTCTGGGTCCACCCGTGATAGTTCCTCTGTAGGTTTAGAGTCATCTTGTGGAGACACTGACCACTCTGGTTCCTCCACTCCTTCCTCAGGGTCTTCTCCTTCTACCAGCTCCTCTCTGCTCCCCGGCTCTTCCTCCTCTTCGTGAATGGCCAGAATTGGCTCAGCTACATTGTTTAAATGAACAGACTCGGCTGCTGGGACTTGTTTCTGTGTCTCTTCTGCGATGACTTTCTTCCACATCTCGTGGTTCTCCAAAAGATGATGAGTGATCTGACAGAAGACTTTCCTCCTCTTCTTTGGCGCTGCTTTCTCTGGAGTTGGAAAAAAATGCTATGAGTAAACACTTTTTTATTCGCTTTACAGGTACTACTTGGAAAATTTGAATATCGTGTGAAAATCGTTTTATTCAGGTAATTCAACATAAAAGGTGGAACCGATACATTTTATAGATTCATGACATGCGAAGTGGGATATCTCAAGTATTTCTTCATTATGAGTGTGCTGATTATGATTTACAGCTTATTAAAACCTCAAACCCAAAAACTCAGAAAATTGGAATATTGCTTGAAAGTGAATCAAAATATATTGATTCACATACTATTTGTCTATATAATGTACATTTTAGTGTTGCACCAATCGATCAGTTGCCGATCATAATCGGCCGATATTGCCTAAAAATAGTCTGATCGGAAAAATATGCAGATCAAAAAGCAGACCACGTGACATAAATTACTAGTGACCATTTTCAAACTTGCAAACACGCTACAGAACAGGTGCATTTCATTTTGACAGTTTTGTACTTTTTAAAATATAGTTAGTTAATTAATAGTAGAAGTTTGGGACCATTTTACGCTGCGTAAGGCAGACAACAGTGTGCGCACAGCAAAATAGCATTAGCATTAGCTTAGTGCTGCCGTATTTACTACAACACAACACCTGAACCGAACACATCCACACTCCAACGGCACTTTGTCAAAGCGGACTTGGAGCTAATAGGTTTTGCTAACTTTTGAGCACTAGCATCTGTTAGCATGTAGCCTCAGTGTTGTAATTATTTTTTAGCAAATTATTAGGCTACAACTGCTTCACACATGCAGGGGCGTGTGCCTGTGATGCACACGCACACAACTCGAAACACTTCAGTCTTCTCCCATCCCTGTTTATTGATTGATCTGGTTTAAAAAGTAAAAAAAAAAAAAAACTAACAAAAGCAAACCCGTGATTCTTTTTAGTTGTAGAAGTCATTGCTTTTTGATTTTTAGGTAAATATTTGTATTAATAATATTTTACGCACTATAATATTTGTGTGTTATATGTTTATAGAACAGTTAGTCATGAAGTTTACTTTGAATCAATGTGCAACCTTTTAGATCTCATTCACCATTTCTCTTTACATCATTACTCCACCAAGGAATAGCAGGGTAATGTGACCATCGCGGTTTGTCTCTTTATTTGTTTGTTAGCAACATAACTCAAAAAGTTATGGATGGGTTTGGCTGAAAAATCAGCAAATGCTCATATAGGAACAAGGAACAAATGAGTTTGTTGGTGATCAGTGGATGGGGGGCCACATGTCTTTCAGGAGGGGAGCTGATCTGCCTTGGCGGAGTCTGCACTCTCTGAGTGCATTTCTAGATTTGTCATTTAACAGCGTGATCCCACTGTTATATGTTGTATAGATTTTCCATTTAAACTTTTATTTGTCATTTTGCATTAGTTAGCTTTTTACGGTTTAATATCTTTCTATTTTGCTGCTTTTATCTCTGTTTCTTACCATATTTTTCACCATTTACGACCAGTAAATGTATTTCTTCTGTTAAAATGAATCATGCATCGGTGTGGGACAGATAAAGGATTATCTTCAATGTGTTTAAAGACTACAGAAGCAAGATGAGGCATCACTTGTAATTTATTCTGACACCACTACTGCAGGGTTGTACATTAATTTGACTGCCTGAGAGATGCATAAAAGAACATTTTGTGTTTGTGTATGTCATGTTGAGAACCCAGGAAAAGTCACTGTGCCCCAGACAACCCAATAAATAAAGAATAAATGATGGCTTTGTTTTAGACTGCTGCTTACGTGATGCTTCTGAACTGGTGGAAGTGTCCTCCTCTGCAGTATCTTCCTCCTCCTCTTCTTCATTCTCTGTTATCTCAGGCTCCTCTGCTTCAGGGTTTGGCTCCACCCAACGTCCGGGCATGAGGCAGGCCGAGTCGTAGGAGTTGCACAGTGGCCCCACAATGTGTGTGATGAACGATTCTTGAAGTTTAGCGAGCTGCGGTGCCGCTCGGTCCATGAAAGGACTAATTGGAAGACCAAGGGTGGACTCTTCGTCACCCTACCAAAATATAAAAACATGACCTACATTTATGCACATTTATCATGAGGTTTATGAAAGTCAATATGAAAATGGAAATTTCTAGGATCTGATGTAATGTCTCTCTCTCTCTCTCTCTCTCTCTCTTTATATATATATATATATATAATCAAATCAAAAAGTGCTTTATTGGCATGAAAAATGTTTACATTAATATTGCCAAAGCGCAGAGAACAGAAAAACAAATATCACAGGATATAGACAATATAAAATTAAAAAGTAGTAATAATAATAAAAATAACATGTAAAATAGAATAAAGATAAAAATAGAAATAGAAAACAACTTTGTAGACTGGTGAGGAAATGTGCCGCTTCTCGGCCTTTTGGCTAAGATCAAGTGTAGTATCTGTTCTTATCAGTTTAATATATATATATATATTGAAAACTTCTAATAACGTAATTTTCTGTCTCACCATGCCAAATTGTTTAGGTTAGGGCCTACATAAAAGAGCTTAATTTGAACTCAAGTGCATCAGACAAGTAAAATAGCACAATAGTCAACAAATATGACAACACTACATTTTTGTCTTTCTGTGAGTGCAAGAAAAGTTAAATTGAATCATGAAAATGTTAAGATTTACAAATTATCCGTTCACTAAAAACTAGAAAAAATTATGTACAATCTAAATAAAGTAATGAAGTTAAGAGATGTAGTCACAATTCATTTGTAACACTCTTCATTGGTTAAATATTTCTAAAACCACCCAGTCTATATTAACACTGACCAACAGAATTGTTTAATGACAAAAAACCTTGATAATTTAACCAATAAACCGGCAATAATTTTCTCCACAATTGTAGATTGTTTCCTTGGTTGCATATCACCCTTGTTTTTCTTTCCTTTTTTCTTCTTTTTTTTTTTTTATTACTATTATTATCATTACTTTTACAGGTTCGACTTCCTCCCAATCCTTTTCAAATATGCAAATGAAGTCTATTTGTATTTGTTTCTTGTTGGTTTTGTTTACTTATCTGTTTCACTAGTAAAGACATAGTAGAATTATTATGTTTTGTTGCATATTCAAAATAAACTAAACTAAATAATTGGATTTATTATTATTTATCAGATGTACTTTGTATTTATGTGGGTGCTACCTGGAAGAGGGAAGGAGGTACAATTTAAGAGATAACAACCGTTGTAATTAAAGGTTTTTCAGTCCATTTTAAAATATACTTATAAAATTATGAATGAATAAATAAATAAATAAATAAATAAATAAATAAATAAATAAATAAATACCACAAACAGAGTTGCTTGGACTAGGTTTCCACCCAACAGCAATGGTAAGCATTGCAATTTATGGATCACAGTGGATCTACAGATATGCAAATACAAATATACAGCCACAATATTGTTAAAGTTTTACAGTTTAGAATTTGAAGTCATCATTATTTATAGGTCTTTATAATAGTATTTTAATGATCCGACCAACTTGAGATCACACTGGTCTGTATGTGTCCCCTGAAATAAAATACATTTGACACAAGTACCCATTAATGGGTAATTAATTAATGGGTATGACCTATATTTTCCTCCTTTTCTTTTCTTTTGCTTCTACGGTAAATGTTCTGCACTTATATATCGTTCTATTCCACCTTCATGATGCTCAAAGCTCTTTACATTAGCCTCACATTCACCAGTAGGTTTCTAAGGTTGTGCCAGACCTACTGGGGGTCTAAGTCAGGGTTCAGTGTCTTGCCCAAGGACACTTCAACATGTGGACAGCCAAAACCTGGACACGAACCGTCAACCCTTCGGTCATTGGACGACCTGCTCTACCAACTGAGCCACAGCCGCTCAGGTGTCAAAAGTAAAAAACTTCAGCTCCTTTTCATGGATTTGCTCCAAAATGTTTTATCCTTGGCTCACATACTCCATCTTGCTCAAAAAGTAACCTGAAAATAGAGGCAGTAGTTTCTTTTGTAATCGTGCTGATAGACAGACAGATACATTAGAGTGATCACATAAGCTCCTTGGCAGAGGTAATTAAGGTGTTTTTTGGTAAAGTGTTCATTCAAAGAATACAGATATAATGTGGGTGAAATAAAGGTTTGAAGCTTAGAACTATGCCTTGAATGGTAGCTCTTCATATTGCTTCTTAATCCATATCGATTTCTCTTCTAGCGGGTTAATCTATAACTGCTTCAATCCTAGGTTGACTGGTGAATGCAATTAAAGCAGTATCACTCGACATCCTCAGGTTCACTATCGCTCTCACATGTTTTTACACTCCTCGTATTGTTTTATCACATTTTCACAAGTGCAATAAAAACTAAAGACCAGTGATTAATTCATTCTAAATTCTTATTTGCCTGATAAAATGGCAGAGAAAAGGACCATGTACAAATGAATGTCACTGTATTATTAAATAATAATAAAATAAAAGGTAAGAAAGAATGAGTCATTAGACTGAGGTGTTGAAATAAAAGTGTGAAAGATAAAAAAAAAAAAAAGTGGTAAGTGGTAAATACAAAATGAAAAAAAAGAGATAATTGTTAGACTGAGGTGTTACAGGGCCACTATTATCTACCATGAGGCCCCTGGAATGAATTTGCAAAGTGCAAAAATTCCATAGCCTTGATTCATTTTACTTCAGGTTTCGCGTACACACATACAGACCAAGTAAAATAATAGTATAACCTACAAAAATACTGACTCCATATTTTCTTCTGAGTTCGATGTGATAATAATATGACATAGTATGGATGAATAATCACAACTTCAAATGTTTGTCTTTGTTTTAATGGAAAAAAAAACGTTAAACTATTAAAATATATATAAATGACCTGAAATGCCTAAAGAAAATTAAGCACAATGTGAACAATTTTCTGCTTCTGTTACTAAGTGTTGAGTGTCTTTGTAGATCCGATTTATAATGGCAATATATTGTTCAAATTTTATTTTATTTTTTTAAGAAATTTCAGTTTTTTCAGATTTCATCTTTTTTGTTTGGATAGTTTATAAAAGTAAGTATTTTCATAATTTAATGGGGGTTTTGCATTAAAATAAAGACAAGAATTTGGAGTTGTTATTATTTATATGTTAAAATGTTATTATTTTAAGGATCCGGCCCACTGGAAATCAAATTGAGGCCCCTGATCTAAACTGTAATTTGTCAGGACTACAAACATATGTGCATTTCTATGCCTACAGTACACTCAGAGGGCATTTAGAGACATATTTAACACATCACCTTTCTGTCCTGTGATACTTGTCAGTCATTTGTGGACCATGTGTGTAGTAATGCCACTGGGTTCATTGTGCGTTGTGGTCAGGTGAGCACTCATTCCTTCTTGCTTTTATGAAATGGATGCTAGTAGAACCTTGTCTCCATTCTAGCATCCATTTAATGAAAACAAGCAGAAATGATGGCTCATCTGACCTCAGCGCACAATGAACCCAGTGGCATTACTACACACATACAGGGACTCTTCCTTGCACAATACACTTAAATGATGCATTTAGCTGTAGCTGGACAGTGCCACCAGTGCACTTGAGGGTCACTCATTTTCAACTGTGGTTTTCATACTCAACTTTTATGCACTTATATTTTTGTCAGATAGATAAAGGTTGGACTGAATTAGCGAATAGCAAATTAATATTGTGGAAAAAGTCAGAGCTTCTTTGGAAATGAAATGGTATTTATATACAGTATTCTCTGTTAAGTCACAGTAGTACAGATGGTAAAGGTTTGATTCTGTGATACTAGTGACTGTAATGTGCAACAACTCCATGTGATGCACAGCTGCCACATATGTTTAGATTGTCTACACTGTTACATTTGCACATTTTTATAATTTTCAAAAATACCCCTTCATACAGTATGTTTGTAATTCATACATATTTGGGTTGCACATGTCTGTATCTTATTGTGGTGTAGTACAGTAGTTTTTGTTTTGTTTATTGTATGTATGCATTGTAATGCATTGTATTGTATTGTATTGTATTGTTTGTACTGTAATGTATTGTATTATATGTATTGTATTGTATGTATTGTATTGTATTGTATTGTAATATCATCTGGTCATTATCTAAGTATTATAAGCCACTAAGCCAAAATAAATAACAGATGCATGGTGAGCCAAGTCAATATCATATCGTGGTCCCAACAAGTGTACTCAGTGTTTGCAGAGCATACACATAAATACAGCCTCTTGTACTATATGTTGCCCAATAAGATAAGTGATGAAAGTCAGAAGAACAGCCTGGTGGTTCAAGGATTGTCCAAGAAAAAAGAAATTTAAATATAATATTGAAATGAAATGAATCTAAAATTTGTTTTCTATAAAATAGCCAAAGGATGCAGGGCTCTGGTGAATGAGACGTCACATCTATGGGTGGGAATGAGCTACAGCTACAGCCTTGTTCCTGGTTACCTTGGCAACTGACCCTAAGAGTCATGCCATTCACTTTATATTATAATGTCTTTGTTCCATCAGAGGAGCGAGCATCTAATGTAAAGCTCAACGTGAGTCATCAAAACACACGGATCTACAATTTAATCAAGTCACTTGACAGAACAGTGAAAGGGACCTCTGAGATGTTTTAGTCACCATGACGACATACTTTCCAACGACAGTGAATAAATAGTAATATGCAGAAATGGTATTACAACCCTGTGATCAACAGTATTTTAACTGAAGATAATGTATTGTGGAGAATTATTTATTTATCAGTTGTCAGAACTGAGATATTGTGTAGGATATATTATAATTCAATCAGTTCAGAGATACACAGGTAACTGGTGAGTACTAGCATCTGTTAGCATGTAGCCTCAGTGTTGTAATTATTTTTAGCAAATGTACCAAGATAGTGTAATTATTAGGCTACAACTGCTTTACATACATGATACACAGATATTGGGTTATGTAGTCCTATTGAAACATGAACAAAAATCCTCCTCAATATCCTGGCAACATACATGCTTTTGTTTCATAAGATACATTATGTACGTGTATTGGTTGAACAAGGTGGAGTACCAAGGCGGAGCTTTATTTCTGAAGGTCTTTAGACCATTGACGGTCAGTGTAATCAGATGCTGCTGCTGCTACTTCAGCTGAATGACAGTTGCCTGGGCACCCATTTGCGTCAGAACATCTACACTTAGAACCATTGTATCACTGAGGGACCTGTTTTCTGTGCAGCCCTTACATTCTGTTTCAACTCTTGCCCCCAGAGGAGCTTCTAACAAGATGATTATGTTACCCCACAATGTGCACAGGCCTGAGCATGTGGTACTTGACCCAGAGGTAATTAGCAGAGATTAGCAGCCAATTACAGCCAAGGCCATATTATAACAAAGGTCACTGAGGTTGGAAGGTGGAAGTCAGAAAGAATGTGTGCTGTGTTTGTGAGAGCTGCAAGTACATACATTAGGATTATAATTTTACATGATTTCACCATACTTACAAAACAAATAAAGCCTACAAGTAGGTTGTAAAATAGGGATCAAATCACTCACCAAACTCACAAGATACATGACGTTTGGATTGTATGGATACCAAAAGCATAAATAACAACAGCATATGACATGTCATCACACAGAACCTCCAGTATGGACATAGCTATAATTAGGTCTGGTTCAAATTAACATTTTCATTTTCATTACATTCATTCCATTGCTCTGTCTGTGACAAACAGTATTTTAATAAACAAGTAGGATGAGTGGAGGTGCAGAAGGCAAGACCATGAGCAGATGATTCTTATTAGTCCAAGAAAAAAAGGGGAAAATCCTCAACTTTTTACACTCTTCTTACATTGTGACATAGTGCGTTTGACTGTATTTCAGGACTGTGAGGTATGCCAGAGGTATATGCTCATCTAGTTCACTCAATAAGTCTGGATGATTGAATGAAAATGAATTAGGGGCAGAAAACTCGATTAAGTTTGAAGCCTACACTCTCTAGAATAAAAAGAAAAGGCAGCTCAGTTTCTACAAGTGGTTCCTTTTCTGCATTGGACAAACAACTTAATAAGCAAAACTCAACTTTTTCTTAAATTACCAATTTAGTTTAATATGATTATTAGAAGGATTTATTAGGTGATTTGACAGTTTAAGTAGGAACAAATATGTTTATCAGAATATCAATGGCCTTTGTCAGTATTTTCTGATACGCTTAAACTATTTATCTAGATCTATGTCTCACATAAACAGACAAATAATAGTATATAACTATATTATATAAATGCAACATTGGCTTAAAGTAATTTCCAAAAAAGCCTTATTGAGATCTTCCAAATAGTATGTTTTCACAGAACATATCACTTCTGTGTACTCTGTGCAGGTGTTGCCGTGTTAGGATATTAATCTTTGGAAAATACAAATGAAAACATCGACGATGAGTCACACACCTGCTCATAAAACTCGTTGACAATGCCCTCTGTCCACTGGAGATGCAGTTCTTTGCACTTCAGAGGCCCATTGATGTCCGCCAGTTTAATGCACATCTGGCAGACCAGCAGTCTGTCATTTTCATTGGACCAGTCGATACCTGTAGATGGATCATCACCCACCTGGGAACAGTTCACAAATAAGACAAGTTGACATTTAACATATTCTTATGCGTTGACACAACATGCAATAACATGTAATCTGTATGGTAGATATGAACATGTGATGACATTCACCTGCTGTTCAAATGGCATACATTCATATTAATGTGTAGCAGGTTTAATAAACAGGAACTGACAAACAGTAGTGTTGGCATACAGTGTGGAGAATTCATATGCAGTTTCTCCCTCCAGCATGAGGCATCTATTTTCCATGTGAGAAAAGATGCTATATTTAGACCGTAGAGGTTACATTTCCATTTACAGTTTTCTGAAGATATAAGTCATTATTCAGCTCTCTGCATAATATAAGGGGCACATTATTTTTTTTATTTTATTACTAACTAATTACTAGGTAAGTGGCAGCACTCGAACGTGGAGTGAAAGTGTACATCAATCACTGTACTGCATGAATGAATTCATTATTTGTAACTATGTTTAATGAGCTGTAGATGTGGAGAAGCAGAACCACCTCTGAATATCTTATAACAGGAAGTTAAGAACATCATGTATAACACATGAAGGGGTAGTTCACAGATACTTGTTTCCAGGAAAAACAGCACAGAGTTAATTACAGAGAAACAGCACATTCAGTTTCAGAGTTAAATCAGAAAGCTCAGTGTTAGGTGACAGGCTATGGCCACCAAACCTTAAAACTGTACTTATGCTCACAATGGAAAAAAAACCCAAGGCCATCAAATTCATTGCCAACAATCTGTCGGCAGTTAAGCAACTTCTCAAAACCTGGACGGTGCACTGATTTGTTGACTTGAGCTAAAATTCTTTTAAGTGCTGCAAAGTTCTGCACAAACTGACTTGTTCCATGAAAAAGTACATACATGTACACTGACTCAACGAAACTCATTTTTCATTTTTAAAAAATGCGATGTGAGTTGATGAAAAATGCCTTTATAAAGGATCTTTACAAGAAAAAAACTAAACCAGATAACTCATTAAAAACTTTTAATCTAAGTTCAGTTAGTACTGAAGAAAAGGTAGGTTGCTGTCAACTTTTATTTTTAAATCCAATCCAATAAATATGCAGAGGTTTTAGGTACCATACTGACAACTTTGTAAGCCTTGCCTCAAATGTTTTATAAGTACCTTGGCATTGAACTCAGCGAGGAAATCAAAGTGTTTTTTCAGATCAGTAGCCAATATGGCCTCAATGACCAGGAAACGGAAACGTTTGAACTCCACATGGTCCAAATTGACGAGGAAGTTGTACTCTGGCTGCGACATGAAAAGGTTCCAGGCTGAGGCAGCATGGTGGTTTTCCAGAACAGACCGGTCATTGTAAAGCACTGCCTGCAAACACACACACACACAAGTTTCACACACAATGCTGCATATATTTCAGCTACTAAAAAGGGACACATTTGTCAAGACAGAGTATTTAAAAACAAAACAATACAGTTTTTATTCAGGCAGAACTCACAATATGATCTCAATATCCAGGTAAAACGGATGAGTTACAGTGTAATGTGGCTGATAAATTTGAGACAAATTTATGGCCTGTAAATATAGTATTGATTTATTTACTAACCTTTATTTAAACTCTGAAATATATTAAATACTAGAAAAGTACTCCGGGAGTGCAGACCTCCTCCAAGGTAGATACATCCCCCCATTCAAGATCTCCCCATTACCAACCTACCCTGTAAATTTCATCAAAATCCGTCCATAAGTTTTTGAGTTATCTTGCTAACGAACAGACAGATAAACAAAACCATCACCTCTTTGACGGAGGTAATAAGTAACCTGATTTACAATAAAGCTGAAAGACAAAGCAAATCATTGGAAACATACAATGCTCATATCAGAAAGCAGCAATGATCAATCAAAAACAGAGAAATGTACTTAAAAGCAGGAGCAACTGAAGATAAAATAAGTTAGAAGTATGGATTTAAAACAATATATTTAAAACATACAATGCCATATCAGATTTATCAAAAAGTAAAAGTGATAAAGATGAACAAAAAACAAACAAACATCTACTTAATAAAGTAAATAAACTAATATAAAGTGAATTAAATGACGCATTTTAAAAGAAAACAGTTGTGGAGTGAACATCATGGGTACCTGTGGAGCGCTGGTGGCCACAAGGAAAGCATTAGTCCGCCCTGGATGGTCATAGTCGTGCATGGCAGCAGCCACATAAAGGGCCATGAGCTCCAGAGCAGGTATGAGTCCAGACAGACAGCCATACCCATCTTCTGAAACAGTGTAGGTCTTTGAAACTAGGAAGCCCATATGACTATGTGTTATTCCACTGTCGGAGTCTAACCACCAGAGAACAGACAAAAGGGAAGATAGTGTAAAAAGGTTGACACAATTTAAACACACGTGTACATATTTGCTCACACACATACTGTACATTTATTTATTTTACATATGCCCATTAACGCAAACCAATTCCGCATACGCAAGCACCAACGTGTACACACAAAAAAAGCACACTTGAACACTCAAATCCACTTATATGTGGATCAAAGGGATGGCCCTAGTAAGGCATACAAATGAGGTTATGGAAATATGAGTGAGAAGGAACTCTAATCTGCTGGCAATTTCATGCTGTTCTCGACTTCAAATAAGAGTTTGATACGTAAATGCTAGTGCCAAAAGCCTGAGTAAGATAAGAATAAGTGTGAGGAGGATAAGAACACACACTCCTGTAGTTTTGATGCATTCACATTAATGTGAGAGCTCAGGGTGACACCGGAGGCAAATGAAAACTTCAAGTAATAAAAAGTAATCTGTCCTACATATAGAAAAGATTTAGATAACTTCACAACAGTTAGAAAAAGTGAGCAAATAGAGGTTGGTAGATCATCAGTAGAACATTGAGTTATCTGCTGTGACGTATGAATAAACACACCTGAGTCACTGGCCGAGCCATGGTCAGTTATGAGGCTGGGTAAACCGGGCACAGCCTGTGTGGTGAGGTACCAGACTGCATGGAGCACATCTGTAGCGTGCACCCTGTTGTGATCTGGGTCAACAAACAATACATGACTATTAGGTGAGTCTCATATTCTCCACTAGGGCGCACTGTTAGCTGCTTATATTTCCAGAATCAACATAAAGGCTGAACATGGTTGCACATGACAAACAATGGAAAAACTGTGTAGTATTGTCCTCTAGTGGTAAGTTATTATATTACAGCTGCAAACCAAAGCAAAACAAAATAAATGGAGCTTACATGGTATGTCTCTGTAACCATTCTCAAGAGCATGGAAGTAGTTCATGAATTCTTTAACTGGGATCTTAAATGTCTCAAACAGGCCAGTGTCTTCAAAGAGCCTATAAGAGACCTAAAACACACACACACAAATTCAACATAGTGTATGAACATCAAGCTTATAAATGCTACAAAACTGAAGTTTGAAGAAAGAATTATATTATTTTTACATACAGTATTTTCCCACACAATTATTGCGTTCAATTTGTAGTTTTTTAAATTAAGTTTTGTTCTTTAATGTGTTTTATTTTTAATTAACTGTTCAAGCTATTTTTTTTAATTCCCCTTAAGCCTATTCCATTTTCATTGTATTTTTAGCTTGATGAATTCTATAGACTTTAGGTTTTATTTATTTTACATGTTCAAGTATTATTAATATGATTAATATGACAAAATTAGATGAAATAATTCAAGACATACTATGACATACTATAAGAACCCAGATGTATTACCACAGTAACTACAGTGTAAATCAAGTGAGAACATCAAACTAATTTCAATGAAGTTTTTATTGATTTGAGTTAATACTTATTTGTTCACTACTCTTATTTTCAGTCCTGGTTTTAGGCAACAGTATTAATCCCTCCCTTCATTTAAAAGTATTGGTTGAATCTAATTTATCAATAAGATATTCTTCCTTAAGACTCAACGGTGCCTTAATCTCTGAAGTCCATCACTGGTATTTCTAGATCAACTCACCTGACTGAGGATCCGTCCACATTTTCCATTGGTCTTCTCCATCAAATTGAAGATAGGGAAGTTCCAATTGTTTAGCTGACTCATCAGTGGCTCTAAATCCTCCATTATTAATGGCTCAGGGGCCAGAATAGGTTTATCCTGCACACATGATAAATTAAGGGAAGACAAAAAACACGTGTTTATATGTTTGTTGTATAATACCTCAGACAGGTAACATGAGCTAGGACAAAACTTTTGAATCTTCTTACCTCAGGAGGTATTAATTGGTGGAGGATGACATTCTGGGGGGTGTTTTTTCCCTCCTCTGTGTCCTCCTCTGTATGTGCTACATCGCTGCTGTCACTGTGGTTGGCTTCGTGGGTGCTGTCATAGTCTGACGACACAACCACAGGGTCCTCTGCTGGTAGAAAAAAAAAACCACACCAAAAACATCACATTTTGGTCCAAGAGAGTGCATCTGAAGCTGAAACCAGGGTTGTTTCTTGCTATAGGCAAACTAGGTGAATGCTTAGGACCCCCAAACCACTAGGGGGCCCCAAAGCTACATGTTCAGCCTCATGTGATGAGAAAGAAAATGTTCTGCCTTTATCTGTAGGTACCGCATGTGTTTATTACATTTGTTATATAGTTAAAAAATAAATGTAGAATATAAATAAAATAAACTGTAATAATTAGATGTTTTCATGGCATTATTAGGCCATGTTCATTGGATGTCACTGTCACACAGTTAGTGACGCAGCCAGGTCACCTACCATTCCTGTTAGTGAGGTTATTAAACAAAACAAACACCATAATAGCATCCAAACCAAATTATCTCAGTGGTTTTTGCTTTTCATTATTTATATTTTTGAATAAACATTCCAAATCTGTTTTATTTATCGACATATGCAAGATTGCTGTTTTCCTTGTATTAGAGTTTATTTATTTTTATCAGTTTAATTTGCCTTAGTGACTGTAGCCTGTTTTGCTCATGCAGTCTAATAGATTTTGGCATCTTAGTAGGCCATCTAAAGGGTTTAGGAATCTCTTCATCATAGTTTGACAAACTAGGAGTCCCAAACAGCATATTGTTTAGGGCTCCCATAAAGCAAGAAATGATCCTGCCTGAAATAATGAAAAAAATTATTGTCAATGCACTATTTTTTTTTTTTTTGTTTTCCTCATTTGCTTGCTCCTCTGACTTCTTAATATTGGCTCCAGAGATGGTGTGTGTGTGTGTGTGTGTGTGTGTGTGTGTGTGTGCGTAGGGGAGGGGGTAATTCATAAACTCAGGTGCATCCCTGTGACTGCTGCACTGCAACAAAATTAAAAAAAATGCCTCAAAGTGTGACCAGTGTCTACAAGGCACCAGAGCCTTCAGTTTGTATCAAGAGTGTGAAGCTGCTCCATGTTGTTTTCTAAGTTAAATTGTACGTTAAGAGCCTGGCCAAGCGAGTGATGATGGGAGAAAGCACTGTGCAGCAATACCAATCATTTCTTATCTGCTTCTAAAAATTTATTTAGCAACAACCATAATAGCTCAAATTGTAGGTCTAAGCATATGTGTTTTAACATACCATTAAGGGATACTAACCAAATATTTAATATAAACATGAATTTATCATGATTAACAAAGTAACAGAGTGAGAAAAAATATATAGCAGCTATTCAAGGTGTGGGGGAAAAAATGCAAAAAAAAAGTGCTGTTTCTTCAGGGATATATCTGAAGGCAAATCAGGCAAATATCTAGCATATAGCACTTTTTAAAATATACAGTACAGTATATCCAAAAATGAAGCAAAAATTTTAATTGGCGTTTTAAGAGACATTAACCTCTTCCACCCTGAGCCTATTTTCAGAGAAAAACGCCTAAAAAAACATACCCAAAGTAAATGAAGAATTGCTCCACAATCCTAAGGTTTGTATGGATGTTCTTTGTATCTATGGACATCTACAGGCTTCACAGAATCTATTCCCATTGTCTAAAATAGTGTAGCTACTACTATGACTGAAGAAACTGGAATAAACTAAAAGATATAATAGAATTTTTTGGTCTCGCCTGAATTTATTCTTTTTTTGACAAAAGAAAACACCCTGCTAACAATGATTCCATGAATATAGACACTATTGATCACCTTCAGTAACTCCTTTCCAACACAGGTACAAAAGTTGATAGAATTAGAGCAAAGGACAAAGCCAAGTCAAAGTCAAGATAACACCAGGCGGACAGTGCATTTGGAACAGTTTGGCACACTGTTGTGCCAAACTGTTCCAAATACATTATTTTAATTTCCCAGTAAAATCTGTCTGGAAAATACAACTTATATCCATTACAGAAGTCTATTACTGTCTACTGGAGCTTTTAGAAGTGAAATTTACCTTGTGTTTCATCAACTTCTACCTTTGTGCACAACTAGAATGAATAAAACCATATAAACATGGATTATTTTGTCTCCAAATGGAGTAGTTTTATTAACTAATGGAAATGGAGTGAGGATATAAAAAAGTAAAGGAGTGAGGTCTTTATATAATGTGATTAAACAGAATAATTATCAAATATTTTATTCAGATACTCATAAAATATTAGTATTTGGTGACATACATTTCATTACTAGCCTACACATCTTTCTGCTGTTATTTAAAAAAAATAAATTAAAAAAAAAATAAAAAAAAAAAAAAAAAAAAAAATATATATATATATATATATATATATATATACACTATTCCAAATCATTACAGTATTTGATTATTATGAAATATAAGATTAGACAGTCATATATATTTTTGACATATTTATTTATACATTGCTATTTACATATGAATCTACACTTATGCATTCAAGTACATTATCAACAACACCTGACATTGAAAACATTAATGTTTTGTCGACTTGCAATGCAAAACCTCCTCCTCCTTTGCCGTACATGTTGATTTACAACCTTTACTGTTCTTAATTTACACTGAATTGTCATGTATTTTCTTATATATCCAGTTGTAAATCAGGCACAAATTAAATAAACCCAGTTTTAGAAACGAGACATAAGTGTATTTCATGCTGACTAGTAAAGATCATTGTTTTAGAGGAAAAAAAATAAACTGACCCTAATGTCCACTTCCGCCTGGCCAGGTCCATTTGTGTTCTTTAAATTCATTTGCATAATACACTGTTTCCCATAAAGTTGGAATAATGTTGTTTTCAGACACATTGCTCTGTTTATTCTCATTTAGATGCATCACCTTAGACCCTGTTTAATGATCACACACTGAGTCCCTGTTACACTATATCTATCAACAATAAATCATATTGTGACAATCACTGCATGATAATAGTAAAAAAAAATGTATTCCAACTTATGGGTGCACAGTGTAGGCTCTCAAAAAAGTTCAGTGTGGTGATATCAAGATCGATTCAAAGGGGTAATTCAAAGTGAGTTTGTCAAAATACTGTAAATCCACAGTTTGGAGCCACTGTAATTTTGGTAATAGAGACAGGGATGAAAGACAAAGTCTGAGCACATACCTGACCGTGGTATCCTGTCTCCTTTGTCTATAGAGCCCTCCCCATGGCTGAGTCTGATGTATGGTCTCCCACAACTGCAAACAAGGAGGATAAAGGTTAGAAATAAAGTGGGAAAGAGGATATGATTAAGTTAACATCCATAGTATATGACATTCCCTGGTGCAATGTTTGATGCTATGTGACATTTTAGATGAGACAAAAGCTGTTTGGGTGTTGTATTCTACTGTAACATATTTTTAGCTATACTTGTTATGCTATGAAAAGGTTTATTTACAACCATGATGTTTTTCTGAACATAACGAGATAGTTTTAGTGTCAAATTTAACCAAACTTTGATGACAAACTGAAAATGCACCCAACCAAAATGTCTCCACTGGAATACCATCATAAACATTTATTATATCAGCCTTTTTATGCTTGTAAAAAGTTGAATAGCACCCATGTGGTTATTTGCCTTGGGTTCAAATAGAAACTCCACAGTTCATTTTTGTGCTCAACACACAATCTAAATAGGTAAAAATAATATAGAAGCTAGATCTACTGTATCATCTGTCTAAACTAGAATTACCCTTTAAAAAAAAGGCTTATAAAAAAAAAAGCAAACAATTTTGCAGTTCTGTTGAATCATTGTTTTGGAAGAAAATATAAATGTTTTACTCTCCGTGGTTGGTTTTGATCTGCAGACTAAATTGGCCTAAAAATTAAGCACTGTGGGACAAATGCAGAATAGTACAAGTGTAAAATGTTCAAGGCTTTGGTGTGTGTAGCTGTGCCAAAGAATTGGGAATAAAGCCATTCACTACATCTGTCTTTGATGTATAAGCAGTCAGCAGAAGTTGCGAAAAAATCTTAATAGGATTCCTACTGTGCTGTCCCCACATTAAACAGACGGTGTGCAGATGCGTCAAGAAAAATACTGATTAATGAACTTAATGGATGATCACATTAACGCAATGAAATGAGAATAAACAACAAAACAAATCTGAAACAGTTGCTGGTATTGGCGTCGTTATAGAGACTTATTAGAAACGGAGCCCACCCTCTTTGAGATTTATGACACACTGGTGTTGGCCACACAACCGTAGCCATCATTTCAAAGACAAATGAAAATATTCACATTTATTGACTGGTTTATAAATCACACGGCAAATGTTATGTTTTACGGAAAGAGCCCTGAGTCAGTGTGTGTGGCTGGTTAGTGCTGCAGGACACTGTGGGGAGCCTCCAGAGCTACTCTACACAGCTTTTCCATGTTTCTCCACCGAGGCTGCTGTCAGGCTGGAGGTGGTTCCAATTAAAATACCTCTACTTAAATGTTGTAAAACCTGCCTTCTCAGAGCAGGAAATGCCTGCAGTTAGAGCATGGTGTCACAGGGAGCACAAAGACCTGTTGTGTGTCTATCTCCTTCTGATAAATTGTTTCTCGAGCACTTCTGAGCTGAACGCACCCTGCCTAATGGTGCTGAGGCCCCAACAAAGAGACTTCTGTTGTGTTTGCATGGCCAGGTTGGACCACTGCATGTAATGCCTAGCAGGTGTGGAATATAAAATAGTTTGATAGTTTGGCGGGTGAACAGTTAGTACATTATTGTCAGGGGGGCCTGGGCAGGCAGCGGCGCTTGGCTTAAAAGGTTTACTTTTAATGAAAGTTGAAGAACTGGCAGACACTCCTCCTATTCTGCTAATGCAGCAGAATAACCTCGCTTACTGACATTGAGCCTTCAACGCAGAATGTAAATAAGACGGCCCGGTCATTTTCAAGTGAGGAATCTGTCAGTCATGTATAAAGTTTATCACAAAAACTTTTTTAAATGTAGTTACAGTAGTTAGCGGTGTACTTACAGTAATTTAAGTGTCCCAGTGTGCTTAAGGTGTACAGTATGAAGGCAGGCTCACACACCAGCGTGTTTTGTCTGTTTTTTACAAGACCGATCACATTCAAAAGTCAATTTTTTTTTTTTTTTGTTTTCACAGATTATTTTTCTCCTTATTCTACGGCCCTCTAGAATGTTGCGACAGCTCCCGTTCACTTTGAATAGAGGTTTTTTTTCGATAACCACCAGCTGCGCCATTAACGTCCGTTGCCAATGGCAACGAGTTTTGTCACTTCAGATTCATGGCACCATATCACTCCGCAGGTAGTTCAGCCACTTTGAAAGTATTCGCTACGTTGTAACAGTTATTTTGTCCAGCCTGTTAGAGTAGTAGCAGTAATAAACTGTAATAACCCATAGAATAAGCAAGGGATAATTTATTGCCCGCGCGTGACGATCGAAAAACATTTCCATTCAGGGCGGAACAACACCCCTCCGCCTTCGGCGTGTTGTTCGCCCGCAGGGACATATTTTTCTGATAGTAACTCGTGAGGAATACATTATCCATTGCTAAATGTAAATATAACCAAAATTTTGCACTTCAGTCAATTTTAAGTGCCTCACTGATGAAGAAAATGGAGAAACTATTTCCTCTCAAACAAAGGAACCTGGACAGTTAACCAAGAACCCTGAACTGAAGTATGAGGATTGTCTGTGTAACATCGTCGATTTTTTTTTTTTTTTGCGAGAACACCTCTTCCCAAGTATCTTATCTTAATGTATCGAGGCATGCAATAAGCTCTGACCGGCCTCTGCCCGCTCCTCTCTCCAATACAGTTTACTCCCAGATTTTCTTTACTCAACCACTCACAGCAGGTTGACAGATTACCTTTGGTTCAGAGCCCAAACAGACAGTGGCCAAGCCATGATAAACACAGCAGCCATTATTTCTGCTTCCAGTAATCTACCGAGTCTTGAGCCAGATGACGTGAAGAAGATAACAACGGCACAGTGGCTGGAGCTGAGGGAAATGGAAGGTATTCAATCGGCTGCTTTTTACCAAGTCTGTCAGATAACAAGCTGATATTGTAGCTTTGATGTCAGTGTTATTCTATCCTAACACTGTACGTCACTGAAAGCTGACATGATGGAAAAAAGAAAGGAAGAACAAAAAAAAAGAACCCTAATGTCTTAATTAAGATCGTACAGATTTGATGATGGAGCAAAGAGATGGCAATTGAAGCCATGTGTTACCTTTTCCCCCCAAATTCTCTTCTGTGATCTCACTAATTTTTCCTCCACAACTATTTCCCTCTCTCCGCATCTCAGGTAAGGAAATATGTGTTTTGTTTGATTCTTGAAAAATAAAAATATCTCTGCTGTCTTGAATAGACCTTAAGAAAAGTTTAATAATTACTATATTTTTTGTGTTTAATCCATAAATACCTAAACAAAACCATCTAGTGATCTAAAACATTGTGTTGATCCACTATTCCTATCAATACATATAAATATTTGGTGCAAAATATGCAGTTTATCATCTTTTCATGGTCATCAGATATCTATTTGGATGCTGAGAGGCTCTGTAGTAAATGTGGAAAATGGATTCAACAGTAAAACCCAAAGACTTTGATCAATGAGAGTGATGCTTGTTTTTATGGGTTTTATAATGATGTATTTGGTTGAAAAAGTCAAATTTCCTACAGGTTTCTCTATTTTTTTTTTTACATAGCAACCCTCAACTTTTATCTTAGCTTGTTTGAACATCTACATGATCAGTATTTTTCACTTAAAAATTGAAAATACAGGACATAAAAGTAAAATAACTTGTGATAAATCATTTAAGAAAGGTTAAAATAGAGGAAAATTTAAATAGGAACTGTCATAAAAGTAGTACTGGGTCTTAATGTGTTAAAATGTAGTAGGATCGATGGTGTGTTGGTGTTAATACATGCCACTAAGGGACCATCACAGATTGAAGCCAAACAAAAACAAGTCACCAAAACTGCCTTTTAGCTATTTTATTAATTCTGGCATAAGAATAAAAGACAGAAAACTAAATTTAAATGAAGTATTACTCAAAGGAGAGCGCCTCTGAGGTGCAGCAAACTAAATCCAAAGACTGTGTTTACTGTCCAGTTCTGTTTGTGTTTTCCCCTGCCAGGACAGCAGCTGGGACAGTGTGTGTAAATGTGTGTCTGTGTGTGCTTGTGCGTTAATAGTGGGATTCTGGTGACTGGGGAGAGGCCCAGGTGTTTGTTTATACTCACACCACAGTAAGTGGCCATAGCTGGGCCTGCTGCTGGGCCGGGCTGAACATTAGGACCAGGCGACAGGGCTTTGTGTACAGAAGCCGCTCAGTGTGCTTACATTTACAGAACTTGTTCAAGTATCACAGTGTCATTGTGCAAACAGACCCGAACAAGCCACTGACGGAAGCCCACACAGTTCTGTGCAGGGCTCATGACACAAAACAAACCACAGTGCAGAGTTTTCACAGCTCAGTCACTGCTGTACACACATCATTTAAAATGAACAATGGGACACAGTCATCGGCCTGATTTTCACTTCATTTATTAATACCTCAGTCAGGTTTTTAATGTCTGTTACGATAATATTCTGTGGTAGATTCTTGTAGTGGCTTAACATAGGTAATATGCAGTTTTACACCATAATACATTCACACCAGTTTCAGTTGTTTTAAACCAGATTATAGTTGTTAGTGGAAGGGGTTATTTCTCTGTTACACCTCTGTTACAATTTTGTTTTTATACATACTCATTTTTTATTCCTATTTATACACATCACTAATCACACACTTCTGTATATCAAGAATAAATCACATTGCCGCAATCATTTCATAAAAAGAGGTCCATTTTAATGGACAACAACTGATGTTGCTAATATCTGTGAATGTTTAAAAGATGACTGTATGTGAATTTATAATCCTTTTGTGTATCAGATAATGATCATAAACTGGTCTGTTGTTTCAGTTGCATTGCAGTTGTGCGGATCAACTGTAGCTGGAGACAGAGTGTGGTTTGTTTAACATGTTTCTTCAGGTAAGTTGTCTTAAAATGTTTCCTTACGAAACAGGACCCATACATTTGTACATCAACAATTCAGTTTTACAATACAGTCATTAATGAATGATCAGCTTTGTGAAAGTTTCAGCATCACGCAGCTGAAGAAAATGCTGGAATCCATCATGGATGAACTAGGCTTAGATAAAAATCATATCACACTCAGTTTCTTGCTTAATTAATCTTATTAGTCATCATCATAAGCCTTCTGTCTGCATGGCTGGACAAACGCACCACATCTCCTGGCCTATCACTGATTTTTCCACAATGAAAAAAAGAAGTAAAACAAAATATGGCAACTGTTGTGGAAACATCACATTTTCCCGAAACCATTCACCTATAATTAGTTTCTAAATTAACATGAGGTGGGAAATAGAGCATGCACAGAGTCATGCCTCATTTTATATCATCACACCTAATTTTAGCAATTGTTCAAGTTAGTTCTTATTTTTCTTCTTTATTTTTATATCTTGTGTCCAGGCTGATGTAAAACTAAAGAAAAACGCCTTGCGTTTGGAGAAAAATTGCTAACACACTAATATCTGATATATCATCATTTTATTAGTTTTGCCATATTGTCATGTTTCACTGTGTGATTTAAATACAGAAATCACACTGCACAGTTATTTTTACGATGATTTGAATAAAAACATAAATGCACAAAAATCAAAGTGAACAGCATAAAGGACTCATCTGTCAGTTGTATTTGTATGAATCCACACAGACTATCTTCACTGTGTCAGATGTCATTTCCTGACGTTCTTCTTTATGTAAATAAATAAGCTTCAGCTTCAGTTTAAATGTAATATTCTTCTCTATCCTTCTGAGACCTGCCAATGCACAGTTTTATTAAAAATAAACAAACCTGTCCACTGCAAAGGACATTCCTTAAAAATAAATAAATAAATTCCAATCAAGACGATTCTTAAATATTAAAAAAAAAGCTAAAACTGTCACTTTCCTGGGTCCCCAGAGGATATGGTTACAAGCAATCATTTGTTCCATCAGCCGTGTCCACACAGTTTTTAGTTTTTAGTAACAGTATGGTGTTATAAGGTATTTTAACTGCTCCAAGGAGCCAGACACACTGAAATATAGGTTTTACAATTACAGTTTTTATGCTATACTTATTTATTGTTCTTTACTCAACATTTATTTATTGAGTATATTGCTGTCTGTGATTGTTTATTTATTAAGTATTATGCTATCTATGATTGTTATTATCTGTAACAATTGTCTGTGATTGCGGATTGTTGCTGTTTTTTTTTTTTTATGCCACTACCAAAAAGAAACTTCCATTTTATGTAAAGTTAAGTCTATGAACATTACCCATCCAAGCATTCTCACAGTGCACACACACACACACACACACACGCACGCATGCACACTAATTTCCATGTCTCATGAGGATCAAGTTTATAATCAAGTAGACATTGGGTAGTAAGTGTAAACATATTTTTTAATTAAAGAAGAAGAAGAGGAAATTAGAAAACTGAATTGAATAAATAAATGGAAAAAATATTTTAAAAAGTAAAATTAATGAATAATATATGTTTAAAAATAATAAATAAATCAATTTTTAAAAACCTTTGAAATTTACATGTTTCACTTTACACCTGTTTCCCTCATCCTTTATGGGGACTTCTTGAAAAAACTAATTCATGTATTTATAGGGCCACATCATTTCTATTTTACTAGTGGGGACCTTTATATTTACCCCTTGTTGGGACCTGAATTTTGGTCCCCATGGTGTGACTGTGTTAACATATCAATGTCCCCATAAAGATAGGAATACACACACACGCGCACACACACACACACACACACACACACACACACACACACACACACACACACACACAAACCTGCAGCCCAACTTTTACAACAGTTTCCATCCCACTGGTTCAGCACTACTTTGCAGCGCAGTTGACCTTAAGACTTCCATCATAGTGTTTTCACGCCTGCGTCACAATCTCAATAGAAACAAAACTGAATGAAATAGATGAAACACTCAGAGACCCTTTCTTGTTGGGGCATAGTTAATATTTTAAGAGAGGGAGCATGTTCAGTCTACTACTGCTGGTACATTCACAATAAAATCCATCATAAAAAAGACTGTATGCATAATAACTCATATTCAAGTACACACAAAGAGAAAAGTAGAAATTTCTCAAGCTGAAACTCCACACTGCACCCTTTTGAAATGACAAAACAACATTATTTCCACTGAGCTGTTTTCAGATAATCCAAACACAGCGTCACAGTAATCACAAAGTAATTGTCAGGAATGCAATCTCTGCACTGATCATTGTAAATTATGCTGAAATAGTTCACTTAGTAATCATAATCACTAATAAATTAAGACACTGTGTTTATTCTAGGCTTAATGCATCAGTGTGATTTAGTAGTAAAACAAAAATGCAGAAACAAGTCAAGTTTTGCAGGGCCACATGTCTAGGCATTTTTGATGCTACACTGAATCTGTAATTCAGAGACAGCTTTAAAGTACGTGAGAATTACTCAAGAGCTTCTGAGTCACAAACCCCATCATGCATATACGTTCATTTACACGCACACAAATAGTAATCAGGACAAAGGCATATCCCTGCTGGCTCATTTTCCACTCTAAATCTGTTTGACCCCAATAAAAAGACACCTTGACCATTGTATCCCACATATAAAGAACTACTTCTGAACCATGACATGTCTGTGTAGTTTGGATTTCGTGCTATCTCCAGCAGTAATGTGCTGAGAGTTGATGTGTGTCTTAGTTATTCAGGTTAATGCATTTGCCTGTGGGGCATATTTCCATTCTGGCTCGGCTTGCACACACATCCCTTTCCGAACTGCTGCGCCATTACTGCTCGCTCATGCTGATGCCTCAGATATAACTCCAGTTACACTGCTGGGAATAAGCCTCATAACCTCAGTAGTGATGTTTCAGACTGTGGTAAACCGTCATAGGAGTCCACCTTAAAGCATTTATACTGTATTATTACCACAGTCAGGCCTTCCTATAGTACAGTATTGCACAGTATGACATGATTCATATATTAAAATTATATACTTTTTTCTTTTTTTCAAAAACGACTTGAAAAAATGATTTACTTTCAAGAGTGTAAAAAAAGTAGGGGTGTACGAAAATATCGGTTTTGTAATATATCACAATATTTAATTTCACAATAATGGTTTTATTTTTTGCTTATTAATCTGTTTTATTCATAGAGTAGGA
The DNA here is from genome assembly GCA_020466265.1 of Siphamia tubifer. Taxonomy (NCBI): domain Eukaryota; kingdom Metazoa; phylum Chordata; class Actinopteri; order Kurtiformes; family Apogonidae; genus Siphamia; species Siphamia tubifer. The sequence continues at coordinate 25,813,198 of CM035788.1, read as the reverse complement.
TCTTAAACTGTAATCACTGTAAAACATCATTTTCTTTGTTTTATTTGAGTGTGCGTGGTTTTTTTTGTACTGGTAAAGCCACAGGTTAAAATTTATCCAAATAATACACTTTAACTTTTTAAAGCATTATTTCCTGTTCTGATCAAATAAAAATGTGTTTGATATTTATGGTGTAATTACCAGGTGTATTTCCAGGAAACAATCTTAAAAAAAAGAAAGAAAGAAAGAAAGAAAGAAAGAAACAGTATTGTGAAATATTGCAATGTATGGTATCATGATCCTATTGTTATTTGTATCGTATCATTAGAACTTTACCAATAAGATAAACGTTACCATGGCCAGTAACCCATGGTGAAAACATATGAAACCTTAGCACATGCCAAAAAAAGAATAAGAAGACAGAAATAAGACAGGACATTATCATTGGTGGTTGAGTGGTAGCTCTTCTACCTGCAGGTGAGTGTTTCATGGTAAGGTTTGATGCTGGCACTGCGGTCTCTCCGGACAGGTCCAGGCTCTATAGTCGGCAGACCTGTAGCTGAGGTGGTGGTGGTCCACGTGGAAGAGATCCTCCTCAGAAGACCTGGGTGGAGACTCCTCCTGAGACGCTGCACACAAACACACAGAGAAAAATATAAACACATACTTAGCACGACTAGTAGATTTTCCCCTTTATACTTGATAAATGAACAACTCTCCAACCAAGAGAAACTGCAGGTGTAAAAAAAAAAAAAACATGGCTATGATTATGTTTACATTCTGATAAAAGCTCTAAAAGTACTCCCACCTGTAAGATAAAGTTAAAGTCACGTCAAATAGATCAAATAGATGAGACAGTTGTTTTCCTTCCTCTGCCCAGAATGAAAGAAATGATGCAGGTGACATCACTTAGGAGATTTTTCATGGTTGGAAGTGTCTGAATATTTTCCTCTCCTGAATTCAAACAGAATCAGCACTGTGGTCCAATCTGACTGTCGATAGCTGTGCACCAGGAGCATTGTGAAAGACAATGCCTGAGTTGCATACATTTAATCAGAAAGACTTTGTTTCTGTGCTTCTCATTGTTGCTGCGGGCCTCTTTTGTCTCCTTCTTTCAGTGTCTTTCTTTATTTGTCTTTTCTCTGCTCTCTGTGGGATTCCCAGTGGTCTGTGCCCTTGTGATGCCTCCATCTGTTCAGCACCGTGCAGCCGCTTGGCACAGCAGCACCAACCATGGCACTCTCTCTCCATTTTGCTCTCTCCCAGTCTTCTGCAGGGTGACCTAGTAAAGATTGCCTCCGAATCCTGAATGAGCCCATTCTCAGCAAGGACTCATACACAAGGGTGAGCACACACATGCACACACATGCACACACATGCACACACACGCACACACTTGTTTTGAGTCACTTTCGGGGACATTTCAGTTTACATCCTGTTCACTTTTCCTGAACTATAATTAATGTGAAATTTCAGATTCTACAGGGGATAATGTGCATTAATTGCTTAATCAGCCCCTTTGTCTGATATTTGGCATATGACTCATACTGTATGACCCTATATTTCCAACATACCATATAATGCACAGATATAGTATGAGTGTATTCTTGTTTAAAGTGAAAGATGACATTACTATTGTGGACACTATTGAATCTTAAAGGGGTCAAATTTTGCTAAACCCACTTTTATTAATATATTTATTTGTGCATTTGGACCATCATAGTTCATAAACCCTCCAGGTGCTGCAGAGATGACTTTATATAAATTTTAGCAAAAATCGAGTGGTTTTCCACAACCTCCTTTAATTCCTCCTTAATGTGTTACGTCCTATAACCTAGTTCCACATAGGTTCAAGACTTCTGACGAACATTTCTGCAAGTACAACATAAGCAGCAGTGGCTGTAGGCCAAACTAAAAATGTGTCCAAACTTCAAGCTGATTCCCAATGTTCAGTTGTTGGTTGAACAGGACAGAGGGTGGGGTGTGAAGAGGGGGGATAGGGTTGAAGATGGACCTGGGGAGGTTAAATTAATGAAAAACTCAGACCCAAGAATAGAATTTACAGTTTATGTAAACCACAGAAAATTTTTTTTAAAGTGCATAATTCCATTTAAACAAAAGTAAATTATCATTCCTTAATGAACCATATCCTCAAATTATGCTTAATTCAATAATAGGATGGGTAAAAATATTGCTAGGCTTTATGGAGTCCTGAACTACTGTATATGAATATATACCACATATATGCACGTAAAAATGTGAAAAACACAAGATTTTCTGGAAATTTGTGGAGAAAGCATACATTGCATGCAATGGTGGAAAAAAGCATGTGGACACCTCATGCATTTGCGAAATATTGCAATGAGAACCAGTCTTAAGTGATTGAACTCTGCCCAGTATTGTTCCATTCTCCAAACCCACATGCTCCTTCCTTATTGTGCTCTGTTTCATAGAAGTCAAAGAATAACAAAATGTTCATTAACTCCACAAAAGAGGTTACGTTTTCATCTGGGTTTGTCTGACTGATAGTAAGATAACTCAAATATTTGTAAAAGGATTTTGATGACATTTTCAGGAAATGTTGATACTGGCACCAGGAACAAGTTATTATATTGTGGTGATGATGGGTGGTTCTGTGCTTCATGACTGTTTTAATACTTTAGTTATTTTTTTCTTTTTACCGATAAACACAAAAAAATCTTTTTATTTGTTTGTGTCTGTCTGATGCAGCCACATGTTCCTAAAATGCAAAAAATATTTTTCTCCAAATATTTCATGATATTTCAGATTGTGTAAAATTTTAAGGGTCTCCAATAACTTTTTTCCACCACTGTAGTTAGTGAATGCAGTAACTGTGGTGTGTAACAATTTGTGGGTGGTGTCTGCAATTTGTCTGTCATTTATTATTTGGAGCCAGTGACCATATTTGGTCAAAAGGGGTGGGACTATGAGAGCCTCAAGGGTTATTGTTAAGTTAATGAAAAATGCTATCTTACTCAATTAGCAAATTTTAACCTTCATAATTTAAGTTTGATAACCATAATTACAGTAGGTGTGTGTTTAAAAAGTTTCACGAGGTAAATCTCAACAGAGTGAGACATCATATAGGCCTGTCAATCAAAGGATGGCACTGCATACATTTCTATTTGACCTGAGATCTGATTATTAGAGAGTGGCAAGATGGACTACTAGTTCTTTAGAATCAAGCTCTTTTAGGAAAAATATACATATTGTTTTAGTATTTACTAAAATAAAATACACATTTTAACTCCCCATTATCGATGGGAAATCGATGATGAGTTTGTAATAAATAGATTTTTTTCTTGAATGATACAGACGCACTAAAAACAGGCACACATCCAATAAAAACGCAGTTAAAACAGAACATTCTGACAAAAAGTGAAAACCCATAGCTAATCCCAGCTTTGATTTAACTCTAACAAGTTTGAGGAACGTAAGCTCAATAAAACTTGAAATATTTTACAAAGCCCTTGCTTGTTCTGACATTTATCTTTTAGGACATGCTTAAAAGGCATCAGCATGCACCGCGATGAACATCAAACTCTTATCCAGGAGGTTGAAAAGAAAGCACAGGACATTCCACTCTTCTCCAGACCTTTTACACTCTTCCCAGACACTTATGGTGGACATGAAGTATCTGGGAGCTGAGCACTAATACATGCAGCCTCAGTGGCTACTTCACATTAACAGTTTATTTTAGCTACTTTTCCAAAGTTTATATATCTTAAAAATACACTTCTCAGCCAATGTAGCCAGGCTGGGTATTTTTATTAGTAATAAACATAATTTTATCCAAATCAGGGACCTGCATGTTCCCCATTGTGAGGGGCACATACATGAGAGAGATAAATTCACCTTCATGTTGCCTCTCCTCTTCTACTTGCCTCATACACACATAGTGTCTGGCTCTGCACATCTGTCATGTTGACACAGCTGTGCCTATGAAAGGGAGAACAGTGCTCGGAGCAGTAGACGTGCTCTATTTTTCTTCACTCAACTCTATGAAAATACACTACTTCATTTGATGCTAAAAGCTCTCAGAGCAGGAAGCACTCATTAGCTGAAACATGGCCTAAAAGATTAACATGTGTGTAGCACTGTATGGTGCATAAATCATTTAGTCTGAATGAGGTGAACTCTGTTTCCATGTACGGTTTATTTCAGCCATTCTGAAAAACTGTTTTCAATCTGGTTTAAGACCACTTGTAATGATTCAGAGTTTTTGATATTTGGGTAAAATATTTTCACTTAAATTTTTCTTCCCTCGGGTATTAAGTGTAAATATTGTCCCCAATCATGCCCTCACCTTATGGATGGATGTCTTTTCTCCTTTCTCAGGCCCTTCCTCAGAGTCAGAGCAGGTGTAGACGTCACTGGGGGTAAGCAGGGGTGTAGGGCGTGGACGGTGAAGTGGCTGGAAGGTGAGCTGGGTGGTTAGCAGGTTGCTGACAGCCCGCAGTGAGGTGCAGGTGTTGGGGGGCAGAGAAGGGTCTGCCAGCAGGTCTGTGATTAGTCCATGAGCTTCTCCCATCACTGCTATGTCCACCATGACAGTGGTACCTGAGGACTATGTGACAACAAGGAAACAGAGGGAGGACAAATTAATAACACTGCTGCTGTGCTTGATGTAAAGTGAGAAGTATTTGGCACTGAGTCTGATAGATGCTGCTGTGCTTCTTTATGGCAGACGTGAAGAGGTGAGTAAAGTATGTCAGCAGGTCTCTGGTGAGAACACAATGTGGTTAACAGTGACACTGGCATCACTTCTGTTTACAGGACTGTCAGCAAAAACTACACTGAAGAAACTTGGCTTGGTTCAGTAAGTATAATTACTCAAGAACAACACGGTAAAACACAGTGGTGAAAAAAAGTTTTTGAACACACCATGTATTTGTGATCTATTGTATTAAGAATTATTCTTAAATCACTGAAATCTGCCAAGTATTGTTCCCTTCTCCAAACTCACATGCTGCCTTATGCACGTCTACTGTTCTGTCAGATCAAAACTAGACGTTTCAGCAGAAAAACATCCAGGAAATTACATGTTGAAATTGCCAATAATTTACAGTGGTATTTTTTTTCTTACGAAAAAATAAACAAAAAACAAAAATAATCATTTGCATCTTTTAAAACACATCAATATTTTTCTGCAAATATTTCATGATAATATTGTAAACTAAAATTCCAAGGATGTGCAAAAACATTTTGCCAAAACTATAAATATCACTTTAAAGTAAATTCAGCAACATACATCTACTTTAAACATCCAAACATAAATAATATACTGTAACACAGCCACCAGTATACCAGATGAAAATGCGTATTTTTTTTGTTATTTTTTTCTGTTATTTTTTTCTGCAGTTTTCCTAAAACTTCATGGTTTCCACTGTCACTGAATATGAACAATTACGTATGTAGTCTCTTACAATAAACAATCAATGTTTATTCGTTTGTGGTTGTTATTTCTGTTTAGATGGTATCAATACTCCTGGTGGAGCTGAGAGAAACCAGAGTTTGGACTCTTTTAATCCTTGACTTATTTAAGTAAGGGATAATGTATTGCCCATTTGCGACTATCAGAAAAATATTTCCCGACAGGGCCGAACAGCACTAGCTTATTTTGAGAAAAGACAGACAATTGTTTACCAAAATTATTATGAAGGCGTCTGTCGAGAAAAAGTAGTCCAGTTATTGTTGCTCCTAAGCAACACTCCACTGGCACTGTATAGGCTACTGTGTTCCGCTGCTGTCTCTGATCTGCTAGCCCTATTTGTTGACGTTAAAGTGCACAAATATATATATATATATTTACTTTCAAAGTGGCCGAACTACCGAAATGTAACAGACTCACTGTGGATTTATCACAATACAGTTCAAAGTTCATTACATTAATATATGTGCATGAGTGTGACATCAACTCTGATGCAACCAACTTGTCATTAGAGAAGTAGTGTTAGCTAGCCAGCTCATTTACATAATATTGCATTTTTGCACACATTGCACACTACATTAAACATAGCTCAGCTGAACATTTCGATCCCACTCACCTGGGAAAACATCCCCAATATAGAAATGTTTGCATTCCTCATTCAGTTCTCATGAACTTCACACATCCAGTATATACACGCACATAACAAAACTGGTTCCCATAGTGCGTCACAAAACCAGTCTTTTGGTGCGTGTCTTTAATACATACTGTGACATATAGTACACTGTAATGTACGTACGGACAGACAGACAGACAGACAGACAGACAGACAGACAGACAGACAGACAGACAGACAGACAGACAGACAGACAGACAGACAGACAGACAGACAGACAGACAGACAGACAGACAGACAGACAGACAGACAGACAGACAGACAGACAGACAGACAGACAGACAGACAGACAGACAGACAGACAGACAGACAGACAGACAGACAGACAGACAGACAGACAGACAGACAGACAGATAGATAGATAGATAGATAGATAGATAGATAGATAGATAGATAGATAGATAGATAGATAGATAGATAGAGTTGTTTGATGTACCAAAGACTCATTTGCAAACCAATGTAATCTGCAAAACAAAACTAAAATAATGGGAGGCCAATTTAGCAAAACCAAAAATTAACATTTGCCTTTCAGCTTTGTCTCATTTGAAATGAGAAATATTATGTGACAATGACAGCACACATGGCCAAATCACATCTCAAATTGCTTTTAGCTCAGTGACGCACCAACATGGCACAAAATAAAACAAATGATATACATAAACAATGCCTGAACAGAACAATATGAAAAGAAACAACACAAATGACAGTGGATTTTAAACAGCTTTTATACAGGAGGCACTTTTAATCATTGTGCCAAACTGAGGCTCTGCCAAACTTTATGATTTAATATTTAGAGGACAAGTTATGAATATGCAGACACACACACACACACAAAACGCACACTTTCAGACACTCCTTTACACATCAAAGGGGTTATTCTATACCTTATATGGATCCTTTAGCTCAGAGAAAGCACAAACATGACAAGGAGCAGAAAGTGGCTCAGAGCAGTGGGAGATGAAATACTCAAGGCCTTTTAATATCTGAACAACATTATGTTGAGGCGTGTTCAGCACAGCCGTGTATGACTTGATGCTTAATGAATGGGCACATTACGAACGTCCCAGTTAGAATCTGACCTTTGACTTCCTCACTCCTGACCCCTCAGGCGGCCAACAGCCATCGTCTGTTTTCGACGTCTGCCTCTCAGCTTTGAAGGCATCAGTGTAGTGTGAGCACGCCTTGTTTTCACAGGGTAAAGTGAAAAGTTCATAACCCACTCGTAATTGCCGTGCCTAGAGCATTTGAACTACCACAACTAAACACAGGTCAGTCTTGGCTCCCAGAAAATTTATCTAATAAGCTCACGAGTTCCTTTTTTTCCCTAAAGAATGTTATCAGATTTGTTTCCCCCCATGTCCCAGTCACTTTGACAGCAGCTGCCAGGCACCCAGAATTATTCTGTTTACACTGGCTGAGAGGCAAGAGGCTGACCCGAACAACACGTGTGTGAAGACCTTTCATTCGTCCTCACTCATGGGAACAGCAAAGACTGTTTAACATTTTATTTTTCAAGTCAAATCAGATAAGTCACTGTATTTGTTAAATTTTCCTGCTTTTACAAAAGGTAAGTATTTACTGATTGACAATAACAATAAACTTTTTTCTTTAACAAATTGGAATCCTTACAACCACTGGGACCAAGATAATCTCTTTTAAAGACATCCTGTGGGAGAACTGATGGAACATTTCTGGGCAGATGACTTTTGTGGTCCTCTCATTTCCCCTGTAGAATATCTCCATTTCATCTTCCTCTTTTTGTTCCTGTTTTCTCTAATACACATCGCCAGGATAAGATGTAAACACACGTCCCGCAGCTCATTTACAAGCTGATTTAGGAGTTTGTCGAAGAAAGGGGTTAAAGGATAATACGACTGCTGCAGAACATCTGGCTGGACAAAGACATTGCTGTCCCTCAGGGGCTCTCAGCATCTTATTGCACAGTCTCTTCATGCATGCAAACATCATGCATAGATCATCAGGAATGTTACGTCCTATACTGCTTGAAAAAGATAACAAATTAAAAGCAAGACATAAAAAGCATGAGTACTGGAAAATAAATACACACAGGGGCTTCGACCTGAGGCTACAGAACATGCAGAAAACAGACAAACAGACCTTGGGAGGGGGGTAAATAATACGTCACTGTTCTTGACTAGTTAGAAAAATTGGCCATAAAAGGGGAGGGTATGATGAATGTGTTGGGTTTGGTTTTGCACTAGGAACAGGCCAACTAATGCCCAAAATATGACATGAAAAATATAGTATGGTGAAAGAATGCAGGTGCATGGATAGAATGCAGGCTTTGGGAGTGAGCCAGCAGTATCTTCCACTGAATTTGTATTTCTTACTGTCCTGAAAAACTGACAATAACCACAGTACACAAGCATCCCCTCACTGATTCATATGGAATTTGCCTATAACCCCAATATGCTAGCCTAGCCACGCTAGCCGCCCCTAGCGGCAGCAAATCTAATATGCTACTGTAGTAGTCTAGTTAAAATTTTAACTTTTGGTTTGGTTACGGTGAAGTATCGAGTCAGAGGGCAGGTATAACAAAGGGACGTTGCGACAATTCGGAGAAACAACTGGAAACAACCATAGAAGAAGAACAATGATGATAGATGGCTGCTGTCTGGATGGTGATTTCCTTTTATCAAAGATGAGCGAAGAATGTGAGAAAACGCCAGCAATATTTACATTATTTTTACAGAAGCAACAATAGCTCCATAATCCCCAATTTTGTTTAGTCATTCGTAACTTTTTTCGGACTCCTCCGTGAACTTTCCGACACTCTAACTACATCATCCTAAAGATTACACTGATTGGTTGTAGTACCGTCCTATTGCATACAGAGGGATTTGAAAGACAACCTTTTAGTCCCGCCTCCCCTTACACTGAATTACAACTAAACCCATACATGTAATGAATGGGGATAGTGTCACTAGGCTACCAATATACTGCATTAGCTTAAAAACATGTATATGCTTTGCAAAAGTTATTAAAAGCAAATTACTTTCTATCACTGCATGTCTCTCAGATGTAGATGTAGTTTGAGGATATTTGATGATGAAGTCATATGGGATCTAGGGAGTTGTTGTTTCCAGAAGAACATCTATCCGACCTCATTGTTACAGATGATGCAACGCATTAAAGCTTTATTCATGTCATGTTATAGTGTTTCAGTCTAATGAAGGAATCACAAGTTAATAAAGAGGAAATGATGCCACTGGCAGGCGACTAAACAACACAGAGCCTTATGATAAGTAACATGTCAGATATCACTGAATTAAGAGAAGATATTTAACGTTTGTTTTTAGATATTTTATGTAAAAACGTTTGTATCCTTCAGAGTTAACCTTTGGCTGAACAACACCTTCTTATGTTCACTTAAAACTCACTTAACCCATAAGGACCCAATGCATCAATGTAAAAATGAATTTTTCTCTCTATTTAAATGATATATCACCATTTATTAGAATATTATAGTCTGGATTTTGCTTTTTTTCCCCTGGTAAAAATCATCTATTTTCTTGTGTTTAATTGATTGATAATGTTGATGTTCATAAAAACTCAAGGTGAATTCAAAAGCCATTATATCAAAGCAGAAAAAAAAACTATGGAAAAACTGACTTTTTCAGTCAAATATATCAGTAAATGAACATAAACCAAGTGTCTCAATCTAGTGTCATTAAACCAACTCCATGGATTTTACTGGTGAATCAAAGACAGTGTTTCCACAGTAGCAACAGAGCTCTGAATCTCCAAATGGCTCATATCTGATGACCATGAGATGACAAACTTACATCAATTATTTACATGTATTGATAAGATTAATTTTGATGCTGAGTTTTTTGGGTCTTGTTAAAAATCATCTCTGGATATTTTGTCACACTGAAAATAAGTCAAATAATACATATATGTAAGTGATATAATGTTATGTAAGTATTTCTTGTCAGTTTAGATGATCAGTTTCATTCATCAACTGTCGCCACATCTGTTGTAGGCTTCACTTTTTAAGAAGCTGGAGCTCATACGAGACCCCCGTGTGGGAAAAAGCGCTGCAAGAATATTCAGACAGATGTTGTGATGAGGAGTTTCAAAACAGTCTTCAATGTTTTCTTTCTTTTCGGACAGTACCGTTTCTCTGTGTTCTTACATTGGTTACATCTGCAGGTTTTATAAAACTGACTACACACTACGACTATAATCAGTGTCTTTCAACCTGTCAATGAGGCTGTACATACAGTACAAAAAAAAAGTCTTTAAAAAACTCTGCATCACATTCACATCTGGGAGCTGTCAACAACTGTCTGCCACTGACTCAAAGTCCTCTCTGTAGAGGTTTTTCTTAGAAATACACCCTTTAGAGTTAGTCATGGATCCAGAACCTCAGAGAGAGAGGAGATGAGGGAGTGACTATACGGTAAAAATATAAAGTAAAAAATAAATAAGTTGTCTCTTTGATCACTGAAACATCAGCCTCCTGGCTTTTAAGGATTCATCATTTCTTTGTTTCCAAGTGAAAAAAAAATCTTTCTTTTTAAAGGTACTATACACATTCAAACCAACCTATGAAATGTTCACTCTGGTTCTTAGACCATAAAACGAATGCAACATATTCTCTCTTTTTCTGGATTTGAAAACACACTAAAACTTACTAAAAACTACCCTGACCTGCTGTCCTGACCCAGGGACATTGAAAAGGTGTTTAATAAATGATATTTTACTTTACTGCCACTTTGGCGGTCTGTGTGAATTTATACGAAGCTAAACAGACATTAAACACCATGCTGAAGGGCAGTTTAACACTTGGAAATAATATTTTCACCTTTATAAACCAGCATTTCTGCCATTTCAGATTGTAGCATTCTTCTGATTGTTAAGAGTACAGATCATTTTTCTCCACCCTGTTCAAAAAAGGCCAAAACAGGAAATAATTTGACTGATGGCACTTCTTAAATCAGCCACTGATCCCCGTAATCTGACCTCTGTGCCAGTACTTCTGCTTAAAATGACCCAAACTCCTCAGGCATCGAGATGTTCTGTGCTAGATTTTGTGACTACCAGAATCAATAAACAGTTTTTAATGACTCCTCAACAAGCTAAGTCACATACTAAACCATGCACGAATGTTCTGTTTTGACATTTTACTATGAATAACAACAGTGCATATGATCAATGGCCTTAATTGCTTGTGTGAATGCACTTTGGAACAGTTTGTCAATAGACATGTCATAGATTAACACCCGTGCAACAGTTCATGTAAACTAAACCGAGGGCCATTCATAACAAACCAGCAATCACTCATGGAGAATGAAACACTGTTTTTCTACACAGCTCCTCTGTATGCAACACTGTGCTCAGAGATGTCTACAGAGTTTAACTGTCAGCCTCCACAATAGGAACTGCTCCAAACATTCTGTGCAATAACCGTACAATAAACAGTACAGTAAACTGTGCAATAAACCTGTGGGATAATCAGCATGTGCACAGCTGTAAATAGTGTATATAGCTTTCTTGATTGTGTTTATCTTCATTTTGCACTTATTTGCTCTTGTGTACTTGTACTTTGCAGCTGTAAACTTGGACTTTCCCCTTGTGGGACTAATAAACGCATCTCTTATCTAATCTTATCTTAAATCAAGCATATTATTTTTGTGTTGTGCCAGATTAGAAAGACCAAACTACAAATTGAAGTTTATTGAAAGATTTTTGTGACTGCCTTATGTGACTGATTTATCTCAAATGTACATACATATAAAAATGCAAACATTAATGTGCATCTGAATTCTATCTGTGCAAAAATGCACTCGTCACATGTCAAATATTGTTTACATTACTCCAAACAAAACCAAAAAAAACAACTGTTGTAACAACAATAAGCATTGAAGACATGACTATTTGGTGGCCCTGCTGTGTCCAGATGCTTTTTTTTTGCCAACAGTCAAGAGAAGGCAGATGAGTTACATTTGGTGCAACAAACACAACAGTGATCCGTCTGTCTAATGAAAGTTATTAATGATATACACAGACAGAGAGGTCACATATTTGTAATTTCTGAGACATCCACATCATGCATCCTCAGCTCCTTCATCTAAACATACAATCCTCAAAACCCAGTGGAAAACTTCAGTGATCTCTGAGCTTCTTAACATTGTGCAATGGTGAGAGTATAATGTGTCCCAGAGAAGTACTAAATGGTGCATCCGGAGAAAAATGCCTCAAGGATGTAAAGGTATTTGATACTCTCTCACTAAACACATTTTAGCAATGTGAGCAACTTACATCACGAATACCAGGTACAAATATTTGTTAACACTGGCACACATTCACTGTGACACTATTTATTTATTTATATTTGCAATTATCCCTGAATACCATTCCTCACAGTTTGAAATGTAGCCAAACAAGAAACTAGGGAAGAAAGGGAAATAATGTTTAAAAAGGAAAAAAAAAATACTTAAGCATATATATAATTTTTTTCACAAGTTGATTTCATTTCCACAGCGTGTCTGAGCAATCATTACCTTGGAGTTTTCTATTTCAGTGGCAGTGCAGTTAGTGTAATGGCCCTGATTACATCTGTCGAGATGGATTAGTTGAAGAGGAGCCTGGGAGATGGTGATGTTCTGTACTTAGAAAAACAGAGTAGTGATATAGTGTGAATCACAGAAGAATGGTAACACAAAACTCCATTGAGACACGACTTGCTCGCTGCTCCAACTCCTACAGCCAAAATTACACCCAGTCCTACACTTCCCAACCATCCCTCACCCCCACCATGACCCAACTCCCCTTACAAAACCAACTTAACTAACGAAGCTGCGCTGAGCCACATCCTCGGCTGCAGCCAGGATACAATTACACGCTATTACATGTTTATTACAAAAAAGGTTGTTTTTTTTTTTTTGTGTGTGTGTGTGTATTGGGCACCAAAACTAAAAAGCATTAAACATTTAAGAAAGGTCAAGCCAATAATGTAATAACAGCTGATAACATAATACATTTGATCTGTATTAAAATGTAACAGGTCAATAACATAATAAAAGTTCTGAATTGATGTAACAATAACTTCTGTCCAGTAACATAAGAAATTATTACATTATTAGCCAGTTACTACATTATTAGTCTTGTTAAAAAAATAAAAAATAATCTTTGCAAATTCGATAACTACATTTGCATATTAAAATCCTCCTCCTTACATATAAAACCATTAATGGTATGGGGCCCTCTTATCTTAAAGATGCTTTGGTTCCCTACCAGCCCAATAGAACCTGCATTCTCAGAATGCAGGTCTATTGAAAGTTCCTAGGGTTTCTAAAAGTACAGTAGGAGCTAGAGCCTTTAGTTACCAGGCTCCCGTCTCATGGAATCAGCTTCCATTTAATATTAAAGAGGGCGAAACAGCCTCTACATTTAAAATTAGGTCAAAAACATTCCTGTTTGATAAAGCCTATGATCAGGTTAGTTAAACACAGACTGAAGTCTCAGTTCAGTCTAAGCTGCCCTAGGAGCTAGAATGCTGGGGGAAGTACAGGCACTGAGTTCTTTCTTTTTCTTTCTCTCTCTCTCTCTCTCTCTCTCTCTCTCTCTTGCATCTTTATTAGTAATTTTTATAACCTATCTTACATACCAAGTTCGTTCATGGCTAGTCACCTGGTGTCCTCTTTCCCCACTCCCCAACGCTCTCTCAGCAGTGTCTGCGTGGGGAGCCATGGACGGCAGGATCTGTAGTGACTCGCTTGTGCCCTGTGCTGACCTGTGACCCTGGACCTTCTCTCTCGCCTGTCTGGTGGATGGTCCTGCCCCCCCTCTCCTTGACAAATGGACGTTCATCTATAGCCTGTCCGTCCATAGGAGTGGATCTCTCCTTCAGTGTGGTTCTCCTCGAGATTTCTTCTTTTTCCCACTGGGTTTTGATGTTTTTTCTTGTCGAGAACGAGGGTCTAAGGACAGGGGAAGCTTGGGACTTTTCATATATTTCTGTTGTCGATTGTGTTTCTGTAAAGCCCTGTGAGATGACTTTGTTGTGATTTGGGGCTTTACAAATAAATTTGAATTGAATCTAATATTACAATATTCGTTGAGGACTTGTATTATGTTATTACCCAGTTATTACATTATTGGTCTATTACATTTTAAAAGTTAAATTTTTGCGTTATTGGGCTGTACAGACTGTTAACATACAACTGTCCTATACCCAAAAAGATAAAAAAAAAAAAAACATATATTAAGAAAAACTGAGGGACAGACATAATGACAGACCTGTAGAGGCAAGAGGAAGAAATGCAAGGCTGAAGGATAGAGCAAACAAAAGAGATGCATGAGGTAAACCAGATGGCTTACACAAGCAATGAGTGAAAGTCAATTCACCACATGACAAAAGCAGTTAAACATACATCCATCACTGGTACAGCAGTGGGCACAGTTGCATGTTTGTAAAAAAAAAAAAAAAAAGGAACTGACTATAAATACAACCAAATTCAAAGTTCATTTTAATACTGAGTGTCTGTCAGACAAGTGGCACCAACCCAAAGGTGTTTCACTGCTACTTGTCATAGAAGGTAAGCTTCAACATTACTAATGTGTCTGTATTATTTGTGGCACATCCAATTATTTCCTAGGCAGAGGGTAGGTCGTTTAACATTTTCAACCCAAGCCTGAATTTTAGTTTTGCCACAGGACCCAATTTAATGAGAAAATACTCAACTACACTGTCATGATGAGATCAACCAGAATAAGGGTAGTGACCATTACCGACTCCTAATCTTGGGTGTTTAAAGTACTTACAATGATTTTGAGAAATCTTCAACATGACTGCAGTGTCATGGCTGGTCTGCCTCATGGACCACTCTTCCAACCTTTTTGTAATTTAGAATAACAGTCACAAGATCTGTGCCTACAAACACCCTTTTCTTCGATAATCTCCCTGGGTAATGTTCCAAAACCAATGTGTTTTCAAGTCGAATACAAATATTTAAATAGCTCTTTCCATACATAACTTCGCTGTCAATTCCTAAGCTAAAACATCCAGCCCGAGCTTTAGATGAGGGGGGAAAAAAATGTGGTTTGGAAAATGAGCCTGCTAATGTGTGCATGTTGGCAAATACAACACAGTGGAGATCAATCAAGCGTTCTGGTCACCAGCTAAAGAGAGGAGAGTGTGATTTACACATGCTACGAGGTGCTACGGCTTAGTGAAGCACTACCAGCTTCTCTGACCGACAACCTGGTCCAAGAAAGGAGAGCCAAGGGAAAATAGCCACGAGATGGAGAGAGGTGCCAACATAAGCCTTGACTTCTTAGACGTCTTGTCAGTCTCTGGACTATTACAGGATTCCACTGACGAATGCATAGCACCAGTCCAAATAAAAAAGACTGAACTGACCACTGAGTCTAAATGGCAGCTTAGGGAATGCATCAATCAAAAAATATGCGCTTGCCTACTAACCCCGCATAACAAATTGATATGAGCCTTGGAGAATATTTCAACAGTAACATGCTATTTGAACATTTTTAAGTAGAGAAGGCAGCAGGAAAATATTGTAAGGTTACGGTTTTAGTACAAGATTCTTAAAATCATTAGGAAATTATCAAGGTGTAATTTGCGGATCAATAGAAGTGGCAACAGTATATGCACGCACTTCATTCAAGTACTGCTACTACTCTCAATGAAATCTGTTGAGCCAACTTCTTTACATATGTAAACTTAAATAATTCTTAGGGGTGTCAAATTGATACAGTAATTAAGACAAATTAATTACAGTCATAATTAGTGTGTTACTTTTTTTTAAATCTCATTTTTAATATCTAACTTTACTATTTATGTATGCAAGTTGCCTTCATTTACATCATTTTATATGGTCCTGATGTTTTATTGTATTTTATTTTGTAATTATTTGGAGATTTATGAAAGAACACAGCAATATTTCCTCGGTGGTGGAAACTAAATGTTTCAGGCAGCACTTGGAGCTAGTCTCAAATACAGCAGAATGTAAATGGTTATGACTGCATCTGTTCAAATATGCTAAAAACAATACATTTCCTTATAAAGCCATTTTTTGTTATATATCGGTCTTTTGATTTGCCACAATAATGTAATGAATTCAAATGTATGTAAATTTTTAGGCAACTTTTAGGTAAAATAAAAAAAAGAGATTGATTAGATCAATTAATTACATATCATAATTAATTAATCTTTTTTTTGTCTCATGACAGCACTAACAATTCTGGCTTTGAAAAATACAGAAGAAAAAAGGGGAAATTTGAAGGATATTTCTACCAGCTATTATCTGAACCTAACATCATATGATTATAATGTGAAGACTATTAAAGTATTCGAATAAACTGGAAGTAGTTTATACACTACCTTTACTTTAGGTTTCACATCTTTTTCATCGTGTTGCATTCATTATGTCTAATTTGGTTTCATTTAATTTCATCAAGTACCTTTCTGTTAAACTTAACTTGTGGTGGTTCCTCGTCTTTGTTGTGACGTCTGAGCCAGGCCATAACAGATATGCACGTGCAGAAACACCAAGAATCATTCTTTGTGTTTTAATGTTTAATGGAATGGCATTCATTTTCTGAGCCAGCTGTATCCTCACTAGGGTCATGAAGGTCACTGGAGCCTATCCTGGTTACTTATGGGGGGGAGGCAGGGTACACTCTGGACAGGTTGCTAGTTCATCACAGAGCTAACATATAGAGACAAACACTCTCACATTTACACCTATGGGCAAATTACATTAACTGATTAACCTATCAGTTAATGTCCTTGGATGGTGGGAGAAAACCAGAGTACAAAGAGAGAACCCATATAGACACACGCATGGGAAGAACATGCAAACTGCACACATCAATCGACTGGTGTTGGAATCAAACTTAGCTCCTTCTTACTGTGAAGAACAAGTCCTATCCACTGCACCACTATGTTGTAAAGGCAAACAATGATGTGGAAAAAAGTACCAAAACTAAGTCAATGAAGAACAGCAGTAGCCACAATGACAGACTCCTCTTACTGCATAACAGGATTGAAGGCTTTAAAAGGCCGTTCATCCCTGCTGCTATCAGGCAGTTCAACAAATCTGCCTGAATGACTTAGACTAATTAAACAGAAAGGATATGAACACTTTAAATTTTACTTAATATGGATTAGATTTCTATTCCGCATATCAAGGCACCCAAAGCGCTTTACATTAGTAATCCATTACTCATTCACTCTCACATGCTCCCTCTGGTGGTAGTAAACTACATATGTAGCCACAGTTGCCCTGGGGCAGACTGACAGAAGAGTGGCCGCTATTTCATGCCTGACCAACACTGAACATTCATACACCAGTGTGAGTGACACTGGAAGCAAGAAGGGTGAAGTGTATTACCCAAGGACACAAAGTACTGACGAGGGAATCGAACTGCCAACCCTTAGGTTAATGGACAACCCGCTCTACCAACTGAACCATGGCCACTCCATTTTTACTTATTGTTTGTTATTTATTGGTGTATGACTGTATTTTGACACCTGAATGTCACCCTTGTGAGATTAATAAAGTTCTATCTATCTATCTATCTATCTATCTATCTATCTATCTATCTATCTATCTATCTATCTATCTATCTATCTATCTATCTATCTATCTATCAGGATAATGTAAGGCCTTAAAAGTACAAATACTATTATTACTACGTAGGAAGTAAATGTAAAAAGTACAATTATCTCAAACCCATTGTACCAGTATGGTACCAAAATATATACTGTATTATTAATATGTATTATTCATATTTCTGCAGCCAGAAGTCTACTCTGTCAGCACAGACAAGCCTTCTATTCATTTTGGAGGATATCCTCTTGATAGCGAAGCATGAAACGCAGAACCCACACGTACTGTACTGTATAGGGCCATGTCAACGCCAAGGGCATTGTTTGTTCGTCATGTACTCCAGAGCCCTGCTTTGTGGCTCCACGGCAGCTCAAAACATTAGTTCACACACACACACACACACACACACATACACACACACACGCACACACACACACACCACCTCTAAAGATGGAAAAGGTAATCTCAAGGATGTGGCTATGTGTGTTCGACCTCTACCAAACTGTGTCCCCTGTGCTGAGTCTTTTTAGTTTCAATTCCCTCACCCTTAATGGCTTGTGCAGCACCTTCCAGACCCACGTCCTTCAGACTAACAGAGTGCAACAAGGACTGTGGTGGGAAGTGACACCTCTGGACATGCTGTTTAACTATGGATAAAATGAGTGAGCCACGAGGCCTGTTAGTGGTGGATGTTTTCCTGCTGTTTGCGTCATTTATAAGGTGTGTGTAGGCGAGTGACAGAGATCCAGTAGGCAGTGTGTCTTTGTGGGTTTTCCATTCAGCTGTTTGTCATTATTGTTATTATGAATGTGTCTCTTTTTCATTGGATGATACTAACCTGTGATCCTCGGGAGCCCCTCTTGTGGTCCCAATCGGACCGGGAGAGCATCTGTGGGAAAACGGAGACAAAAAACATGTTCAAACCACAGCTCCGCACATCCTGTTTCTGTTATGAGTCCGACTACAGACTTTCCTCCTCACAAATTTTAAACCATAACGATGGTAACGCTGTGCTGTAGAGGGAAAAGAGGAGGAGCAGGAGTGGTGAGGTAAGGAGTCCAGGAAGTGCAGGGGAATGGAAATGCTCATAAATGCAAAAATTGGTTTTGTCTATTTTTTTCACTTTCCATTAAGTACAGATGTCTAATGCAATTTCACAGTCAGGTTTAGTTTGCTTTAGCTCCTTTTCACTGCCTAAAGGGCTGGTGGAGGCTGAGGATTTTTACACTGTCTAATTACCAACCACTGTGTCCTCCCACAGGCCTTATAAACCCCTTTTCCACTTTCTTGGGAGTTACCAAATGCATCAGAGCAGCTCTGTCAGTGACTTTTTTTTTTTTTTGTGAACATGGTTAGAAAGCCAAGTTAACATTACACTTCCCTGTCTCTCATTGGGCTTTCTGCCACTGAACTGAGGTGATCTGAGAATCTGAGCATGTCACTGTAACAAATGACTCCTGTGCACTCTGGGGTGAGAGATTCAGGATAAGGGTGTAATTGATAATTCAGGTGTAATTTACTATGTCTGTGGAGGTCATTGAGTTGTGTCATGCTGTGAGTGACAATGTGTGTTTCAGTCGTCAGTGCTAAAGGTCTGTTGGGTGTTTCTCACAGTGCTGCTGAAGCAAAATCACTAAATGTTGGTGTTAATGCTTTTCCTTTCTGTAATATAGCATAATGTTTTACATAATTTACATCAATATTTGATCATTTATCTTAATAAACAATAGTGAGAATGTGATCTTGATTGCTAGATTGCTTTATTTGTCTGCATAATTCCAAAATGTGAAGGTACAGCTATGTTTTGTCACTTCTTCATTTTGTTTGTGTTATTGTGAATGAAATATGTAAACCAATGGAAACATCTGGCAATGTAGATCGTTATGGGTATAATGTTAATATAGCATACTTAGATGATTTATTGTCTTATTGGTACTATTAATGTACATTATATTCTATGATACACAGTATATACTAGGGATAAAAATACAGGGAAACCTACTATGCATAGGAGGTTAATATCTCTTTTAAGTTATAGACTGAATCTTACTCATAAGTGAGAGTTTACTTGTGGCTTAAAACCATTATTTATCAAGAGCATGTGTTAAATAATTCATAAATATAAAGGTATGAGAATTAAAACAACTGTAGTGTGAAAAAACAAAACCAGATCAACACTAATGACAATGTTTGTTGAATGTGAATGTTTGTTTGCAACATAGGGCATAGGAACCAAATATGGTAACTTAAATTTACCTGATTTTCTACATGACAATAAAAAATGTGAAAACATTTCATGAAACCAGTACGTTCATGTTAGGGTCTATAATAACGCACTAAGGTTGAACTTTTGAACATAGTGCTCTATGAAGCTCAATGGTGGGCTAAATAAGCTTCGGCTTCAGCCCTAAACCTTTTCGGTCAAGCAATGTATTGATCATGTGTGAATATGTGTCGTGCCTGTCTTGTGCTTGTGCCTTGTTTTGTATTATGACCGAAATTTAAAAAAAAATCTAATCTTAAAAAAAAAAAAAAGGGTTGATACTGTGACATTAAAATATTTTCAGTCGCTGGACATTACACAGCCATCAGTGTGTTTCCTGCCTTATGAGGATGTTATGCACACCTCATTGTTTAGAAAACACTTGAGTATGACAGTGGCTAATGCTCCCTAAAATATAATAAGGTCAACAGAAGGGCTGCCTTCTGCAGAAACACATGTGTTCAAGTGCTACCGCTTTCTGCTCCAGTCGAGTTAAAAAATGAGATGTTCCGAAGAACATTTCCTCATCCTCCATTGTGTAGACACAACAGTGTAGCCTGGATTCTGGGGGTCATCAGCATGTTGATATTGATGAGTCACTTTAAAGCTCTGTCAGGCATGCATGGTGTCTTCTCAAGCATTAAAATAACCATACTTTGAAGCCTGTTGGAAAAAGTCAAGGAGCGATCAGCTGTGTAAAAGGTTCATGTATGAGATGTAAACCACTTGTAAATGACAGTATTATCCAGTGGATTGTTTCTCTTATTTTTTTTACTGCTCTGATGACAGGATTTTGCTTTTATAATATGGGGGCTGGCAGCAGGCCCCTCCATGGTCACAGCAGAGTCCTGCTCCATTAGACGGTCCTCGTATCAGTGAGACTCTCCAGGCGCTCACGCATAAACAGCCTTTCGGTCTTGCAGTCTTATGTAACTCAACCTTTCATCTCCATGCTCTGAGAGACAGACCCAGACTACACAGAAGTCTACACACACCCTTTTGATGTGACACACAGACAAAAAACTCATCCAACTTAAAATCAAAGCTGAAGATCAAATTTTAAAAGTGCAGATAGAATGACTTTACAGGCCACATTTCACTTTTTATTTCTCTGAGACCAGCTCAAAAAAAATAAATCAGATCAACAAATAAATATGGATGATGCACCTCTCATGTACTGAATAAAACACTGCACACAGTCTTGCTCTGTTTGCAGTTGTTTGATCCTAGTACATTCCTTAATTTTAACAAAACTCACAAAAGAATCCAACCTTTATGGCTGCAAACACATGTCATTTAATGTTAGATATTTTCAATCTTAATGCTGATAAAAAATAAAAAAAAAAATAAAATAGTCACTACAGTCACACAGACTGGAATTAAGCTAACTTTATTTGAAACTGTAGGTAGATTTGTTCTGCAGTAACAAGAGAGGGATTAAATTAAAGGACATTAAAATAAAACACAAGCACAGAGGACAGGACAAATACGCATGGGCAGGCGCTCAAAGAGACTCTGTGATCTTGACTTAGATAAAAAAAAACAAAGTCCAAAATAAATTAAGATTCCAGGATAGAAAATGTCAAATTGTAGTTACTAGAAGACTTCAGTAGACGGTTAAAAGGTTAAGGAAAAGTAGACAAACAGCAGCGTCAAACTGAAGAGAAAATCTTCCACTGTAATAAAAGCAAACAGTAACTACAACAGTCATAAAACCTGAAAAATTAAACAAACGTACATATATTAGTGAAGAAACAAAAAAAAAAGACAACACGAAGAAACTATCCACACCTGTTGAAATGTAATACAAAAGAAATAAATAATAAAAAAATAAAATAAAATTGTTTTGCTCTAACTTTATTACCTTGTTTTATTTCAGGAGGATTCAACAGGGTAGACTAAGATTATACTTAAAACACATGACATCTCACTGCCAATATTATGTCTGAAGAGGTAAAACCACACATGAATGATTTCTTAGATATCTCCTGGTTTTTCATGGACACCCTCCAGGCAGCATAACACAGCCGCAGCAGTAAAATTTCCAAATGGATTTGTTTTTGTCCTAAAGCTCCAGTGCACCTACTGGGAAAAATAACAACTTTGTAGAAGTTATGCCCTTTGTTTCACCCTCTGCTAGATTCATTATGCTGTACCATAACTCAGAATAGGCCAGGTCTAGCAGTGGCTCTCCATCACTCATGGCAATACTCGTGATTTATTAGTGACTGAAACCAGGCCTCTGAAGAAAAAAGAATCTCTTTGAAAATATAAGTACATCTTTCAATCACGGCACTATAGCTACCACAGTAACATGACACACTCAATAAGGTCTGGGCTGTTTTTATGTGACTTCAGCTCCATTGTGAGCGGCTTCTCAAGATTTACTATACTTGCATGATCCAGACTGATGTTCCCGAAAACAAACAAGAGAAAAACTGATTAAGTTCATTTGTATGTTAATCCAAGGTACAGTTATATGTTTTTGATCCACTGAGTGGTTTGATGCTTTATCAGTCAAGTGACTATTTTTGGTCATTTCCACACACATCACAAGACAGTGACAGCAACAGTTACAGTGACGTAACATGCTAAGGTCTAATGTGGTCTACTCTACAGGGTCTGTAAGGTCCAATGTGGTCTACAGGGCCTGTAAGGTCTAATGTGGTCTACTCTACAGGGTCTGTAAGGTCCAATGTGGTCTACAGGGCCTGTAAGGTCTAATGTGGTCTACTCTACAGGGTCTGTAAAGTTTAATGTGGTCTACAGGGCCTGTAGGGTCTAATGTGGTCTACTCTACAGGTTCTGTAAGGTCTAATGTGGTCTACTCTATAGGGTCTGTAAGGTCTAATGTGGTCTACAGGATCTGTAAGGTCTAATGTGGTCTACTCTATAGGGTCTGTAAGGTCTAATGTGGTCTACAGGATCTGTAAGGTCTAATGTGGTCTACTCTATAGGGTCTGTAAGGTCTAATGTGGTCTACAGGATCTGTAAGGTCTAGTAATGGTACTAATGTAGAAGTGATGTTCAAAGGGGTCATGTGGATGTGGACAGGGGTCTGGATCAACACTTATGTTGTAATGCTCTAAAAGTGATGTTGTAAAATATATGTTACTTTCACATTCCATGTGTTTTCTTCTCTTTTGTCACTTATGGACAAGTAACCTTGAATTTGTACACGACAATAATATATATTCTTGTTTAATTTCACAAAATGAATAAAGGTTGTTTGTTATGTCCCCTAATTTTGAATTTCTTATACGTCCCTTATAAAGGGTTAATTTCTGGTGTTAACTCTAAGGTAAGTCCAAGAGCCTTTTTTCCTGTAATAACTTTATTCATATGAAGCCTTAAAGCCCACAATCAGAATTAAAAAGCCTTCACACTGCCTCCGACAGAAGAGACAGGGAATTTTTAGAAACAGAATGAGAAGAGTGGCAAAATCCTTTAATGATCTGTTCAGCAGGAAATATTAGTCATGTAAACATTTGATCCAAATTCTTCTCTCTGTGTGTGGATGCTAGGCCCACACTGGCTAACATTAGATCACATGACAATTCTCCGAGAAGGAACATGGCGGCCTGTAGCTAATTAAACTTTTTTGCTGATGACTTAATTAAAGTTATTATTATTTGCCTGGGAAATCTAAAGGTTAGGAAATTGGGCAAAACCACAACAAAATATTACACATTATGGATCCCTCTCAGTTAGTTTTTAATAATAAAAAAAGGAACCTACAAAATCCCTTTTTTAATGTAAAAAAAAAATTAAGTTCTGAACATATTTTCTACTTTTTTGTGTTGATGGTCATATAACATAAGTCTTATGTACCCAGACTATCTCCCCCAAACACAAATCATCTGAGTTTTTCACATTAATCATACTACCTCAATATATTTTTCTTAACCTGAACTCCAAGCTTTGTTTCCTTTTTCTTAAAAAATGAACATCAACACCTCTTTCTAGGTAGACTGTGCTGGTTAATGTGGAAAAACCACAGACCTCAGTGTCAACAGTTTTGATTGGAAATGCTTTTACACATGAGATCACTATGAAGCTTATTCACGATGAGAAACCAGAACATTATGGCCCTAAAAAGGATGTAAATGATGAATTTCTTATAAATAGGATTCACAGTGTACATTTACCCTAATATCTAAATTGGATGGTGTCTTGTTTTGCTGTAACATTAAGGCTTTTTGGACATTCTGATCTTTAATATATTTGCTTTCATTAATTCATTACAAGTAGATCGAACATGACTGATGATTAACCTGCACATAAGTACCACTCACAGAGCCTTGTAACGTATTAATTTGTTTTTTTTGTGTCTGAAAAGAGGCTGCTAGTTAATATGTGTACCTTAATACACTGTTTCCCAAAAAGTTACAATAAAATATTTGTCCCTATTCTCACAAAATGATTGTAATAATGTGATTTATTCTGATGTATAAAATGTAACTGGGATTGAAAATACAATTATTCCAACTTTATGGGCAACAGTGTGTAAAGTGATACCCATAGTACATGGGAATCATAAATAATAATAATTAAAAAACTAATCGTTATTGACAATATTCATCTTTATGCATTGAATGTCATTCAATTGCACTTAATATTTTCATCAAATATTACATTAAAGTTTAAACTTATTATAGGCGTCAGCTATAACACAGTACACAAAACATAGCAATTTTATTCAGGGGTGGCTGTGGTTCAGTTGGTCGTCCAATGACTGAAGGGTCAGAGGTTCATATCCCAGCTGTGACTGTCTACATGTCCAAGTGTCCTTGGGCAAAGACACTGAACCTTAAAATACTAAGTAAAGTTCTAATTTAAGTATACTTTAATAAGCATCTACATTTTAAGTTCTGGAAACTTGTATTTTATTAAGTTTCATCAACTTTAAATAATTTTTTAGTTCTGTTAACTTATTCGGCTTTACAGTGAATGTTAGAAAACATATAAACCAAACTTTCAACACTGCAGTCAAAGCCTTGGTGCAAGATGCTCTGATTCAGTGCCTAAAATGTCTCTGTGTTCTTCCTTTCACCGTTGACACTTTGTTTAAAACATTCACAGACAGAAAGGCAAATAATGGAAAGGAAATTCACACACCGATGACAACAACCAAAACACAATATATACAGCCTGCCAAAATATACCCACTGCAAATGACTCGAAATAGTGCCGGCCAAGTAAACTCCCTGTCTTCCTCTTCCCCAAAATGTGTTAAGAGGGCAGCTGTGTGGATGCCAGTATGCAGCCATACCCTGTCCACCACCATGGCTCAGAGCCACAGCCCACAGCGAGCTGCCATGCTTCTGAGGTGCTGGGTAAACACCATGGTGTCAAAGCACAAACAAACTACTGGAATATGCTTGTTGTTTGACTTACTCCCGCCAGTAACCAGTTGAGAACCACTTTCCTGTGGGTGTGAAGTGGTGGGAGCTACATGCGCACCCATACAGCAGCTCGGTTTTCAGCCTGATCAGGTTTGCAATGAGCTGAGGCCGGTTATCAACTTACTACACAGTACGTTTCTGAGTCTCCCAGCAGAGGAAACCGGAAACAGGCTGGTCCTAATATACTTCAGTGAGTCTTTCTTTGTCATTCATTCATGATCTTCTCCTCTGCATTTTTCATCCTCTTTTTTCCTCATTACTGGCTTCATGTAGGAAGCGGTTGATGCGTGTCTATTCAGATCATCATGCAGTACTGGCTTGTTGTTTGGCTCGAGGACCCAAATTCAGTGTCCATTGAGGATACAGTAACAGGAAGTGCAGACTAAACATCTCCTGGTTGAAGAAGAGGGCAGGAGTAACAGAGAGAGTGCTGATTTTACAGTATAGTTGGGTTAATTAAGTCAGTGTTATGAGGCCAGTTTGCAGGATTCGCAATCAGCTTGACCCAAGGGTTTTATACACCACCTCTCTGTCCAATTAAACTCACCATGCTCTCACTTATAGTACGGTCTGCTAAGTCATGAAGTCACACACAACCTGCTCACGTAACAAACACACACACATGCACTGAGACTCACACCCACCACCTCAAGGTCTCACAGTATTTCCTTTCTTATCCTTCCTTTGTTGTCTTATCACTGATCTTTGTCAAAGGCATTTTTATGTCTGCACTATTTGACTCAGACATCCCTGCACTCATTTGTACTTCATCTGACAAAAAAAAAAAGTAGGTCAGATTCTGCTAAGTCTCAGTATATGGAGGCTTAGGAATTGACAGCGGCTTAGCTGCAAGGACAACATCAAGGCAATAATCAAAAATTGTTCACTTTTATGTATGTTAGAGCCACACAGAACTGTACATGGCTCATCATGGCTTTAACAATCAACTGTAATCTTTTGTTATACCTGCAGGTGGAGGTATTCACATGATTAATATGAAATCATTTTCCCTGGGGGTATGGTCTGGGAAGGTACACTTTCTGGAGTAAAACATCTGGAATAAAAGGAGCTGAAGAAAGCTAAACACATTTACTGTAGCAGTGTGGATCAATTATTGCACATTATTTTTTGCATTCTGGAGGCTTGATAGATAGAGCGTCCTGGGTCCACTGGGTGCTCTCTATCTATTTCTCACTCTGTTGTTTAGACAGACATTAATAACTGTCAGATGTCTAGGTTTCTGATTGCAGAGACAGATTTTGGCAGCTGTGTAGGTTTTTAACATCACTGACAATATTGCTTTATTTATGGCTTAACAGTTTAACAGATAAAACATGGAGGGTAAAAGTGTGAATCCTCCCAGTTTTTATGATGTGTTCATATTCTCCATAAGCAATTCGACAAACCCATCTGAGGAAATATCCTAAGAACTGTTTATTTAAAGGCAATGTTAGTAAAACACGGCTAAAGAAAAAGAAAATGGTTCCTTTTGAGGATTTACTGCAAGGATAGTGGGGGAATTTTTGACCCATCAATTGCTTTATGAACCAAACTGTCAGAATATTTGTGCAGGTGAACTTCTCCTTTGTCACATTCACCTTGAGTGCAGCAGTCATCCTATTGGAGGACGTTATAAATCCTTCCCTGCTGCCTGCCGAGGGGAGAACATTGGTAGTAATTCCTATTCACGCTGGCTAATGTTTTACAGGTTTTACCGTGGGGGTCAGTCATTGTGGGTCATTTGCGTCATCGCTGGTGGGAAGGAGCTATTGAGGTGGGCTGCCAACGCAGAGAGGCCATGTGCAGGGAATGAGGAACATACTTGTGTGTATGCAAAAAAGCTCTTGCACACCTAAAAACTGTTTGGCATCAGCACATTTTCACACTCTCATTGTGACCTACAAAACACACAAACACACTGGAAGAAAACACACTGGCATCTGCCTTAAAAAAAGCTCACATGCGCCAAACGATTTCTTAATACATTTTACACACCAGGACTGCATCTGCACTCTAGCCTGTGTTACCTCTACTCTTCACACTTACTTCTTACTCACACTCTAATTTCTGAGGTGTGACTAATGAGATTTATCGTCTTTATGTTTCCTGGGAGAGACTTAGCTTGATCCTTGAAGAAACCCAATGAAGAGTTTCTACCAGAGATAGACCTGTCAGTCTCTCAGGGTAAAAAAACACAGGCCACAAGGATGATGTGGCCCAGAGAAAAGCTCAGTGGGAGTACCCCATATTCTGACCTCAAAACCCATCAAATGCAATGGGAAGAAATGTGTCACTGCAAGAGCAAAAACCTCTCCAAGATCTAGATTGAAAGCCTAAATAGATATGACTGGATTGGAAGAAGGGATTTTCTGATTAAATCTGTTCATTTTAATGATTCGGGATTGCTTCATAAAACCCTGAGATCAATCTTTTAATATCACATAGCTTTTCCTGTATCACTAAAGCCCTGCACTTAACAAAGGACTCATTGGCAGTATTCATGTCAGATAAAAAAAATAACTACATTAAGACACTAATATTAATTCTTTGGGGTTTATTCTTAATGTTAATGGTATTTTTTTTTTGTAATTAAATAATGACAGAGCTTTGTAAATACTTGCCATCTAATCACTTTGATATAATAACTAATATCCTGCCTTCACATGCTATGGGAATTATGGTATACTAGTGCATTGATCCGTGGTTCCCCATGGGTTCTAGATCCTCTAATGAAGTTCATTCCTTTACTTTCTTGGTAAATTTCACTGGCATTTACAATTGGATAACCTCTTAACTGGCATTTCTGTTTCTGCACATGAAATGTGACACCATGGCAGCATGGCTATATTGTTTATCTGTTGCTAGGTAACCAAATTCAAAGATGATTAAATAATTATGGGCATACCGATGTGATTGGCCATTGTATTCCAAAATGACTAATATCTCCCAAAACAATTGGTACAACTGGCTAACTTTTTGCTAATATGTTACACAGTAAAAAGGACCACTGTTTATTTCATTGTAATATTATTTGTGTAAACTTTTATTCATTTATTTATTTATTTTTGCTCACTTATGGGCCATGGCCGACTCAAGCAGTTAGGTTCCCAGCTCCGTACATTCATCTGGGTGAAAAAGAGGGGATCTGGCTGGGTAGACCTGGCAGCCCACCTCACAACACCATGCCAAAGCCATTAGTGTATAATGGTCCAGTCAGGATTACTGCTGGGGCCTGGAGAGCTGAGAAGGGAACACAGCACTCACTTGTTTGTTTGTTTTACCAGCCTCTGCTCTGTCCAGTCTGTAAGGTGCCAGTAGGCTTTGTGTGGTTTAATTCACACTTGATTCAAATGGTGTGTCAACAATAGTGCCTAATCTCTCACCACAGCACACTTGTTTTCCAAGAGTTATGTCCAAATAAATAAATCATGACAGTCAAATTAGTTTAATAAAGCTAACCTCACTTTTCTAACTGTCAAAATGCTGCCACTCATTTGGTGGCCCATTCATTACCTCTACACTGCACCTGCTTGGAAAATCAGAAACATCAAGAGTTCTGCTAAATCTTTGTGAGGTGCTTTCCATGGGTTATAAAAGTGGACAGCATTCAGATAAAGAGTCTATTTCCCCATCATCCATCAACCTAGCGATTTAACACGTTAGTCTACTTCAGCTACTTGGGCCTTTTCCATTGAGCTTTCACTACAAAATGGAAATGGTATTATTGATTTATGTGTTTTCTCAAAGACTTGCTGTAGCATTTCTAAATTATATTATGAAAGGCCAGAGGATTAGGGGCTTAGTCACATAAAACGCTGGTCAACCAATTTTTTCCCCTATTTTGACGCTTCAAGGTCTTGTTTAAGCATTAGAAATGAGTAGATTTCTGCTAATTGTGCACAGTGCAGGTCTCAGACAAAAGGGCAGGGTGTCACAGTTCCACTGTAAAATGTTTTTATAGAGCCATAAGTCTGGCCGGGACAGGAGGCTATATTTCTTTTGGAGTAGGCGATGTACGTCAACAGGGGTTTTCAAAGTTAATGAACAGTTGAATAACAGAACAACTTGGACCTGACCTTGACATGAGAACTGAAGCAAACACCCTGAACTTTGGAGTAATACTAATTGTGGTTTTTAATATTACACTTGGGCAACTTGAGCTTTGCTACAAGATAATCTGGTAAACTGGCAGCAAAAAGTTGAGAATGCAGAAATAGGTTGAAGGCAATGTTATGAAAGCAGAATGGGAATCTGTGCATGCACGCTGCCTCTACTGCATACGTTATTTCATCTTTTATTCACATGCCTGCCTCAGCACAGTGTGTGTTCTGTATTTTGTCTGTGGTCATCAGAGAGAGGACCACACATACGCACACACGCACGCACACGCACGCACACGCACGCACACGCACGCACACGCACACGCACACACACACACACACACACACACACACGTTAAGTTTTTACATTGATTTCCATTTAGTTTTTGGTCACACAGTCAAACAGTAACCATTCTCACCACATGCCTGAACCACATTCTAACCCTACATCTAAATCAGGACAAATCCCAATCCTGATTTTTAATTATTTATAGTGTTGGGCTCAACTTTATTTCCCCACATTGTCTACTATGTTTCTACAGTGTGTGTGTGTGTGTGTGTGTGTGTGTGTGTGTGTCATTAAGTTTATGTCCCTATAATGTAAGAAAAACATACACATACACACACCCTATCCACTCTTTCCACTGCACATAGAACATTTACAATCCCATCAAGATTCCCACAGGACTCCAGTAAACAAACAGACAGTGACTGCGCGCTCAAGCATATGCCTTAAATCAAACCTCTGCATGCTTTATAAATCACTGATGTAGAAACATGTACATACAGTCACAACAGCACCTATGTACTGGCTGATGTACTGAGAGCATGTGTGTGTACGTGCATGAAAGTGTGTGAATTCCAGCCTCAGATAAACAGTATGCATACCTGTGTGGGGGCATAAATCTCTGCTTCCTCATTTTTGCAGGTGGAAGGATTTGCATCTTCCTCTTGAGGAGGCTCAGGTCAGCACCATGGGCATGTTTTCCACCATTAGCTAGTAAAACGCTGGCTTTGTTGTGAAATTCCCAGAGGGCTGTAGTTGAAATGGTGGGGTGTGCAGGAACTGTGGGAGCGTGGGTAGTGGGGGGGGGTCTTCCCTGGCTCAGTGCATTGGGTTTCTCTTTATGAGCCAAAGCGCAGAGCCAATAACAATGGGCCATCATACTGATAGTCTGCCTGAAGACCCGGCACAAAGCAAAACAAAAAGGGGATGCAAGATATAGAAGACCCCGCCAGTCCTCTGGGGAAATAGGCTGCAGGCTCCTTGAGTGACAAAAAGACAACCGCTTCAATCACACCCTCACTGGGGCTCAATGTAGCTTAACAAGCAATAAAGTGTATATACTATCTTAAAGCTGGCTGTCTGGCTCATCTAAATGATATATGATGTGATTATAACCAAAGATAGTGTAGTAATAATATGCTGTCGACTGTGTCATATAGTAGTTGTGCTTTTGGTAAAGGTATATCATAATGTACTTCTTAGTCAACTCACAGTGACAACAGCTCTGACTAGACCACACAAGGACACATTCATTTAAGACTGGGAAAGCTATGATACATGTTAGGATGTGCATATAATAGTGATGTATTAAACCCTTAAACCCTGAGACATGATATTCCTGGTCAACGTGTTGCTGTGAATTCATTTCAGTGTTCTACGTTTGTGTTCATTTTCTTCTGTGGTTTAATTTATTATGTGTTTTAGAGTCAAAACAGGGTAGAATAATAGAAGAAACTGAGAGGAATTTACAGGTTTTTACTAAAAGAGGTCATTGATAAAAGAGCTAAGATGCTGAACATGAACTATGAACTGGAACACGCAGAACAACAGCATCCATTCATTAATTCATCATCTGAACCCGCTGTTTTCCTCACTAGGGATGCAGGGGTCATTGGTGCCTATCCCAGCTACTTATGGTTAAAGGTGGGGTATACCCTGGATGAGTGACCAGTTCATCACAGGGCTGACATATGGAGATGAACAACCAATCACTCTCACATTAACACCTATGAGCAATTTAGATTAACTGCTGAACCCAGGGGTGCCCACCAGATTTAATTATGTGTAGATTATCAGGGGGCAGTGGTCCCTTCTGCTATTTTTTAAACTTAAAATTAAATTACATAAAAATGCACTGTTCTATAACAATTTTATTGTCTTTGTCAGAATATTTTTGGAATGGCAATATAACCAAATCTAACCCAACCCAAAACATTCTGCCTTTCTTTCCCTTCTGGAGTGAGATAACAGATAAACTACTGTATAGAGTATCTTAAACTTCCAAAAAAGTCAATAAAAATCTTAACCCCATGCTCATTTAAACAGAAGTTATATGAGGAATCATTATTCATATATTACTCAATAATGCAAAAGCTTAAACATATGACTCTTGCGCTTGTATTTTACAAGGTCATTTAAAAAGTTATATTTTGTGTTACATATACAAGTACGTAACACCAGCAGTTATAGAAAACTATCATGGCAACTTCATAGGTTGCCTTGGTGATAGATTCATTTAACTCATGGAATCAAATGAAGAGTTGCTGTTGAGAGGTTAAAGCAGGGTACAGCTAGATTGGAACGGCTGGGCGGACGTTCTCCTTAGGACCTTTGACGTCATTTCAACATGCTGAGATAGTTCAAAGATGATCGTAACATTGTACATTATTAAATTTCCCACTTTTGAAAGATAAAAGCACTGTTGAAAGAAGATCTCGCAAAATATATACAGACCACCAATGATGACCAGGTTTATTACTTTTTCAGTCAACCACATGACAAAGGTAAGGATGAATGTAATGTACAAAAATGGTGTGTGCAATGCTCATGGAATCAAAAGGATTTACCATTCATTTATTAGTGTATAAATGACTGTATAATTCAACAGTTTCTTAAATATAACTGAATGAACATTGTGAAACATATCTGACTTGTTAAAAATAAACCTGCTGCAAGTCATTGAAGCCTTATTTCACTGTCATTTTATTATTTTATTGTCACTTTGCATCACCATGGCCTTCCTCTGTGTCTAGTTTCGGTGGTGTACAGGGAACTTTGGGTAAAAAAAAAAAAAAACTGTATTGAATGAGTCAGTACTCTAATCGGGTTCAGACGAAAATAATTAAAAAAAAATGTAAAAATTCCATTCTCGTGGTGCTAAGATTTGCAAAAACGTTCCCATGAAAGAAAAAAATAAATAAAAGCATGCCACGAAGAAATATGTCCAATGAAATGCAACCAATTCAGCTTTTTGACTGCATCTGAGTGTCATATTTTAGGCCATAGCAGCACAATCTGCAGCTGCGCAGAACATGCGGACCTTAGTCCCGCCCCCCGTCTGTGTAGCCGTTCCAATCTAGCATCTACCTTAAAGCAGCTTTGATTTGCTTCACTTCCTGTTAGCTTGTTGTATGCCAGCATGTGTTGTCCGGTAGCGTCTCTTCACATTGAATTTGCTAAAGAATTTGAATTTGACAACTTAGGCAAACTGTGAAAAAGTATTGTGATCCGTCCTGGAAGCAGTGGCCCCCAATGTCAACTTTCCTCTTTTTATTTACAGCATCATGGTTAGAAATTAGCAACAAGGGTTTACAATAAAGCCACAGAGACAGATAGAGTTAGAGTGGTGCTGCCACCATGAGGTGAAAGAAGAAACTGTATTTTGAAACTTCTATGATTTATTTATTTATTGTGTTCCACAGTCTGAGCAGACCATAAATAATACATTATAAAACTGAAGCTGCAGGCTGTATGAAATTGTACCGCAGGCCATGATTGGCCCCTGAGCCAGACTGAAGAAGCTGGAGTACCCAGCGAGAACCCACACAGGAAGAACATGCAAATTCCACACAGAAAGGTTTCACCCATTGACTGGATTTGGAATAAAACCCAGGATAAACAACAAGTATTTGAATTTTGACTGCGTATGCTCAGATGTCATTGGAAAGTGCAAAGTCTGTTCTCTCAGCACATTTAGATTTTTTCTTGATTGAGCAAATGGTTGAAATTTTCAGGACTTTTAAAATAAATCATACATTCTGAATGCTCAAAACACACGACGGGTGTTTAAGTATTAAGCAAATGTAGTAATGTCAAAATGTTAAATATGATCATTTACATGTGTTATGTAGCCAACATGGTTTGAAGTTCTGAAGTTCCCCAAAAGTACAATGAATCTTTAAAATTCACTGTATGCGTTCTTTGGCTAAAACAGGTAAACATTAATTTTATGCATTTGGTTTATCAGCAGTTTGAGAAACCTTGGCCCAAAGTTAGTAACTATTTAGTAAACAAAATCTAGCATTGGAGAAATGGAGCACAAAGAAAGATGAATAGAGATTTTTAACCCACTTCCTCTCTTGCCAGGCAACCAACAAGCCGCCATCTTTGCTCTGTTGCATAAACAGTAGCTACTTGGGAAACCAGTTTTAAGTTATTTTTAGCATGTTCTAAACAGAACATTTCTTGGAGAATTCTGGAAATGTTATGGTCACTCTTCTTTAATGAGCTTCTGGGTGTTTCAAACATCTGCAGTAATTAAATATTTAATTAATAATTAAATATTTTATAGAAAACAATGGTTAACTTATCGTAATATAGTCCACAAGAGGTGGAAACTAGAGCTTGTAGTGCAGTAAAAATATAACATTTGCCTGTTGCAGAAAATGTCTCATACCTGCATATCAGGTAGTGGTCCTGTGTGTGTTCACATAATTCACATATGTGTATCCTTCTATGGTTGAACAGTAAACTCAAGACTACATGTATCAACTCAATTTCCTCAAGGTTTGGAACATTTTCTATTCTGTTGTCTGTAACACTCTCCAAATAAGTTATGACACAGACAAGTCTATCACCGTTTTATGCCGATTTATTTATTTATTTATTTTTATTGCACCTTTTAATTTTTGGGGAAGTAATGGTTGTACCTTTGCAAGTTTAATTCTTGTTCATTCGTGCAGCAGACTTTGGTTACTCAACAGCCTGCTCTGGCCATTGTCCAGGAAAATATGTTGAACTGATGGGAGCTTGTGTTTGTAATGCCACATTTCCACTAGTACCAGTGTTCTGTCAAAATGGGCATGCCGTCACATTGGGCTTCCAAGTGCTTCTGAGCATGCACATGATCACCAAGTGTTTTCACGGAGAAAAGGCCCGTCAATTCAGGCATCCCCAGCCAGATGTGCAATTGACTTGGACACTGGACACAAGTAATACTTTAAAAGTATATTTATTTTATTGTGCCTTTGATCAGTATGCATATAAGGACATGCGTACGATTGATTGGATATTGACATTAGTAAATTATAAGTTCTGTATGATATGAACGTTATCCACACGAAATGCCTGGGTGTTATTGTTCACGTTATTTCAATGGACACAAACAATAGCCTACCTTTTGAGTAACTAAATCTAAATACAATATTAGTAATATAAGTCTACGTGTAATGGGAACATTATATGATGGCTAAATAAACTTGTAAAAATGGGCTACCTATGATGGGAGCATTATATGATATCAATAGTAACATTTCCAAATGCAAAGGTACATGTTTTGATGGAATAATGTGAATTTGTACAGATTATTGTCAAGCTGCTGGTAGCTCATTTTGCCGGGGATGCCCATTTTGACAGAACGGCTCAACTCGACTCAATTCAGCAATTCCATTACTTGGTAGTACTGACTTTACAGTATCTGAACATCATTGTGGGGCAGTGTGTACATCCATGTTGTCTATTGATAAAGTCAATTGTTTTGTGTTGTCTCATCTGACTTTTTACCTTCAGTCACCAAACACGGGACCAACTATGGTGTAGTTTTGGATTAATGCACCACTATATTTACTGTCAACTTCTACATCTGTATTTTGTAAACCAGCCGATCACAGACAACTGTCTGACCAATCAGTGTCTGCAGAGTTAATATATCACATTTTAGTATCGTTTGGAACCTTGGCGGAGGCAATACCAAAAATAAAGTAACCTGGTTCCAGGTCTTTTCTTCGTAATGGAAATGCACCAAGCCGAGTCCAGCCGATACTACTGTAGTAGAAACACGGTATAAAATATACCAATGATATACCAATATTCATCTGCATAACAATGGTACCATAGCATATCTACAAGTCAACCATGGGGTTACTGATGCAGCCTCAGACCATCACAGATGGACCTTGAGGTGATAACAGTCTGGATTGTTCTTGGCAAATACAATCCAATATTTATTTCCTTTAAAAACTGGCTGAAATGTAGACGTGTCTGACTGTAAGGCATTTCTACTGTGTTTCCATCTGAAATGATCATGGACCTTCACTGGGCTTCCTACGTAATACAGTTTCAGGTTGTGTTTCTGAATACAGTAGCAAACAGTGTTTGTTAGGTGACTATCTTAAAGTACTCCCAAGCCCTAATGGCTATATTCATCATGGTTTTTCATGCCACGCTGCCTGACAGCTCTAAGGTCATGCACATTAAACAGTGTTTTCCATCCTTGGCCTTTACACAGAGATATTTCCTGGACTTCCTGAAACGTCTTATAATATTACATGGTAAGAGACTTAGAAACTTTGCAATTTTGTGTTGAGAAATATTCCTTTTGAACTGACGAAGAATTTTGTCATGAACTTTGGCACAAAGGTGTAAGTCTGAGCCTATGATGGATGTTCCTTTTACATCCAGTCATTACTCCTTTACCTATTACTTACTAATTGTGGAATCTGACAGAGATGTGTTAACTGTACATTCCATTTCATTTAAATGTTTTGCATTTCTCTCTCTTTTTATCGGTGTGTGTTTACATTTACAAAACACTACATTAAAGTTAGTCAGTGGAAAGACTGAAAATCTGTTATTTGCCCTTTTGACAGTTACATAAAGGTTCTGGGGAATTATCAAATCACAGATTTGAGTTTTTATTGCATTTTAGAAAATTCCTCAACTGTCTGGAAATGGAGTTTGTATATATAAGGCTGTATTTGTGTGTGCACTTATACTGTATGTGTAATAGTGTCCATGTTGCATGTTTGCACAGGATCTGGAACAGCATTAAGTCCAACCACAAGCTATGAAAACATTGTTAAAAACTTTGTTTAAACATGGAAGGAATCCTAGTAAAAATACACAAAAGCATTTGTTTCTTTTTTCATCTTCAACAACATGGAGAAAAGGGAACGCACTGCTGCTGAATCCTTTTGATCAGAGCCACCGGTGCCACCCCATACACACAGGCCAAACAGCTACTTGTGTTTACCTAGCCATGTGACTGAAGCTGTGGTACATGCTGTGACGTCAGCCTGCATTCCTTACATTCATCAGTCTTAGTTCTCACTGATACCGTCTCATGCTGAGGAGTGGGAGCAGAGACCATACGATATAAAAACCAGCAATCATTCACATGGGCCTGTGTTTGCTATATTTATCTTATCCTGATAGAATAAATAAGCACTACTTTGTTTTGCCATCTGTTTTCATAAGCAGTAGTGTGCACATGAACAGCTATTGCCTGAAATAGTCTTCCTGTTCCACTTAAGACATGGAATCCATAAATAATTGTAATACTGCTGTCAAGAGATAGATACAGGGAAAAGCGCAGTGCATACATGTGCATGGATACTTAAGTTTTGGTTTGGTGCTTTTATTTGTTGTCTCACCAGGTTATTGCTGAACTGCCATATGTTTTAGACTATAGTGTTGAACATACAGAGCCCCTACATTTATTGCGTATACAGGAATACATCATGCATACAGACGCTCGCAGAGTGGGAGAAGGATATGCAAAATAGATAAGGTCAAAAGGTATATGAATATAATTGAAAGGATTAAAATGTAAAGATCTGGTGTTTCCCACTGAGTTATGTTGATACATTGACGTGGTGGCATAGACAGTGGGGGTTGGACACAGTAGTGGTTGGTGTTAATGAAGACTGGGGCAGAATATATGAGAACAGAAATATAGAGGTCATGAATTTGTATGCAGCGCCAAATTTATGATCATCTAGATGATAGTGCCTGTATTGAAACGCCATAAAACTTTGACTTGAACATTTGACAATGATCCACCTGTGTGTTCTGAAAGCATTAAAAACCTCAATCACTGCAAAAATCATGTGTATTTTTTCTCATTTCTAGTTAAAATATCTCATCACACTTAAAATGACACATAATCACGTAGAGGGAAATTTTCCAGTGAGATATGAGAACAATTATTTTTAGACAACAGAACTTGATAATGCTGGATTCAAGCAAAAACATTTACTAATGGAACAAGTAAAAATTATCTTGGTAAGATTTCTTGTAATAAGATTTTCCAGATCTATTGTCTAAAAATAAGTTCTTATATCTCACTGAATAGTTACTCTTTATGCCTTATTTAAAGTGTGATGACATAAATACACTTAGTAAGAATTAGATTATTTCCAATGATTGATCAACATTAACCCCACATTCTATAAAGTCAAAGAGCCCGCGTCAAAATACCTATAGCCTCATACTGTCCCTGTGTGAGACACAGAGGGGTAGGACACTCTACAGGGGTTTAAAGGACATAAAAATACACAACTTTGTTACCTGTGACACTTGGAGCAGGTTCATTTCCTGCTTTGAAACATCTGTAACCTAGTGAAAACCATCAAATCATATGAAGACAAGAAAATACAAAGTATTATGAATGTTTTTTGTGCTGCATCACCTTCTTGGTAAAACCTTTCAGAGCCACATACACACTCCTATTTACTGACAGTTTATACAATTACCCAGTTATTTCACATTTATGTAAATATATATTTTGCTCTTTGTAAGAACAGTTTCTGTTTTTTAAAATGTTTACGCTCATTTTATTTTGAATGCCATTCTTGAATACTTCTTAGTTTTGTTTGCTTTAATTTTTAGTGAAATAATTTTTCAGTTTTTCAGTTCTTAAATTCCCTCGGTGCTCACTGTGGACAGGAATTACGGTTTTCATTGTACAGGGAAACCTGTTTCTTCACTGTATTTATTTCTCTCTATCAACTGACTTCATGAAAATAGCGACGTTCCACTTTAGGATTAATAAAGTTCACCTGTATCTTATCTGTATCTGCATTATATGCGATGAGAATGTTCTTCCATGTAACATTGTGTAAGATTTCCAGTTTGCGTCACACTGTAGCTGCTGTGAAAGCTCAACTGTACTCTGAGTTTGATCACTAACACAGGAAGCAGCAGAGTGTCAGTTTGTTATCATTTACTGATGACACCTCATTTACTTTTTGCCCGGTGGCTTCATAGTTTGCATTCTTCATTGGAAAAACCACAAAAACTCTCACACTAGATAAAGTTTAAGACAACAAGAGGGTTCAAAAATTCCCAAAAAGTCCACTCTGCAGCACAGCTGAGGAAACAATTTGCTGAGACCTTTGCCTTTTAAAATCTGCTCCCCACGTCAAAGACACTACAGAAGAACAGACTCATCTTGCTGCCATTTGAAGAAGCAGAGAAAACATGATGCAATTAGAGCAACGCTCGTGTTTGCCATCACTGAGTAACTGCTCTGTCCAATCACACATTTGTTATTCTCTTAATTGGCCAATCAGCAATGGTGGCAGAATAATTAATCAAATATTGAAAAGAAAGATTAATTCTGTTGTTAAGATCATGTGTATCAAAGGTTCACATCCCATATTTGTATGAAAAATTGAGAATGTAGTTTGAAAGTAGTGTGACCTCTTGTCTATAATTGCACTAATTGAACTTTCCATAGACCATGAAAAAGCAGAAAATAATAACATGTGCTGCAACTCTGGATAATTGACGACCAGCAGCTAGGACTGTTTTCACAATCCTGGCTCAAAAATACCCAATTGGAAGGGATAATCCACTATAATGGGAAGTAGTTCAATTAATTAGGGAGTTTGACTATTAGAGAGGTACCATAAAACTAAGCCATAAACAGCTACACATGCACCACTGATAAGGCTGTGCTGTGCAGGACTTGTAAATGCAAAATGGCCACCCTGGAGTGAAGACAATGGAAATTTGGTTTAATTGTTGTTTTTTTTTCCATTTGAAAAAAGTCTGCATGTTTATGATCTACATGTCTGCATTAATGTAAAGGAAAACAGCCCCAACAACAAATTACTTCTCCTTATATAAACTGATTAGTACTGCTGCAACAGCCTGAGCCAAATGGATATGGTGCAGACAGCGAAAGAGGAGGTGGTGTGCGTGGGTGTGCATGCAGAGAGATCATGTCGATGGAGAGGTCACAAATCAGGAGGTCACTGTAAAATCCTGAATGCTATAAACTCACTCAACCTGCATCTACACCCAAAACATCCACTGTCAGTGATCAGAACATTAGAGAAGCAATCACGCAACCAATAATGAGCTGTCAGAAGTTAAATGATGGTTGTCGGGTCAAAGGCAGATCGCAACAGTTTATTTTCCATGTGTCACATTTCATTTTTGTCTTTTACACCGAGATACCAGCTGATGAATTAACAATGATGGGCTGAAACACCACAGCATTCCTAATGACAGATTCTTCTATCATATCATTTTTGCATGAAGTTACATTTATATCATTTACAC
Source organism: Siphamia tubifer (assembly GCA_020466265.1). Classification (NCBI taxonomy): domain Eukaryota; kingdom Metazoa; phylum Chordata; class Actinopteri; order Kurtiformes; family Apogonidae; genus Siphamia; species Siphamia tubifer. Next base: position 25,773,150 of record CM035788.1, on the reverse strand, counting down.
GGCAGCACGCAAAGCCATCCAGCCTCACTCCGATGCCCACCTTGTCCTTGTCCTTGACTGGACTGCCACGCTAAGTTGGCAGTGTCACAATGAACTGTGGGTAACCAGGGGCCTTTGCTCGCAGAATGAGCCTCGCCTCTGGCAATAAAGCCCTCAACTGTGGTTGTTTGGGTTACGGTTCGATAATGCTCCCAGGGTCAAAACTCCAGTCACATGCAACAGCGCACTAATGGGCACAGCTCTGTTTTCTGGGCCTCTGAAGTAAGTCAAGGCCAAGTCAGCCAGAAACCCCACTATGACTCCAGGCTGAGCTGGAAGGCTGCACTTTTTTTATGGCCGTCATCTGGTATGGCTGCATTTCTTGAAAACCACACAGGATCTCTCTCACTCGTACACACACACACGGCTGCGCTCATGAACGCCCCCTCATCCTCCTGCTTCCTCTTTCCTCTCACACACACACACACACACACAGAAACCTCACACACATGCACCTGTGTCAGACGGCCTATTTTCCACTGAAGCATGATTGATCAGAAAATGAAGATGGACACCTGAACAAACCGAGGGACAGAGTCTGTGACAGCAGGCCTGCAGAGACAACCAGTCAGTCTTTACTCCTGGACTGGATGAGTGACAGAGCCGTGACAAACAGGAGGTGGTGGATCTCTGCTAGGTTTGTAAGATTGCAATACCCCTTTTCCTTAACAGCGATACACCACACTGAATAGGGGAAGGAAATGGGTTGGAAATGGACAGCGTAATGCTTTCAGTCCCGGCCTCTCAGTGCAATGACAACAGACATAACACAGAGCCATTATCTGCCTCCCTGTGTGAGTGTTTGGAAAGCCAGATAGACTGGCCGCTGTTAGCTAGAGATCGAGGCTGGCCTGATTATTGACATTTTGATGGTTGTCAGGCTTGGAAAAAGTCAAAATCTTTCGAACTTTGATGGATTTTTGGCCATTGTACTTAAAAGGCTTTCAGGACACTTTGAATAACACATGTACGCTGGATATTGGTGTCTTTAAAGGCAGTACCTCTTCATGAATCTAACTTAATGTGAACCTCGTTGCAAATGAATTATTAGCATATCAGTATACTCCAACAGCCATAAAATTAGGCAAGTGGTTCCTATGCTGGATCTTTTTTCCGCATTTTTAGTCCAGATATTAACTGAAATATGTTTTATTGTCCTCTGGCACCTGGGATGGCTGGACTTATATTAATGTTATGTATGCACAATTACACTAGGGAGTATGTTTTTTTTTTTTCATCCCAGCTTGTATTCTCCTGAGAAAAAAGATAAAAATGTAAAGAGGAAGTGCCTGTTGAAAATAGAGGGGTCGGCCGTGTGTGAAAGGCAAGGAGAAAAATGAATACATCTGTGGCGGAAAGAGGAGAGGTGGTTTGTCGGGCATTACAGAGTATGGAGACAAGAAGAAAGAAGAAAAAAGGAGTCGATGGAGAGTGAACTAGTGGCTAATCATGAAAGAGACAGAGCTGGGAGGCAAGAGGAGACAGGATGACTAAAATAGGGACAGCAAAGTAAGAGAAGGAAAGGCTTAGAAAGATGGGTATGGAAAAAAAGAGAAATGGAAGGTAAAAAAGACCAAAGTCCAAAGCTCTAATCATACAAGTACATTGTGAAACTATAGATTAGGGGGAGGTGATTTTACCTCGAGGAGTAATGTCTCCATCCCGAGCCAGAGATTTGAGCGCACATAGGACGAGATGTGGGGGAAAGAAAAAAAAAATTTAAAAAAAAATGAACGCACCTCCCCAGAGTGGGGAGCACTGTGTTACTATGGAAACAGCTCTGACGTCAGAGCAGGCATTATGTGATTACTCATAGAGTCTGTTGAGGAGCAGGCCAATAAAACAGGGACCATTACTCACACACAGGGAGATGGCCGGAGCTCAGGTTACACACATGCTTGCATATGCACACACATGCACACACACATGCACAAACAAAGACATATGGATATACAAGAGGTTGAAAACAAAGAACACTTTAAACTCTGTCTTTATAAAAGCGGACTGGTGATACGCAGTGTGAACATTTTTACAATCTAGCCTCAATAAACTTGTCACACTTTTACAAGAGCTTCTGGTTTGGAATGTAAATTTAACATTTGCTTGATAACCTTCATGCAGAGGAATGTGATAATAACCTGAACACTCATCGCTCAGCACGAAATCCCAATGCAAGTGTCCCCGCGGAGACTGTAGACCACAAGTTCAACTCTCCATCCCAAGAATGAGGAACACAAACACTACCTCATCAGCACAACCACAACAGGATATCACAGGCAAAATCTGCATGTTCTGCATTCCATAAACTCTGACCCAAGTCTGACAAAGTACATCAAACATGCAGGCTGACATGTGCATTATTGTGCGTCACAGTATCGCACACAAACATACACACTTGTACACACTTGCATGCACACTTCCTCTCACCATCTCCCACACATTCTCCACTGGGAGTTAAAACACTTTTAGGGCTGATAAGGATCCAGGCAAACAGTGTGGATAAACAGTCACTCTGGTAATTAAGAACCACGGGCCTATCAGAGCCCAGTACGCTGGGACAAACATGTGATTCAGACTCCATTATTAAGGCTGCTTGCATTCCCACCACAAAGACCATTAGGTGAGTCCAGACAGAACCCAAATATGCATGTCTGGCTCCAGTAGCTTCTACTGTGATGTGCATTTTCACCCCCAAAGTCAACAGTTTCTCTCAGATGTCATGGTCATAAAATACTTAAAACAAATACAGGCATTTGCAATACATTAGCATCAAGTAAAGCTCAGTATTTCTATTTCTATTAATGCTCTAAAACACCAAAATATTTCAGATAACAAAACCATTCATGGTTAATGCACACAATTTTGGTATTCACAAACTGAAGGGAAGAAGAGGTACAATGTAAATATACTGAACTATGTTTTATTTCAGTTAATCAAATATTTCAGAGAAAAGAAATTAAAAACCAATTACATTAGTGTGCAAGGATGATCTAAAAATTAATTCCTTTTAACCTTTTTAGGTTATTTAAGTAAATAAAACATATACTTATATAAACAGTGGGCAAGTTGGCAAAGCAAATATCATGTTGAAAGTGTTTCAAAAATTGCATGTGTTGACCTAAATAAAATACAGTGTATTTTGCAGTAATGTATACACACATTTTATTATGTACTGTATATCCAATTTATGTTATGATAATTTTTCTTCATATTTACAGACTCTACAGAAAATATAAAGTCTTAGGCATAACATACTGTACATGCTACCATTAGTCTTGATAAAGGGACATAAAACGTACATTATATATTCCAGTTTTATTTACCGTACATTAGCTACTGTAAAAAAAAAAAAAAACAACAACAAAAAAATCATGCTTGTTTCGTGTAAAATTGTCTGCTGTCACTGATACACACTGTAACTACATGACGTCAGTGTCTCCGGAGAGAAGTGAATGTTCAAATCTGTCTCTGTGTTCACACAAAGAGGTACATGTAAGCGCTACATCCATCGTCAGTCTTTCTTCCAGTATCTGTATTTTAAACTGTCCTTAATGTGCATGACGCAAGTTCAGTTATTACATTTGGGACAAGCGCTCCATGTCACATCTCTGCCACAAATGTGAACGAGCACTGGCTAAAACTTGATATACTATACTCTGCATCATCACTAATTTGGTTACAGTGATACCATATCGGAGTTGATCTGATTAGAGGCTAACCAGCCCAATAGCTCTCCATCCTCTGTCTGCCCTTGCAAAGTGTGTGAACGTGTCTTATTTGTTCACTTATTAGCAGCCACACATGTGCGGCTTCATGTACCTGTGTGAAAGCGTGTGCATCACATGTGCGTGTGCTGAAGAAAGCTGTCGTCCACCTGGCAGGCCTGTGAACTTTATGAGTCTCATTTTCATGCAGCTTCTCGTATCCGTGCTGTGTAACCGCATCTGCAGCCCAAGGATCTGACCAGGTGTTCTGACATAACACATCTTCAAAAACAGAGGATCCTCCCTTTCATAATGTCACTGTACAATATACCACCCAGAAGGTACATTTACTTTAAAAAAAAAAATCACTGTTATTCCTTATCATATTGATTTGTGCTGCATGTATAGAGTAAATGTTGTAAGTTATATTCTTAATATAGATTACTCCAAATGCCATTGTAATGAAATTGCGGTTAGGGTTAGGGTTAACGGTGAGATATTACTGACTATGAACACAATTGAGCTCAGTTACTTAGTTTACCGAGTTTGTTAGACTATTAATAATCTATCAGACCCTGGTTGTGTTATACATTATTTTATTCAACAATTTCATACAAAACAGGATATGTAATTGTATATATGTATACACCAAAGAGGATGATTAACACCCTACATAAGAAAAAATACCACCTAAAATACAATAACATAATAACTACATTGTGATTAATGATTAATCAATACACAATTGAGTAAAGACACCATAGCAGTACAACTAAAGATAAAGGATGCAGCTGATAAGTGTTTTGTCTTATGATTAAATAACAAAATATGGATAAAATGTAGTTGGGCTGTTATGATTTCACATCTAATTTGTATTTTACGTCTCACTTTTGTGTTAAAGATTGGATAAACCTCTAGATTTTCAATATTTCTATGGGATTTATTTTTAACTGCAAAAGAGTAAATGCTGCTACGTTTTAGATTTTATGAACACTGTGAGAAAAGTTCGAATTAAGATACAGAGACTGAGCAGCCATCCCAGTAGGAGTATCCAGGCCTGGATGGGGTCCATTCTAGTCTAGTCAACTCAGACCTAGCAACACAAATATCCTAATGAATCACAGCTGCAGGGCCTGGACAGGCGGCTTCCTCCTCTTTTTGCTTCTCTAAAAACTTTGCAAAACACTCTCATAGCTTCCTCACTGGATGCTCTTCTTTCACTGCAGACAAGGGGGAGTCTTTTACTCTGGAGAGCCATTACCACTGCAGTAGGGTGGACTGTTCCTGCAATAATAACTGTAGCTACTGATGAGACGCTTCTCAAACTTCACTCAACATTCATTCAACACTGTCTTATTATCCTCATAATAATTTTTCTTACAGCTTATGATTCAAGCAAGGAAAAAGAAGTGTCAAATGCATTGCAGCTACATATTTTCACTGGTTATAAACAACCAGACTTTAGAGAGCGTATGTTTACGTGCGCATGTCTCCAACATGCATCATCTCCTCTAATGTTTTCTCTCAAATGTGACCTCTGGTTCCAGTTCCTTTGCAGCAGCTGACTACCATATGTAAAAGGCCCGCACAGGTCCAGTGCATCTCCGTCTAATGGGCTGCACAGATGCCACTTTCCTGGAACTCTTCCTTGCATGTGTGTGTGTGTGTGTGTGTGTGTGTGTGTGTGTGTGTGTCTTTATCCATGCAAACAGACATGAACGTTCAACACATTTCCCTTCATATGTTTCACCACTGTCTGGAAACAATGAAAGGTGTTGGGTGTGAAGCAGGGAGGGGAGAAAAAGTGGGAGAACTGTGGAAAATGGCACGATGGGAGAAAGGGAAACACGTAAGTTATGCTGCTGTTTGGATAAGCTTTGTTGAAAGCAAAAGTAAAAAAGGAAATACGTAAACTGTTCAGCAGGTTGGTCGTGAGGGTTAGAGAGAGAAGGAGGAGGAGAGGGTCAATTATTGACTTAATGGCAGAATTGAGGCTGTCAGGAGCTTCAGAGACACTGTTTGTGTGGTTTGGACCAAGCTTGGTAGAGCGTGCAGCGTGATGATGGAAATCTTACACTCACTCAAAACAAGCCCACTGACCTTTTCATCTACCAACCCCTGAATCAGTCTTAACATTCAGCCATCCAAAGTGGAAATGAATGAGTGCTTATAACATCTGCGGGAACTTCACAGGCTGCAGTCATACAGGTGTGTGTGTGTGTGCTGTACATCTATGTGCATGTGTGTTTTAAGAATGTTTGCATTTCCTTCAAAATCCAAGCATTCCTACTATGCATCAGCAATATCGACATACATGCAAAATGAAGCTTTGCTAATCTTTGTTTGTAACATTGTCAGGTCCACTCTCAGATTTAGCATCAGTTGAACATGATGAGAAACATAAAGATCTCAGTCTCAGTAAATTGAATTGCTTCTTGAAGGTGACTGATCTTCATTACCACAATGAGCTCATCATAGATAGTACAGGCTACCTCTCACTGGAGGAGATACCATTCTGGTTTCAATAAATTATTTGAATTCAAAACACAAAGGAAAATAGTTTGACTAATCATCTGCCTGAAATGATGTAGCCACTGACAAAAGAACAAACGAATAGATCATGACTGCCAAAGCAGAGCTAAATCAAAAACTGACTAGTATCAACGTATCAATTGCACACAAAGTTAGGACTGAGAACAACAGACATTGATGGTTTCCTTTTACATAGATCTTGGACATCCCGCAGTTTTTTAAATCTAATATCCAGTTGCAGATTGACACCAAGAAATATGTAAAATTAGAGAAATATGGAGAGGGAAATTGTATATATATATATATATATATATATATATATATATATATATATATATAACTGAAAAAGTCATTCAAATAATTGCGAGGAAAACGCCAATAAAGTTAACACAAAGCGCAACTCTGACCTGTGTGTTCACACACACACCACAAAAATAAATGCAGGCTGGATTGTCTTGATGTGCTCTCCAGCATTGAGAACAAACATGCAATATCTATGATCTGATTTAACCAACTAAAATTTGCAAAATGCTTACATTTTTTCCCCCTCATCACCACGAATTATGTACAGGATCAGTTACACCACAAATCAAGATATGTGTATCAAGTTTGGAGATGAAAACAGATTTAGATGAAACATTATCGTCTCCCACAGGAAACTGGATTCGGGGTTAGGGTTAGCCCATGAATAACCAATAAATTAACAACAAACTTGATAGTAAATTTGTAGAGTTAAAAAAAAAAAAAAAATGGCGCACAGACCAGGGGCTTCCTGATAAGCAAGTGATCAGAGCATATACCGCATGAGCAGTCCTTAGGTTTAAGTCCCAGCTGGCTAAGCACTTTGCTGCGTGTCATTTCCTTACTGTCTTTCCACTAACAAAACAGAGATGTAAAATGTTATTATAAATTTAAGTGCACACAGGCTAGAAATAAAGAAAGCTTCAGTTTTGCATTTAGTGAATGGTTTCGAATGAATCCTGTCAGCCTGGAGCCTTGCCATCTACCCAATCCATTCGAACAAGCATTATGACAGGCACTTTTACATTTTCAATAAAAAGGGCAAATAGCACAGAGATAAAGAGAGCCTATTGCAGTGTAATATGTCTGACTGCTTGACAGACCAGAAAGAAAAGCTTTATGTAATATCTGAAAGTGCTAGAGTGATGACAGAGAGGAGGAGTAAGTTATAACCTCTGGCTGATGAGCAGGATGTACCCAGTGGAGGCTCCAAGTCAATGGGCTCAGCATCATCTCCTTTTACTTTCATCCAACTTACATAACAGGACCAAAACAGCTCAAAAACATACCGATGCTACGTCAGGGCAGACCTGAAACACCAGCTATGACCACAATCACCTTTTGTGTTGTCACACTCTACCTGGTCTGCCAGTGCAGAAGCTGATCACCCCATGAGTTCTCACCCCTGTACAACCACAAAGCTGAATGAGCTGAGCCAAGCTGAAGTTCCTGCACCATTGATTCTTTTACTGTGAGTATTTTAATGGAAAATAAAAGCTGAGCTGGGTGCACCCACAAGATAGGTGCACATTGTGTGTGTGTGTGTGTGTGTGTGTGTGTGTGTGTGTGTGTGTGTGTGTGTGTGTGTGTGTGTGTGTGTGTATGTGCACAGACTCATCTGTGCAACATCTGCTCAACCAGCCCAAGGCTTCTCGTCTCTTGAGAAGTGGGTCACGTTTCCCGATGACGTCAAAAGTCCTTCTGCCGCTACAGTTTGTGGAGCTTTGCCAAAACCACCACATGCCATTCTTCATCCTTACAATAGAAAAGCTCTCTCCAAAGCCCTAATGTATCATCTGCCAAAACTCTCACAATTCTTAAATCTTAACACTGAAGTGGGTCTGACCCTGACAGTGAGAGATAAGGTGAGGGGTTGAACATTTGAGGAGGGAAAAGAAACACACACAATCATGTTAGACTGAGCTAAAGAACAATAATACAGCAGTAATGACTTATACATAGACAATGCCAGTACCATCACTCTATAAAAGACAGAGTATGTGGCCTCAGAGCCAGAATTTATTAAATGGCCTAGGGCATGAAGGCCTGACATTAAACTCTTTCCACTGTCAAAAAGAGGGACAGATCACAGAAAGGGAAAAAGAGACGAGAACAGAAGAGGTGTCTGCTGCAGTAGGTATGGAGATTTCATTAAAGCTGTCCAGCCCTGGAGGAGACGACGTAGAGATCAGTGAGAGTATGAATGGAACAGCAGCTAATGGAAAACATTATGGAGGGAGAGTGTGGGGAGAGAAACCTGAAGCAGCCCGAGGCTTATAACCATTAAAGCGAAGGCCCAGTAGGCCCATTCTAACCCCAACCCCATTGTTTTGAGCCACATTTTGACTTTTCATGCTCTCTTTACAACACATAAAGGCTGCTCGCGAAAACACTGAGCATGTGGTCGACATGTTATCTAGGTGGGCACATGGGCCGTGGGTGGCGATTCATTTGAAGTTTTCGGAAACAATGCCATGCTCCTTATCAATGAGGTTCACATGTTGTCATGGCACGTCTTTTCTCGGGTCTTGTTTTCCGGGGAGAAGACGTGAGCAGAGCCTCGGACGATCTAACAGGTCTGGCTTGTGCTGCGTAAAGCAATTAGATGGAGAGTCGACTATCTCGGGCTGGAAGGGGTGTTTGGAAGCAGCAGTTTACTATCTCCGCTACACAGGACTTGGCTGACACACACAAATGCACAGAGGAACCTACTGTCTATACCCATCGATTGTGGCCGAGTATAAACGGATGTCACCTACACAAGAACACGTCAGCTCTGACATCATTTAGTGTCTCCGGGCAATGCAGAGCATAGCAGCAACAAATCAATGAGACCCAGTCTGTCTGCTGAAGCATGTGTGTGTTAGCAGGTTATAGTGTAAAGAAAAAAAGTAGTGTAGCACTGGAGGTAGGCCGCTGCTTTGTGATCTCCCTTACAGAATAAAATCTGAAGGTCTGGACATAGATTTGTAGCAAAACCTCAGAATTTTTTAACAACTGAATAGACAGTCACACTTCCAAACTGGAACTGAATAATACAGTGTTCAGCCGAACACCTGTAAGTGTGGGACAATCCCAGGGTTTTATAGATGTCTTGTCCTCACCATGTACGAAACAAGAAAATCTCAATTCAAGATGAAATTGGCATTAAATATTCAAAGCATTTAGCACATTAAAGAAAAAAAAGTTGTGCCAAGTAAGTAGTAAATCACAAAGGTTTACATCAGATTAAACTAAGGAGTGATGCATATAAATATAAATTCATTAATTCATTAATTAATTTTTAAAAATACAGTTAAATGTGGAACACATGGACCCTGGTGACTTCTTTTTAATTAATAATAAAATAGATAAATCACCCAACTATCAGGATGAGACAGTATTACTGTAGGAGATGTCATGCTAGCAGTAATCACATTATCACTGTCATTAAGGTAAGGTAAGACAGGTAGAAATATTTTCTTCTTCATTTTTCTTTTTTTCACAACAGAATGTGTATGAGTAGTTTGAGTTACAAAGTGATTTCTTTTGTAAAACTGGGAAAAAATAACCAAATATGAATTTCTTATTGCTCTTTTTAATCTGTCTTGCCCTTCTGTTTGCTGAGTGAATTCATGAACGTGACCAAAATGACTCCACATGGTTGAACCGAAATTAAACATTGTTATTTGTTAGTATGCAATGTGTCCATAAAAATCCAAATCACATCAACACTGTGTACATAATGCAGATTCAACACAGAACTACAGCTATATGTTGCTCTTTAAATATCTGATCTAATTGAAAGTGACTCTGAGAAAACAGACCTTAACCCAAACCCTAAGACTTTAGCCCCTGCAAGTGGTGAAATAACCTTACTGACAGACAGATGTACAGACAGGTTTTTTTTTCCTCTAACATATTTAGCGAGTAAAACATAGCATTGAGCAGGGAACAGCAGAAGCCTTGTTGGGTGTAGGGACAGACAGGCTCATGGTGAGCCAGTGAGGCACTGGGTTGGACGGATGGGGAGGGCTCACCAGGCAGAGGTTACAATAACACATTTCCTCGCGCCATGCCACTGAACTAGACAGACATTCACCCTGAGCAACATAACATTTTGGACCAAAGGAGTATATTGCAAAGTCAGAACTTCACCTTTGGAAATGTATCTGATTTATATAGGGAATGCAATGATTAAATCAGTCAAAATGTGTAAAAATTGGTTGTGTAGGACATGGAATTGTAAAATATGGTCTTTTATCATTAAGAGTATTAATCCTGCTGTTGGTTTTGAAAGAAATGTCATGTGCAAGATTCCTTGGGTGAAATGGTGGGTTGCAATGTTTAGGGAAAATGCATGCTTAATGTATTATGTACAAGAAATAAAATGCATCCAGTACCACATCCACTTGTAGCAATCAGTACCCAGCTAGAGCAGATTATTACTAAATACTGACATCCATCACTGAAAACAGCCTTCCATGTCAGACTTTTGAAATATATAATCAATTAACAGCTGAGCATGTTTAGATTTATTGGAAAGCCCTAGTCAGAAGGGTTCAAAGTGTTCCTGCTTGCTAAATGAATCATGGCAGCAGATTCAGAAACTGTAGCCTGGACTGTTTCTAGTATAGACACAATAACCCGAGTGGATCTGTGGCATTAGTGGCACGTCCTCTCTGAATCCAGACACCAAACACAGGCCGCAAGATCAATGTTTAAGACGTTACGCTCCCCAATGTGCATGTGAACTCAGAAAAAGGAAATTAACTGTTGTTTCTTCCATTTGTTTTTCACACATTCTACTGACTGCAGCTATTTACGTCTTGAGGCTTCACTAACCCCCTCCTGTCCATTTCTACCTCCCTCTCACAAACATGCACAAATACACACCGGGCACACACTTCCCGGGCCAACGTAAGAGTGTCTATTCATCCAGCTGCACACCTGGTGACAGCCCAGGATGGTGGTATTGGCTCAGATCAGAATGTGCAAGGGAGGGGGAGGACTGCAGGGGAGGGGCAGGGGGAGGTGGGGCTGAGTGAACGGCCCACAGGTCTGTCCTTCAGCCTCTGCTCAACCTGCACATTCCAGTTCATTTAGCAGCAGGGCAAGCGCAGGAATGTCCCCTCATGTAAGGGATCACTGTCTTAAAGGTGGGCTCCTCGTGTGATTGAAAAGGCCCTTCAGAAGGATAAATAAAGATGAAAGCAGAACTTGTTGCATTCAGTTCCCCAAAGTGATGTGCTGCCATCCCGGAAAACATATGAGCACTAACATACCCATCCTTTTAAAAGAGAAAACATTGCTTAATCCCTGGACACACAGGCACTTGTTTGAAGCATAGTCTGGAAATCAAACTTTAACTTTTCCTTAGTGCCGACCAAAAGTACTGATAAGAGCTGAGAGTGGGCACTGAATGTTTTCATATTTTTTCGTTGATCACCAGTTATGTCAGACACAAAATGTAAACACTTTCAGATATGATTAATTGTGCTTGATAATGTGTTGAAAAAATATACCTCCTCCACCTTACTTAAATACTGGTTTTGAAAAGTATTTTATATGGTGAACATTTAGATATTTTCTATGTCCTTACATGTTCATTTTATCTTAATGTGAAGTGATGGCTCCTACTTTTGCACTATACCTATAAAGGTAAATGGTGCCAAAAATGCTGAAAAACAAGGGTTTTACGGGAAGAAAATTAACAAATTGTGTTGTATATATTTAACACACATTTTTTCAGCATTAGTTCTGTACATCAGTTATGGACACTCTTGCTCATGAAGTTAGAATAACTTTCGTTTTAGACACATTCCTCTATTTCTTGTTAGTAATTATTGTACCTGGTCATCGTGGATAAGTGATGTGTATACATTAGTCGCTGATACACTTTATCTATCAAGAACAAATTGCAGTGTCACAATCATTTCACAAGAAGAGGAGAAAATATATTACTTCAACTTCAGGGCATTAAGTTCTAGCAATGTATTAGCATTACAAAAACAATTATGGCTAGCCTTTCTTTTTCATGCAAACCTCTAATATATGCACATATATAAGTACACCTTGTCCTGAACACATACAGTCACACACATGCACACTTATGCACAAGCACATATACCGACGTCCTGTACGCATACACACAGTTTTGTGCCAGGAACATTCTGTTCACCTCCATCACTGAAAAGAGTACGTGTCTTATGGTAACACAGAAAACCTGAATGACATAATTGCTTCACTCTAGTACAGGCAGGTACAGTATGTAAACTTCCTTTCAACACAGACACAATTTAAAGTAGTTTTTTTTTGTTCATTCTGTATTCAAAGATAAGGTTGCTCTTAGGATCTGGAGGTGTTAATATATGTGCTGTGTGTCATGACTGGAGGCATGTGCCTGTCTAGCAGCTCCAGCTGCGTTGGGTTGTGTCTGTGGTTTGAGGCCCTCCGTGTTTCTCCGAGCGGATTCAACCTCTCAGCCTGCAGCAGCTGGCAGCCATCAAGCTGCTGGCAACACACACATACACACACTCATATGCACACACTCACACAGCCGTCCTTCAATAATTTCCATGGTAATCAGTAGGGAGCCAGATCGTAGTCGTGCCAGGGGTTGGGAAGAGAAGGGAAGAGGGGTACTCAGCTAAGTCGTGGACCTCTGGTTTGGTTGGCTTAGGTGATCACAGACACAGGGCAAGAATCAGGATATGAGCTACTCTAGTTGCTGTAAATGAAGGTAATGAAAGAATTGGACACAGATGGTTGAGCCATTTAATGTAGAGTTTAAAGGATAAGCTCATTTTTATTAGGACTTGGGTCTTACTCTTTCACTTGCATGTAAAATGCTCATCCTTTTCTCCCTAAGTTTATAAGTGACATTGAAGGTTGCATGAACATTCCAATACAATAATATTGTCTTACCACACACACAAATAAAAAGCTGAAATTATTTGGGATACAAAAAGGCAGCAAATGGAAAAATTATAAGTGCATGTATATATATATATATATATATATATATATATATATATATATATATACACATAGAGAGAGAGAGAGAGAGAGAGTTAGGATCATGGTTAAAGTCGTTGGTCATTAGGTGAATACAATGTTATAACATGAAAAACATAAATAAAAATTGGTTAATACTGTAACTGTATTAGTTACAATTAGAGCACCACTGATATATAATTTTTGGGACCAATACTGATATTTTGAGGGTAAAAAACCCAATATCCGATGTACCAGCCGATATTTGATATTCGCCGATAACTGATACATTGGCCGATATATGAAATCAGAAATCAGAATATAATAATCTTATATTAAGTACTTGTGAATATGTGGATTAACAGTTATATAACTCTTTATCTCAAAGATAAGTGACACAACTTTCATACCCTCTATAATATTCTGATAACAGACTAATATTTGACTCATCTGGAACCACAGGTTATAGATGTACTAGTTATTATGCTGGTTAAGAGCAGAGTAATGAAAAAGATGTGTCTGTAATTTATAAATCATGAAATTAAAAAATAGTTTGTTAAATAAAATGTCAGTGAGACCTCATTTTTAGTTAAGTCCAACTACAAACAAACAATGAATCACAAAACTAATAACTACAGAAAAAGTATTACTGAACACAAAATGATGTTTTCCCTCATACATGTGGATGTGTAGCTACAACCACCCATGTGGAGTAAGGACTAAACTGAGCATGTGCTGAGTGAATTAGGTTAGTCCAAAGTTGTTCCTGATTAGAGCAAGTGTTTACAACTGACCCGTGTTTCCACTGTCCCCAGTCTCCCCTACATTATCTGCAGAATGAAGTGTGATTGTGAGGTAGATGGTGCATGTTCATAAGAGGGGGTTTTTGAACTGAGGGGAAAAGCCCTCCATTCATTATAGCGTGTGGTGGTGGGGGTGTCCATGGGGGGTCAGGGTGGTTCAAAACGGTGTTTTCCGGCACACATGCGGGGTCGATGTGATTCGGAGCAGGGGATGAGTGGTCCATGTCAGAGCGCGCAGGTTCAGAGCATTAAATTTATATAGCATGCTAGATACATTGTCCACATTGCTGGCCAATGAAGTCAAACATCCATGCATGGTTGCCATTTTACCACAAGCAGCTCGATCACCTATAACATTGTGCTGGTAGTTGTAAATGTACTTTTCAGATGACCGTAACTTGTTCAAATTTCAACCAATTTTCAAATGGTTTGGTTTGTTATAAACAGCAAAGACGTAAGGGCTTCAAACACACTAGAGGTATGTATGCTTTTGCAAGAAAATATGAATAACTTTTTAAAGTATCATCATCTTCATGTATGATAAAAATACCAAATGTTACAGTGATGGTTCAAATTAAGACACATTACTAAATTTAGATACAGAAATGGATTAAACCAGTATAATTACTGGAACATCTGGAGGTTGGCTATTGCACCACATTACCCTAAACTTGTCTGCTTGGTTAGACAAAGAAAACAGGACATGATGCTCCTGTTTGTGCAGTTTCTGATGAAAACCTAGTGTAATGTGGCTTCATGCTGGGTATCAGATACAGCAGAGGAAGCACATACAAATGTGGAACTTGAGCGCACGAAAAGTTGCACTGCATCAGTCAAATGCACGACTCTCCCACTGTACAAGGGGGTAAGAGTAAGCCTGCTGTTTTGCCTGGCTACTAAAACAAAACCTCCAATGACCTACTTTTATTCCTACCCCAATTCCTCCACCCCTTGCCTTCACACACACACACACACACACACACACACGCACTTATATATAACACAGCTAATACACTGGGACTGAATGGGGTTTGGATGTGTGAAGTGGATCGTCCAATCACACGACACACATCCGTGCGCTGATGTCGGCTTCCTTTCTAAATGCAAGGAGAAGCTTTTAGTGGTAACGAGTCATACTCAGAGGACCTTCCAGCTGAAAAATATACAAAAAAAGATCATATCCCACAAGGACGTGTGTTTAGAATACAAAGAAGCTGTTTGTATTGAGAGTATGGAGAGGCCTAGTGTTAAATCACTGGCCTACAGGCTATCAACAACCTCCACCATCCAAAACTCTATTCAATTATGGACGGTGCAACAAAAATAGAGAAACAGGAAACATTTACAACAGCAACAGTAATTGTGTTTGGATCCCATTCCACAGGAAGTCATTATCATAGATTTCAAGAATATCTTTATCATCCAAGTTAAGAAAGAATTTCCTCCTCTGGTTGGGATAATATTTGTGTTGGTGTCAGTGAAAGGACATAGAGCAGAGCACAGTGAGAAGAGGTGGAGTTACAAACAGAAAGGGGAGGGGCTTCTTAAAGAGAATCAACGTAAGTAGCAGAAACACCTTGTGAATGTTGACTCCCCTCCTCTGCCTCGTTGATACTCTCAGGCAGATTCAGCATTGTGTTCATATGGCAGACAGTGCTGATGCCGGCAGGAGGAGAGCCTCGGACTCAAATTTCCTTACATGCTGTGAAAAGTGATCCACAAAAAAGTCCACACCTCTTCCTCCAGTTCAGTATCCCTAACTGAAATATAGGAGACTGGCCTCTCATTTAGTATTAACCCTAGAAAATGGGATCCCACTGAGGCCTCACTAACCAAGATCTAACCATCTTTTATTACACCCCACTGGACAACCCCACCGCAGGAAAAGGCAGCAGATGGATGCTGGAAACCAATTTGAAATCAAAAAGAGTGAAAATGGCTGCCTATTAAATCTATTGTGCACACTGAAGTGTAGGTTGTTGTGCAATAATGAAGCAATAATACTGTACTATTGTAACCAAGGATGTTTTTGAAGATTTTGCACTTTACTGAGTATTTTTTATTATGTTTACTTTCAATTTTACTTCATTACATGTCATAATTCAAATGGTTACTTCTACTACGATACACTTTTAATGCATAGTGTTGTTATAAATGATCCTAATTTCAAAATGTCCTTGTTATAAATTAAAGGAAATTTGGTCTTTTCACCACTGAGAGTAATACTGATAAGTTATTACATTATGAGATCAGCTATATAGCAACTCATAATGCAATAAAAGGTCATAATGTAACAATGGTTTATACTGTGGGGCAAGTTGCATTATCAGCATTTTTTTTTTACCTTTGTCACAGTATAAGCCATTGTTACATGATGAACTTTTATTACATTTAAGTTATTACATTGTGAGCTGTTATTACATTATAAGTTGCTAAAGGGCCTAATCAGATAATCTGTTGATGTGAGCAACGGTGTAATGTTCTAAATTCTGACGACATTGGTTGTTATTAACATTTATTAGTGTTTTTGCTCTCATTACTCAAATACACTTAATTGTTGATTAGCCTACTTAAATACAGTAAATACTAGATACTAGAACTTGAGCAGAATTTCAGTCTTCTACCAACGTAATTTTTTGGTACGGTACCTGTACTTCTAAAATGTACAGGTGTGAGTAAATATCGCTCCTACATTATATTGCAATATTTCATTTCATTATACTGTATCGGTATTGAAAATTACTGTATCGATAGTTTTAGGTATTTATTCAAAAGCAGATATGGTGGAGGTTAATTTTTGGTTTTCTTTATTGTTTATTTATTCTTATTTAACATTGTCATATTAAATAACAATTATTTGAAGCATCCTAAAAGCACTTTTTACTGTTTGAGAGGCAGATGTCATTTCCTTTGCTGGGATTACACAAAATTAAAGTTATAATGGTAGTTGTGAACTAATAGAATATGAACATTTGAGCAGGATCTTAAATTACAATATCTGCAAAACATAATATACGTTTTAACATCGACACACTTTGTGATATAGCATTAGATCCTGTTGTGATCAAATGAAATATGTTTAGAATGTGTGCATGTTTATGGTGTAATTCAATTCTTCCTGAAAATAATATTTTTTTAAGAACCCCCATCCCCCCAAAAATGCCCTTTTAAGACTATCATGATACATTGTGAGATATCGTATTGTGATTTGTATCGCATCACCAGATTCTTGCCAATACACACCCCTACTCAAATGTGATTTTCCAGGACTTTCTAGAACACTATGATAAAAGGCATAACTTTAGTGGAGCTGACTTTGCAGCACAGGGTAACATGGCAGCTTTAAGGCTTGAAGAAGAGACAGAGGGATTCCTCTTTGCTCTATTTATTTTCTGAATAAACTGTTTTTACGCAGTGACTATCAATCTGAAGGGCTCTTATATAAGACTCCTACAGAAGGTCTGTGGGAGACGCTTCCTGAGAAAAACAGAGATAAGTGTAAACTCTAATCCTCACCGTCCAACATCACACTATCCCTCAAACACTTCAGATGCCCAGCATTAATACAAACATCTTCAGGTCAACACAGTACAGATCGACTCCTTGTCATAGCTCTCTTACAGCTTCTTTAAAACATCATAACTCTACTGAAAGCAACAAAAGAGCAGGACTGTTTAAACATCTGTCAGCATCTTTAGTTCATCCAGTGCAGATGTTCCACCTGGGAAATGACAGCCATGGTGCTTGGTTTCAACAATGTAGAACTATTGGAATAAGACGAATATACAGCCACTCATTTGGTTCGGAAAATTTATAAAATTTATAAAACTTGTATTTCATGAGGGCCTTCAGATCAATGCATAGAAGCTGGAGTAAAAACACACACCAAGACGTGTCAGCATGAGCCTTCTTCACGGTGTCTACATTTTTGTTTTAGATTCTTTTTAATTCAACGATTTTACACCCATAGTCACAAAAAAAGAATGATGCCCTGTCAACGTAGTGACATCATTCCAGAAGAATTGTGTGAACTGGGTGGGGGCAGGAATGTGACTATTTATTGTTCTATTGCATAATATTTCAAGTTTTTTTTTTTTAAACATCTTCATATTATTGTACACAGAGTTCCAGAGTTGACCATGTTCCTTCTCACGTTGCAGCTTCAAATTTGTTACATCCAACAGACGTCAAACAGTAAATAATCTTTTCTTTAGCCAGAGCTAGTTGTCATTGTATTTAGCCACATTAGAGAAACAAAAATATCACTTTAACAGTAAAAGGTTTTTTTTTTTCCACTGTGAAAAAACTGCAACAGCACAGTGTGACACGCTGTCACACTGTGTGCTCTCCCGCAAATTATAACCAGGTTGTACAGTTTGCATCAGTGGTGAATGGCTCTACATTGATTTTGTTTTGTAAGTCTGACATACCGTGATCAATACAACTATTTTGCAAACATACATTTAAAAGTGACTATGGTTAATGGATCTTCATATAAGTAACAATATTATTAGAATCTGATCAAATTTAAAGGTTCTGTGTGTGGCATTAATGGCATCTAGTGGAGAAGTTATAAATGATAGTATTTTGAGCTAAAGTATCTGCAACTACACTTAGTTTATAGATTGCCAGTAACCCAGAATAGATGAATATATCAAAGTAAAAATTGTTGTGATTCTTTTTTCAAATCTTTTTTTTTTCTCCCAATTACTTGGAATTGGTGAAATTTCAAACATTTACAAAAACATCAGTTTGTTTTCAGTGTCATTCAGATGTAGCACATATGTAGGTATAATTGATATGCTGACATCAGCATATGTATATAGATAATAACATCAGCTTGATTGATGCCAAAATAATGTACAATATCTGCAAGAGGTGGGGTTTGTTGTGCCTGGTGCCACTTGTTTTCTCTGTGATGAGCTTTTTAAGTTCAGATTATACCATGTAATTCACTCATACATGTAGTAGGAGATGGCAGTGCATCTTAATGCTCGATATCACTCATCAAAACCAATGAAAAACAAGTGGTGTCAGGCACAACAAACCCTGCCCCCTCGCAAACATTTGACCTGATTTGCCCTTATCTCTTATCAATGCAAAAACACATTTTTGGTTCCTGTAACTTTGACCTTTGACCTACATTCACCAAAATGAAATGGGACATATTCTAGACCACCTTGCACTTTTCCTGAAAATTCCACGGGAATTGGTCCAGTAATTTTTGCATAAAGTTGCTGACAGACAAACAGACGGACAAACCGACTCAAAAACAACACCTCTCTCCCCTTCAGGGGGGCGGGGTAACAAAATTGGACATCTGTTTAGAGACACTGTAGATACATAACAGCACAACACAGCAGTCCATGAAAGGCAACCCACTCTGACTGTAGGTACAAGTCATTCTAAGGTTGGAAAAATGCAAAGTTAAGATAATTCAGATAATTCTAAGTAATTAAATCCTAATTACAGCAGTCATATTTCATATTTGTTGTCAGCTTCACTTTAAATTTTACAAACTGGACATTTAGGGCACTTCCAAATTTTCTTTAAGACATTTTAATATGAGGCAAAAAAATATCTAATTATTTCATAGAAAATTTTTTAAATAACCAAAGATACCCAGGCACTGTATGTATTCCATATTTTCCGAGTCAGGTTAAGCTGTTTGGCATCTCCCTGTTCCCATCGCCATGTGGTGGTTGCATTGTGGGCCCTAAACGTGTATCTGACCCCCCTTAGGGACGCCAGAGCCCCGTGTGAGCAAGGTGATGACTAGTGCGGGTCAGCATGGGCCTGTTTACACATTACAGACCACACAGACAAGACAGAGTTAAGACAGCATATGTACGCCATGTGTGTCTCAATTACAGACCATGACTGGTCAACTGCTTAACGCCACCAATGCCAAAGATGTGAGGGAGTGGTAGACCACTCAGGTTTTGTTCCAGTAAACCTTGTATATTCTGAACTTAACTTTTACATACTATTAAGACTGTCTGCTGCCTTTGCTTCCAACCACAAAAACATGTAATAAAGATAATGTCTCAGCAGAGGGCTCCAGTTAGAGGTGACAGTGCAGATGAGATGTTGGAACTGTTTGTATCTGTTTGTTACTTCAATCTCACCAGTTTTTAATGGGACACTGCAGCACAGAAAAATAATCACAAGCAGACAAAATGTGTAAATTGCTGTTGTTACATCAATGAGAGCTGTTTACGACAATGCCTTGATTTTTGGACCAGTTTTATTGTTCTCTAAGTAACTCCATCTTGAATGCTTTAAAGTAATGGAGTCTGAATCCAAACGCAATTATACCCATTCTCCTTTGTTTAGTATAGTCTCCATTTCATTACAAAAAAAGTGAATTTGTTCAAGTGAGAATAAATACAGCAATATAGGTGTCTTTTTTTTTGAAGATGTATTTAACCAAATATTCCTCTTCTTTTATTGTGTTAATAGATAATTTAACTGTATACTATAGTTGTACTTTTAAATGATACGATATTTAATAAAAACAAACTGGAATTGCATGCATGTTTGATATGGTCTATCCCTTTCTTAATACATGGGCATTAACAAGAAAAAGTCATAATTTACACTGCTGCTCTATAAACACAAATGTGCCGTATGCACACATTTGTTTGTAACCAGACAGTACATTTACACCATATATCCAGCCATTTTCTAGTTCATTACTCAGTCAAAAGGACAGATCCTTGGTTAATTAATGAAGGAGGAAAATGAATGCACATCAAATCAATAATGATTGGTACTCAAGCTTCAGGTGATACATTAAACCTATATCTACATACAGTGGAGTATAAACTGCTAAACCTCTATGAGTCTTTTCATATGCATTTTGAGTATGTGTGCATATATGTGTGTCTGACCACAAAGAAAAACAAACAAGCATACTACAACACTAACTACCCCTGAGAGCTGAGGGCATCTTTCAAGTGGCCGAGCCGACACTGTAGCCTCTCATCTCCCAGCCTAACCGCACTCACAGGTCACAACGAGAGCTTTGATCACTCCAAAAATCTGTTTTCCATTCACATGCTCAGCATGTTCATTGATTGTCCATAAGCAGGGATGAGGAGCTGATACAGATCTGCTTAAGTGAAGCCCCCATCCCCTTTTAAAGCAGGTTTCTATGTGTATCAGTATCAGAGGAGGTTTAATAAAAAGCTCAGATTCATTCCTGAGGTCTATTGACAGAAAGCTACAATAAGTGAGGGGCAAGTTGGCATAAAATGTCCAGGATAGAGGAATTAAAAATGCATTCAGTAGTTCAGAGATCATCTGGGGAAAATGTTTGACATAAATAATTAGGGATGAGATGAATCACTGACATCGTATCCTCATTTTCCCTTCCTCATCAGCACTTGAATGCACGGTTTCAAAAATAGCACCACTTTAATAAGACAAAACTACATTTGGTTCTTTATCTTTGAATGTCATAAGCAAACCATATTGAAACAACACATTTATTAATGGATTCAGAAATGTGTCTGAAGGGAACAATTTATTAAATAAATGTTGAAATAGATTACATCTAAATAAATGAATCGATAATGATAAATCCTGATGAAATACATTTTCTGTGAATATAATGCATCAGTGCTGTGATTATGTATTTCTAGCCTAAACTGTAAAAGCAACGTAAAACACAAACTTCAAAATATAAAATTATATATATATATATATATATATATATATATATATATATATATATATATATATATATATATATATATATATAATTATTATTATTATTATTATTATTATTATTATTATTATTATTATTATTATTATCATAATTATTAACTTTAACATAGTTTTGCTGTTGTATTATTGCTTACGTATAAATGTATCAGAATTATTTCGTTTTTTTTAAGTAACCCTAAATATTAAGACAGATGTTGTTTACTTGATAGCCAAATATTTCACTGAATGAATGATGCAGATCATTGTTATTATTACTATACAAGGCCAACAAGGCTTATTTTGTTGTCACAGCTCTGCTCTCACTTTTTCATGCATTTGCTTCAAACACATATCTGGACAGCAGAAGAAGAAGAAAAAAAAAACAAGCTCTGAATAGAAAAGTTGAATGGGACTGGAACTTCTTACCTGGTCCCTCTGGATGCATGGCAGAGAGGTCCGGCGATGGGACTTACTGTTGGACTGACTGTGTGCCATGTCTGAGGCTATCACAGAACTGGACCTCCTGCGCCTTTTAAATACAGGGATCTCTTCCCTGGCGCCAGTCACGGGGGTGCAGCCCTCCTTGTGTCTCCCTTGGTTAGGAAGGAGCTTGTCAGCATACCTCGCCAGCAGGATGCCCAGCACTCCAACCAGGTAGGCTACGTACGGTCTCCAAGTGGCCCGTACTTTGTGGAGCGAGAAGAGGGAGATAGTCCTGACTATGCTGACGAAAAGGATCACAGATATGCCCTGGTTCAGCCGAGCTACCATGAGTGCGCCGGTGGCCACGCAGATGAGCACGACCACGGCCGCTGATGTGAATGAAAGCAGCTGCTCATCTGTCCCATCCAGGAGAGACCAGGCTGCTGCCTCACCCAGGTGGCACACGGTCAGCAGGGACAGGGCGGTCTGGATCAGGACCCCGCACCGGATTAAGTAGACACCCACCCAAAAGAAGGCACATACAAGGGTGAACAATGGCGAAAGCACACTCCAGCAAGTTTGCAACAGCTCCGCGGCGCAGTCTGTGAAGAAATGAAGGGTAGACGAAGAGTGTGAGAGTGTGTCTGTGCTGCTGCTGCTGCTGCTGCTGCTAGTGCTGCTGCTGCTGCTGCTGCTGCTGCCTTCAGCTCTCCAGTCTGCACATTTGACCAACAGAGCGAGAAAAACCGAAAGCGACCCCACACACACTGCACTCCTGAGTCTGTGGGAACTCCATATTTTGGTGAATATGAGCCTCACCCACGACTCGTAGTTTCGGTCACTGCTCAGTGGGATGGCACATGTTTTCACATAACCATTGCGATCCGGTGCGCTGAAGCTTTTTTCAGGAGGGCTGCTCTGCGCACCGGTACCGTCAGATTCTACTGGCATCGCCATCACTCATGGCAGATATGAACTATGAGGAAGTCTTTAATGCATCTATAGCTCTGTGGTCATGGGACAGGACACGAGTTAGTGATAAAGCAAACATCATTCATCGTAGGCATAAGGAAAAAAGGCGAATACGCACAGATGCGTCTCCGTTTACGCACGGAGATGTGGTGCCACTGAACGCAATTTCTTTGTTTTTCCAGGTGCTGGTGAAGGAACTGCTGGCCGACCAGCATAAGGGTGCCTGAATGACAAAGTAACTCAGATGTTGTACAGATCTAGGGCACTGCTTCTCTGCACACACGCGTCCTGCTTTGCCCTGCTTTGTGGCGCGCCGTCTCTTTCACTTCTGCTGCCATTCTCCTCCTTTTGTGGCTCCACGGCCCAGTCTGTGTAACACCAATCTTTGCAAAACATCAGCCTTGTCCGTTAACATTCGGCGATAAAAATGCGCTTCCTGTGCCCATTGTTTGACCACACTTCCCGGTCTGTTGAAATCGCACAGGACCCCGGTACTTTGGAGGATAAACGATGCTCTGGAAGGTTTAAGGTGTTTGAGTAGATGTTGGTCGCTGTTTTGTGGGACAAATCCTTAGTATTTGTCACCAGCTCTCCGACCAGCCCTTGGTCTCAGCTCATTCACACCTCCGAGTTCCGATTCCACACAGGGAGCAAGATATTGCAGCACCAGTGAAACCCCGAAATCCTTCCTCTGCCAGCCCAGCAGGCGTTGTCCTCACTAGATTTGACTAATATTAGGATTGGTCACGAAATATACTAAATGTATTTTATTAAAAATGTACACAATGGCACGTTTGCTTAAACTGCACAAAAGTTATACACACACACACATATGTGTGTCTGTGTGTGTGTGTGTGTGTGTGTGTGTGTGTGTGTGTGTGTGTGTGTGTGTGTGTGTGTGTGTGTGTGTGTGTGTGTGTGTGTGTGTGTGTGTTTGTATGTATGTATGTATACAATTGGGCTGACCTATATTTTTCTATTAGGTTCCACTCTGAATAAAGAAAAAAACATTTTATTTCTTACGGAAAATGTTTCAGTCTGAGTTTTGGTTCAGTCATTTTTGCAATATATCAGCCAGAGCAGTCTTATGACTCCGGATACACAAACTCCCCCAGAGCACTGAAATATTCATTCCACTTTAAGTGTCACTGATGACATATTGTGTCACAATGGAGTGTGTCTATCAATGTTTCAACACACAGATCTTCCATGTGCTTAAGTAGATTTGCTTACAGTTCAGGAGGCACCATGTGTGCTCCCTAAGTTCAGAGCTCATGTCTGTGTAATCCTCTAATGGGAGCACACCCTCTCACATGCATCATATGCAAACATCCTCAAATGAACCAGCTCATTTCATCTCTTTTGTTTGCTGGTGCACAAGGAAGCAATGATGAAAATAATGCATTTGGAAACAGTCTCTGTGTGTACACTATAATTGTATTTTTTTCCCCTTTGGTGTTCTCTTGGTCACTCGCACACACAAACACTTTTAATGTACATTGGACCCAATAACGTGAAAACACCTGGTCTTCTCACAGCATCTAAATGAGGACACAACTCTCTGTCGTGCTTTTGTTTTTGTAGCTCTACGCTCTTCATTAATTCATGCAAATCCTGCAGCTTTCAAAAGAGAGAAGCAGCATATTCACTAGAAGTCATAACTATAGTGCTAATATTGTTCAAATCCTGGTTTTTTTTCACTCCTTCAGTCCTTACCTGTGCTCACTCCACCAGAGTGACACGGGTCAGCATAGCTCTTTCCATGCATTGGTGTAGACAGTGTTCTGTGTATCCCTTGTCGGTTGTGATTACTGGGACCAGGGAGGAAAAGAAGTGCTAACAGGGAGTGATAGGAGCAGGAGGAGGCCAGGCCATGTCCATCACCTCTCAGCACATGCTCACTAAGTGCCAGACAGCCCTTTCATTGCAGTGTATCACACAAGACAGCTGCCGGCACTAACTGAGAAGAGATTTTTATCACAACAACATTTTGTCTATTCCTTTATCAGAAGCAATGTAAGTTTCTTGAGTAGAAATGAAAAACTACTGCTTCAACAACCTGAGTTATTTCATGGCTGACACGAAAAGACACATTCCTTCTTTTCAGGTTAACTAAAAAAAAATACACACACACATACGTAGATGTGCAAGTCAGGCAAACATGAATATACAAATGTTCTTTAAATTTGTACAGTTCATCTGGATAACAAACTATGCTATCAGATAGGAGCAAAAGGTTTCCAAAAATAACTATATCTGTGTGTGGTACTCCAATATAAAATGATACAGACTGTTATGATGGAAATAAAAACAGGAAAGAAGTACAGTTATGCCAGATGTGGAATATCTGGAGCAGTGCTCATTCTGTCTTAAGTGAAAGCCAATAGCTGTCCAGGATGAATGAAACTCATTACAACCTGCATTTCTCCCCATGAATAGCATCACTTTCTGATTCACACATAGTTTGTGTCATATGGCGATGCATCAGTGTAGCCATTATAGGCAGCATCTCAGGACACGATGATTGTGAAATTTCTGTTGGTTGACTCTACAAACACATCGAGAGGCCATTCTGAATTACCCGTAAGAATTTTAACGAGTGGGGAACGCTCACGTAACAGTCTTACCCTATTTGGCAATAGCATGGTTCATTGTAAAAGAGGAATCTTTTATGAGGTGCAATTCATCAGACATCTGGTTTAGATGTTGTATGGGGGCAGTCATCTGACTTGACCTCACTCAGACCTACGCCAGCCTCTGGGGCTAGAGCTGACAGATCTGATCCATACTCAGGAAGAGTGAATGTCCACAGGCAGTTTCCTGTGGAGTTGTTTACTAGTGAAACACCTCACTCTGCAGCCCCTATGCTCTGCTCACATCCTATAAGAATATGAACTAATTATATACATCATACTTGGCTTACAGTACACTTTAGGCAAAAGTGGTTGCAAATATCTTTCTGTAATCTTGAGTAAAAACACACCAGCAGTAACCGTCTGTTTCAGTAGTACTACAGGAAGAACTATACTGAAAACCAACAAGGCAAGATTATTTCAAATATATATTACACATTGCAGTCTACATTTTAAATTAAATATAGTATGTTCCCAAGTTGGAAGACTGTGGAACAAAACAGAAAAGAAGACAGAGCAGCTGAATGGAGTGATGAAAACAAGTTTACATCACGTTTGGCACTTGTGTGCAGAGATTGAAATCCATTGCAGCGTGTTTACCAGCCCTCATGGGCAGCAGTCGGCTGATGGCCAAGTTTCCACTAAGGTGCTGTGGACACCCTTCTCTACACATACAAACATGCACAAATGCCACCACCATACGCAGACACACTCATGCCCCCACTTCCGGACACAATCATTTATCTGCCCATGTGCATATAAACATAGTGCCCACAGAACAGGATCTTAACAGGCTGAGCACCCAAAAAGAAACATCAACAAGCTTCCTTTTTCTTCAGAAACATGCATCTGACTTAACAACTGTAATACTATTCTATAGCAAACATGGAGCAGGAACCTGTAAAAGGCCAAATGTACGATGTATCAGTGATAAACATGTGCTACACAGTTATCAAGGATATTCTAATGAAATCATGTAGGACTCATGGATTCACTGTGTTAAGATTTAGGGAAAAAAATCTCCATGATCATGTTTGGAGCTTTTATACTGTTGTTTACAGGCCAGGAATGATGAGACAAAGCCTCCACTGTGGGGCAAACTGTAATCCCCTTGTTATTTAATGAAAAAATCCAACAAAAATAATCCAGTGCTTTTTGATCACTGTAGTTTTCTGTATGTTGACACACTCCCTGGGCCACCTTCACTCTGTGCTTGATGGTAAACATCACTGCTGACTCTCTAGAGTCAAAAAGCACAGGTACTTGAGGAAGACCAGTTGTCACACAATGCACATACATAGAAACTATCACAAAATATAAAGCAACTAAGGGTGTGAATGTTTCACTAACACAACAATCCGATTCCAATCTCGATTCACAGACTCCAATCCGATTCAGGGCGATTCATGAAAAATAGTAAATGATTCAGTTTGATTCGATATGATTCAGTATGATTCGATACGATTTGAACCGATTCAGTTCTGTTTGATTCAACACAAGTTGAAAATTTCACCGCAATGAAACACAAAACAAACACAAATATAATTTAATTTCAAAACCACATCCTTTTGCTTATTTAATGTCACAGAGACAATAAGAGCAGGAACTACTGAGCATAAATTCACACAACATAAACTGAAGTCTTTACAATATACTGTACCTGTAGATAACTGATAGTGAAATGTAAAACTCATAATCTGCTGTGCCTAATTTAACAGGTTTGCAAAACTCTGCTCATATTTAAAATACAAAACGTACTTTCCCTCAAGAAAGACAAAATAAAGAAAAGAAATGTCACAAAGTTTAATTATTCCTGCAAATGTGAGAATACACTGAGCATAACACTGAGGTTAGACATAAAATACAGTTTTTTACTCTTTTGGAGGAAAATCAACATAATCTTGTCTAAAATCAATAATGTCACTGAAACTACATCCACTGATTTTTTTTATATTTTTTTTAACTCTTTCTGATGCTGGTATCTGGTTTACAGTGGTATTTTTAAAGACATGGCAGCAGGAGACTCACCGGAGATCCAGTACAGGTGGACTGATGGAGTCACTGAAGTGCCGGGTACCGGTGTATAGAGTCCACTTTACAAAGCCGTACCCGCGTACATTAGACCCGTAACCCAAGCCATGATTAAACTTTCTCTACTCAGAAGATAAATGTTGAGAGATTTATTTTCAGTGTTAACACACCACATAAACACACCACACCAGTGTTACTCGCTAACATATTGCTACTACGTGTTAGCATAACATGCGCTAGTTAAACTTGTTAAATGTCGCAGTATATTTTGGAAATCTGTGGGCGGATATAGACGTCCCTTCAAAATAAAAGGATTCGACCGTGTAGATCAACCACGGATCCGCGGTGTCAGCCATAAATATGCTTTTATTTTGTCACTTCCTGTCCGCTACCCGCATTTCTTTTAACTTTACCTCTATCTATTCATAAAAAAAAATCGGATAAACCTCCGGTCGAAAGTTTTAACGTGTATACATTTCTGAAAATAAATGCTATGTCATTGTTAAGCTACTTGGTCACAGATGTAAAGAACACAATTACAGATCGGTGGATGGACCTCAAGAAACCGATTCATGGCCGTAAATCCGGGGCACCGGACCGTTAGTAGCCAGTTTTACCGGTTCAGTCGGATCTCATATGATGCAGACCGATAACCGATCCGAATCAGTTTATCTTTACACCCCTAAAAGTAACCTTTAGAAACTGTTGCCAGTAAAAGTAATTTAGAGCTGATAATATTCAGAGATGCTCCAATAAAGTTGGTTTTCAGTTTTTTTTAAAAATGTTTCCCACCCCAGACCTTTCTCTGATGAGTTTTAATGTTCTCCCTGTGTCTGCGTGGGTTTTCTCCAGGTACTCTGGTTTCCTCCCACCATCCAAAGACATGCACTGAAAATTGCCCATATAGTAGGTGTGAATGTGAGAGGGATTGTTTGTCTATATATATTCAGCCCCAACTGGAGACTCCTACAGGGTGTACCACGCCTTCACTCATTGTAGCTGGATTAGGCCCCTAGTGACCCCCGCGACCCTAGTGAGGATAAAGCAGGTTCAGATGACAAGAGAGAGAGAGACTTTTTAAATTTTGGTAAGTTTTTATTATGGCAAAAAACAAAGACACTATTACCTCCTGAATACACAACAATTCAACTTTACAAATGTATATTTAAAATGCATGAGCTATCACATACACATACACAAATGGAAAAGGACCATCTACCCTTTTCAATGCTTAATTGTGGTCCCACACTTTGACCCAAATGTCATGAGAAAATTGTCAATAAGTTCAAAAAGAACATTTGTCAATGCAACATTTCTATTTATCTTACATACTATTGTGAAAAGATTCAAAGAATCTTGGAAAATGTCACTGTGTAAAAGCCAAGTGTTGAAACCACCGTGGAATGTGTGCGATCTTTGACTGCTCAGGTGACATTGTATGAGAAACCATCACATTCCGGTGATGAATATAGCCACATGGGCTTTGGAAAACTGCTTCCACTCAACACCTCAGCATCTGCCACTGCAGCCAGAAACTGTATTGCACAAGGAGGAAACTCCATTCTAATCCAATGCAGAAACAGCCCTGAGTTCACTGGATCACAGCTCATATTTTTTTAAAAATATACTGATAGTGGAATCATGTGTTGTGGTCTCATAAGTCCACATTTCAACATGTTTCAGGAAAAATAGACGTGTGGGCCAAAGACAACAAAGACCATTCCACCTATTATCACTCAAAGGTGTAAAAGCACCATCTGTGATGGTGTGGAGGTGCACAAATAGTTGGCCTGCATATGTATGAATATATTCTTGATGTGAAGGTATATAGTGGCCTTTTAGAGGGACTTTATGCTCTTTTCCCTAGAAGTCATTGGTTATTTCCAGGGCCCACTCTGTATGAGCTCAATGAGTTCATTCTTCTGTTGTATTGTCCTCCCTGCAGTCCACATCTGTGTCCTATTGAAAATGTATGGACATCATGAAGACAAGAACATACAACAGTCTCACAGACTGTTGAAAAGCTTAAGCCATGTTAAGAATGTGCAAACATAACATTTGCAAAAGAACAACAAATAGTATCCACAGCTGTAAAATGTGGATTAAAATGATATTTACAGTGTAATATAATAATAAAAATGTAAAAAAAAAAAAAATGGGAATCTGATTCGCAAAGTTAACAAACAGACTAGAAATCCACGTGGAGCATGGTAACTTTGCAAATGATATGAAATCTGTGATCTGGCATCAGACCGAAAGTCATGAGTCGATTTGGATGAAACTCGGTCTGTTTCATTGTTGTATTCCTCTCCTTGTAGATGCCAAATTTCAGAACGATCCATCAAGAATTGTCAACGCTAGATTGAGAAGAGTGGAAATGTGCACGCACACACAGACAAACCGTGAAAGCAACATACCTTCACGAATGTCTGATTCGCAAAGTTAACAAACTAGAACTTCACAAATTATATGAAATCTGTGATCTGGTCAAATCATGAATACATCATGATTACGCATTACCATCTTAAATCATCAATACATGTTGAAAACGACAAATCTCTGCTGTGATGAAGCAAAATTTCAATATGGCGTTGTGAGTCGATTCATCCTTGTATCCATCATAGAGTGAGAACAGGGGAAATGGGTACGCTCATACAAATTCAAGATGGCATCAGACCGGAAGTCATGAGTTGATTCTGGAAACACTTGGTCTGTTTCATCATTATATGTGTCTGCTTGTACATGCCAAATTTCAGAACGATCCGTCAAGAATTGGCGATGTTGGAGTGAGAAAATAGGAAATGTGCACACACAGAGACAAATAGACAGGCAGAAACAGACAGACAGACCCTTAAAGTAACATAACTTTGGCGAATCTCTGATTCACAAAGTTAACAAACAGACAGACAAACCGTTAAGGCAACATAACTTCATGAGTCAGAGTTTCGCGAAGTTAATAAATGTGACATTACACACAGGGACAATATGGTACATAAATCATGAAACCATGCTCTCTTGTCAAATTTTTTACCGGTCTAGAAGGAAGAATGAGATAAGATATCAGATGATCAAATTATCTCAAATGAATCATATGCTATGCTTTAATTAAAAATTAATGAATGTCGAAAACATTAATGAGTAACTGTGAACAAAACTAATTTAGGAAAAGCCTCCATCTGCACATGAAACTTTGCTGCACATGGGTAGGCCACCATTTGCAATTTAATCTCAAATTGCAAAAATACTCTGGCATGTAACATCAAATGGTTTTATATGTTCCCACCATGCATATCTGTGCTGGACATGTTGAGGAAGATTATTGAGACTGAATTAGGAGACGGGTACTTAATTCACTGGTGTGGGTGGGAGCGCTGCAGGCAAAGAAGGAGAGAAAATTGAAACACAGCCATAGATGAATAATGCAATTTACATTTTATTGCATAGGTATCTATTCAGGAGAGCTAGAAAAGTTGTATGTATAAGTTTTGAATATTTCAGATCAAAGTTTTCAAAGCGGTTCTGCCACCGCAGCTTGCACAAACCATGTGGCAGTTCTCTGGCATGGGACGTAGTGCTTGTCTTAGACACTAGATATCTGCTGTAGTCTAGGATTTATGCTAACCCAAGGAAATTTCAGGAACCTGCACTATATATCTCTGTGTCTCTTGTTCTGTGGGATACAGATTTACTTCCTAAACCTTCTCAAATAATGTAAAATAAAACTGTAGATCATGGCTTGACACACCAGGCAGCCCAGTGTAATTGGTCTGTGTTTGTTCAAGACATGCCAGGAAAAACACCGGCCGTCCACCTTGTATGAGTTGTCCAGCACACAAAAGTCAGCTTTCATATGGGCATCTGGGCCAGGCAAAAAAGGCCAAGGGAGCTGACTGCTCACTTTTATTTTTTCGACGTCAGTTTACATGTTTTCCTTAACACAAGGAATGCTGTTGGGAACGCAGGCCCAGAAACAGATCCTTAGGCTCTATTCACTTGTCAGGGAAACAGGGGGTCATGGGTAAAGTGCTTCACGGCAACTTTCCAGTAGGGGAAAAAGGATGAGGGTAATGGACAGCCTTTTCCAAGATCATAATGACAAAGAACAATTAAACAAATTCTTATTGACTGCAACACAGTATGTCTTCAGTCTGTATATTTAAATAACTACCTGGAACAACCCTCAAAAGAAAACCATCACTGTCAGGAGAAAGTGCAGATCACAAGAACCGTTATGACAAAATCCCATTACACTCGGGGTGATGAAACTCTTTCCAAGCCAACTGGAAGAACACAAAAATGCATGACTTTTAAAATAACGACATGCCTTTTTAATCATACATAGAGGAGTTAATGTTTTGGAGACCCCAGGGTTTTATTTGATGGCACCAAAATGGGATATTAACTAGATTTACGGAATATATTAAGTTAATTTTTGAAATATTTACTGGACATTTTATGCCTCTTCTTAATAGAGGTACAGAAGGTAAATATGGGAAAAGAGAGTAAAGGCATGACACACAGCAAATGGTCTGACGAGTCAAGAACTGAACTGGAACTTTACTGCTGGGTTATGTTTCTCACACATTTATTGACAATCAGATGATCTTCACCCATTAGATCTTTCTTAGATGTCAAATCATGATGTTATTTCATTCAAATTATTATCTCTAAATCCCTGTTCTAATGATTTGTTGCATGTATTAAAGCCTAAATGTGAGGAATGGATGAAACTGACTAGCCAAAATAAAAGCTCTCTTAAAAATCTGTTCACTCCAGTCTTCTCGTATATCAAGACAATTGGCAGTGATTTAGAGGTTGTGTTCATACTGGCACCTGTACAAAATATGCTTCTTTAAAATTTATTTTGTGGCAGTATTGAGTTGATTTACACTTTGATGCCCCCTCCTGTGCTGAATACACTGAATTTTTTTTTTTTATCAGAAACTCCTAGGATATGGACGTTCTGTAGTTATCGGCCATAATATTCTGATCACTGACAGGTAAAGTTTTTTTTATTCAGGAAGTGATCATCTAGTCCTTAGAGTTGATGCATTGGAAACAACAAAATGAGTAAGAGTCAGGCCCTGAGCAACTTTGACAAGAGAGAAATTTTGATTCACTGGGTCAGAGCATCTCCAGATAATGTTGTTCATTCCAAGTGTAAATCTGATCTATCCCAGGTTTTGTTTGTTTAGGTTTTTTGTATTCCTTTCTCCCTTCATCACCATGCATCTGAGACTTCTTTCACCATACCCCTCCTGACAGACTGGTCCCGCCAGTACCTGGACTCTGCTGATGTTGAAGGGACCTGTTTTGGTTTTGTTTTCCCTTTTTTTTTTTTTTCTTCCATCTCTTCTGTCCATTTTCATTAGTCTCACGTTTTGTTTTTTTCGCTGCTCCTTGTATCTGGTGTCAGCTGAGTTTCTCTGCTTGTGTGTGTATGTGTGTGTGTGTGTTTCTGCTTCCTGTTTCTTGGTCCATTTGGGACCTGGTTCCGGTTTTGTTCTGTTCCCTGTTCCCACTAAATGCCATTGACTCTTGTCATACGTGTGGTCCGTTTTCATGTGTTTGGTCTCCTTTTTAGTCCTGGTTTCTCATCCAGTCCTGGTCTCCTGTGTAGTTTAGTCTTCTCCGCAGTTTAGTTTTTTCCCTTTAAGTTCAAGTTGTTTTCCTTCAGTCCAGTCTTTTTCCTTCAGTTTCATTCAGTTCCGTCCTGTCACATTCATCTTAGTGCTGTTGCTTCCATACTGTCTGTCTCAGTTCCCTTTTGTTCGGTCTCTGTTACAGTTCATGTTCTCTCTGTCTTAGTTCATGTTCTCCCTCTCTTTGTTTCTGATCCCTCTGTCTGTCCCTCTAACCTGTCCAATCTCAGTGTCCCTAGTTGGTCTGGTTTCACCAAACAAGTCCCCAGTTTCTCCTCATCTCATTCTTATAGTCCCTCTGTATCATTCTTAGTTGTTGTTCTCCCTGCCTTGGCCGCTCCACTAACTTTTCTCTCTTTTGGTCCTTGTTTTTCTTGGCCTAGTCAATTTTCCTTGTCAACTTAGGTTTTTCTGTTTTGTCTCAGCCATAGTCTATGGTCCTCTTTTCCATCTCAGTCTTAGTCCTCAGTTTTCTTATCATCAATAGTCAAGAGCCCTGTCTCCAAGTTCAGTAGCTCATTTAGTTTTTAGCCCCTAGTTTTGCTTCTGAGAGGTAGTTGTGTAACCTGAATTGTCAGAGTCAGTAGCTCCAGCCAGACCACGTCTAGACCATCAGTCCACCCTGATCTCCCTCCAGACTGTCCAGCCTCACGTAGCCTACACCACTCCTTCAGAGGGTATTCTACGCTGCTCCGTCCGGAAGGTTTCCCAGTCAGCCCCTGTTGCCAGTTAGCCCAGAGTGGTGCTGGTCAGTTGCGGGGTCACTGGTTTTGTGATGGGTGCTGGTGTCTTCTTTTCTTTTTCTTTTTTGTTTGACCTTATGGACACTGGTCTCTGTGAGGGAGAATCACCTTTTTTTGGTCTTTTTGGGACATCAGGAGCTGGGAGGTGGGGCGGTCATGCAATGACCTTCCACCTACTTCTGACAATTTCCACCTGTGCCACACCATGCAGCTGCTAGATTTCTCTAATCAGTCAGCTACTTAAGCAGTGAATCTTGCAGTCGCCAGTGTGGCACCAATCAACATTGTCTCCTCAATAACTCAGACATTCATTCATCACCACAGACTCTGGCTGATCTATCCCAGATTTTGTTTAGGTTTTTTGTATTCCTTTGTTCTTTTTGTTCATCTTGTTCAGTTTCTGTTTATTAAATGTGTCTTCAACTCAGTGCATCTGAGTGTTCCTCCACCACACCCCTCATGATAGGGCAAATCAGGTAAAATGTATGCAAGGGGGGCGGGGTTTGTTGTCCCGGGCATCACTTGTTATCTCTGCTTTCCTTTTTAATTTGCAATCATTTATATACGTTTATTTTTCATTGCATGGTTATGTTATTATGATGTATTATGATCAGTGTTGTGCAAGTTGCATATAAACTCTAATACGTTATAGGTTATTTGTTACTTAAAGGCAAGGCAAATTTATTTGTATAGCACATTTCATGTACAAAACAATTCAAGGTGCTTTAGATGAAACATATAAGAAAGTTCAAATGAAAAACATGAAGGAAAAGTAATTCCTTACCTTAGAATATTACTCTGTCAGAATTGTAAAGTGTTACATGACCCCTTCTGAGTTGCAGACAGACTTTATTCTAACCATGAGTGTGGAGTAGAGATGTGAATCTTACTGAGGCCAATTTGATATGCATCTTGATACGCTGCCAATGATATGATACATTAATGACACAGAGAAGGCCCTGCTGATATGATGTGATACAATTCACCCCTGTTCACAATGCACTGCATTAAAAATATTGACTTTATAAAATACGATTTTATAAGATGCATTTTAAATTATGCAATTCAAATGATTCACATCACAAAACAAACAAACATTTACAAGCCCACAGCTAGTTTATAAAAACATCCCAATTATTTTGTCCTGTTTTTTTCTGTGAAACCAACAAGTAACAAACTTTTGACTTGTCTTCTAATATGCTGACTATCTCCTACCAGTTCCATGTTTATTGTTTACTAACTGCAGCAGCAGCACCCAGCTCCTGTATGTTTTAATAACAGAACACCAAAAAGATAGTGATGGTGTGTTCAAGGTGCCTCAG
Organism: Siphamia tubifer; assembly: GCA_020466265.1. Lineage (NCBI taxonomy): Eukaryota > Metazoa > Chordata > Actinopteri > Kurtiformes > Apogonidae > Siphamia > Siphamia tubifer. The sequence goes on along the minus strand of CM035788.1, from coordinate 25,737,600 downwards.
AAACATGGGTGCAAAGGAGATCAACTATGTAGTAATCGATGAATGTAAGACATGTTGCACATTTAGCGAAGAGTTGTATCTGATGTAGAGATACGCGGATGACCGCTTCTTAAAACCTCTATCCCCCCGCTATCCATTTGCATGAACAATGTTCCCCCAATTTTCATAACAGAACCCACCCGGAATCCACTGATTAGTTTGTAGGTCAAATGAAGATGCCTCGGCTGTTAGGATTATGCCTATCGTCTTTTTCAAACATTGTAGTTCAGTAGTAGTCTATATCTTGCCAGTAAACTGGAGCCTTTGTTGACAAACAAATCTCTAACTTACAGTGATTCCAAAATTATCTCCACCCACCACACAATGTGAACACGAGCAGGTACAAATCTTATCTTTTAAAATATTTTTAATTTTAATTTAATTTTAGTCAGCCAGTGACAAGATCAACAGGCTATTGCTTGATTGTTTTAGTGTCGTTTTCATTCGTTTCTTTACCTTTGGAATAATATGCAAAATATTTTGGGTTTTTTTGAGTGCTTCAACCCCAACCCATCTGAATTTAATTAAAATATTATTTTTTGTCGTGTAATCCACCCGATCCATGGTTGATCCGCACCACCTGGAGGTGATCTGCACATCTCTAATCTGATGTACACTGAAGCTAATATCTGTTTGGGACCACAGTCAATCTCTCTATCTTTAGTGTACGATAGAAGACCCCTCCCTCTGTAAAGCTACTGTAACTAGAGTCTGTAAAGCAGGGTTAAGGTTAGGAATGAACATGTGCCAATGTGGACAATGGACTGTCTTCTGCTGCCTTAACCTATTGGCTAAACACCTACAGGAAATAGAACTTTACTAACCCATTTTTGATTCCTTAAGGTCTCACAGTCTTGCTGTTTTGTTTTGGGTTTTGTTTTTTCATTTGAAGAATTGAATTATGGATGAAAAGTGTGTTGTAGCACAAGTCCTATTGAGCATTTACAGAGTAAAATATAACTGAAAATGTGCTAGTAATGTGTTACACTACAGAGTTACAGCTGAAAGTCATTACTGTAATGCATTACTTTTGTAACACCCTACTCCTCGCTTTATTTTGCCTTTTTAAGATAAATCATCACTGGCATTGATTCAGCAATAGTAATCTGAGATTAGATACTTCAAAGGGGTCCTGGGAACACAGAAAATCTCCAATGTATTTGTTCTTAAATGAAAACTTACCCATTTCATCAGTGTATCTAATATGTAATTAATAATTTAGTGACACCATCCAGACTGGTTCTCCACTTCATGTTCCTGGGAGGTAAAAGCTATTGCAGAATGTGTCTGGCCGTGTAGGGAGAAGTTTATACAGAGAGGAATCTAAAGTATATGTTATTGGTCTTACAAATGCCAGACACAAACAATCATGAATGGAACATGTTAGGGTGCCACACAGATTGGGGCCAAAAACTTTCATGCGAGTCAAGTTTCCCCTTATGAGGCCAGATCCTCCAAACATCCACAGACCTTCACACGAGTCAGTTTCTCTAAATGTCTTGTCAGGTGATTTACTGTAGCACACGATTTTGCTCTATGATGAAAAGGGAAAAATGAGATTAGTGCTTGATGTTGGCTGACCTTTATACTGACAGCACTTAGAAAAAGCAGACCGGCAAGCTGGCACCTAAACAGAGAGAAGACAGGACACAGCAACGGACTTCCTGTCCCCGAGAGGTGACAGAAGGTTAGTCCAAGTTTTGTCCAGTCATTTTGCATCTCTCGTGGCTGTTCTTCATCTCCACATTGTGACAGCCCGTAACGCTTTGTGTTTCTTTGCAACTTTTATTTGGGACAGAGGCTTTTAAGCTGCCATGTATCCCCCGCTGTTTGTACCGTTTATCCTGGTTGCCATCACAGAGGATGGCGCCGGCACACATCAGGCCATTCTTGAACTACAGGAGAGGAGGAAGTGATCAATAAAGTGTGTGGTCCTTCTGGAGGAAGTGGGCCGATTGAGGCCTCCATTTACAAACTCTCACTCTTGCATTTTCCCTCTTCTGTCATCAACATTTTATGGGAAACACCTACTCAGCCGATACCCTAAATAAAGACTTTTAAGGCAACGTTTTTGGCTCTTAAAATAAGAATACAAACCGTTTCCGCCCCATCACATTTTTCCCTCCATCAATTGGGGGGAGGGGGGTGGGGGGGTGTCTAAAAACCTCCCATTAAAAACAGTGGGAGGGGAGTTGTGTAGACTTAAAAAGCCCTATTTAGTCTTCCCAGTGGATGTTTGACGTCACGTAATGGAGAAAAGGCTCTCTTAAATAAACGCACAAAAATGAGAATCCTCTCTAACAGCTTACAGTTGTCATTCAGTTAAGCCTGAGCATTGTAAACATCACGGAAAAATCAGACTTGCTGCTCAGAGGAGGCATGAGCTGTTCCGTACAGTATTCTCTATGATTACATTTTAACACACTGTAGTAGAATTTAGGAGGTTATTCGTTTTTACTGGATCTTTTTGTATCTATAGAGATTAACATATATTTATCATCGTAATGGAATCAATTGCATGAGCAGTTAAACAACTCATCATAAGTTATTCTGGCACCCTTTGGGACCTTTTGGAATGGGTTCCAAATAGTCTAAGGTTTTCAATTCCTTTTATTCGAAGTGGTATATTTTTGTACTGCAAAACAGAGATGTCAACATCATATCTATCAATAGAAAAGAATCAAAGTAATGTTAAATGTGCAAATGTTACAGTGATGCTGAAAACAAATGTAATGTAGGTCCACATTTTTGCACACAGAAAAATGGATCAGGAATTACTGAGGGAATCAATGCACAGACAGGTTGATAAAAACACCACTGTATCAAATGAGGGAAACTCCAACTGAAAACAAGTTTTTGTGAATTGAAATAAATACAAATTAAAATTAAATGGAAAAAAACAACAAACTGAACCTGTGTTGTGTGCTTACAAAGTTAACTGAAATGTATAAATCATATGGATAAAATTCTCTTCATTCTTTTCATCTTTGTCAATGTCAGACTGATATGCAATCAATTTATTTCACTCAAGCAATTTTACCAGACCGCACTTCATGGTCCATCACTTGTTGACACTTGTTGTTTAGAGTTGGCTTCTCATCCCCACTCTACCTGGAAACATAGTAACTAAAGTAAAGGTCAGAGAAAGCAGCAGAGTCCTGTATGGGATTTAGTTGAATATGATGGTGAGGTAAAAAAAAAAAAATATATATATATATATATATATATATATATATATATATATATATATATATATATATATATATATATATATGAAAAAGTATATATAAGCATTTAGAAAAAAACTAAAACTAATGTAAAAAAAAACCCAAAAAAATAGCAAAGATGCTCTAAACACCAATTAAAATTAAATTTATTACAGTGGGGGAAAAAAATCTAAACTGAAAAAAAACCAAAATGAAAAATCCAAAACTATTCCAATCTTGGTTAGCACTATATTAAGTCTTAGGATTTGGATCATTTTTGTATTTTAAGTTATCCTTCTGATAAGTTAATTGGTTAATCTAAATTGCCCATACAGTAGGTGCGAATGTGAGAGTGATTGTTTGTCTATATATGTTCAACCCTGCGATGAACTGGAGACTCATACAGGGTGTACCCCGCCTTCACCCATTGTAGCTGGATTAGGCCCCCAGTGACCCCCAGTGACCCCCAGTGACCCAAGTGAGGATAAAATTTGTTCCGACAATGAAACAAAAGTTATCCTCCTTTGTGAGAAAACAATCCATGCATGAAGCATATTTCCTATAAAGGGAAACATTCAGGGGCAGTTATGCTTGAAAGAATATGGTGACATCTTAGACCTGTTAATAGAATTCTTTTATCCTTGCCTGCTTTTGCTGCTTATATTTTCCTGATGTGCACATGTAACATGTCACTTTCGCTGAGGTATTCATGTGTTAAACCTCTGCTCCTAACCTAATGTTTACTAGATTGTCATGACTATTGACTCAAACATAATAGAATAGCAGCTCATCTTAAGCATTTGACTGGATTAATCTATAAATGAAGTGTTCTGTTGGTAATAAAAATTATTCTGACTGACACTAAGTAAACAGTGGCTCAGAGGTGGCAATGGAAGACGATGTGTGTTTCATTTGCCACAAAACCCTTTCATTCCACAGATGCATTTTAAAACACAAAATTAGAAGAAAAAAAAAATGTTGACTCAATGTTGTAATATATTCTATGTCTGCCCTTGTTGCAGGATTTTAGCTTTTGTCTGACGTTGCTTTTGTTTAGAGCAAAAGAGATTTGGTTTAATTTACAGAAAGCACGTGTGCCCCAGGATACACTGAACATTACCCCGTGTCAGGAGTGTTTATAAGAGTGTAGGGCATGCACAGACACTCTGCACCAACAGATCCCTATTACCCTTTAAAGGCAAAGCAGGAAAGGTTGGTGTTTGTATTGAAATAATGAATGAAAATGAAACACACACACTTGGAGTCTGAGTGACTCCAACATGAAGTGCAGTAATAAATTCATCATCTTGAGCTAGATAAAGTAATGGTACTTTTGCACGTTGATTCTCATGAACTTGACGTAAAAAAGATGTTACATCACATACGGTCAGGATACTGATGGCACCTGCAAATGTAAAATAAGGACACACTAATCTCCATTCACCACTGTGCCCTTTGTAATCTGTTTTGGCAGGCTTTCTTACAACATCCATCCATTTACATTAGCAATAGCATTCCCTTAGCTGCAGGAAGCCTGATGAATAAATCAGTAAATTTTAGGTTGACGTCGTCATCTCTTTCCAGTTTCTTTTTAATTGGTAAAACACTTTTATGACTTCTGAGTCCCATGATGCATCAAACCCCTGACTATGTTTTTTTTTTTTCTCCTAGAAAACAGCAATAAGCATTCCACCAAGTATAAGGAGAAGCTGAATTCTTCATAGTACATATGTGGTGCTTAAAGATTTCTGCAGGTCTACATTATACACAAGTTATTCACGGTTCACTGGGACCTTTCAATAGTTAATGTGCTAAAATGGTATATGTTTAAAAATTTAAGCACCCCCTCTTGTGGGACTGGTGCACAGCACTGTTTTCTGTATCCTACGAATTAGACTGTCACTAGGGATATGTCATAAAGCAACTTTAATAGAAATACAAAAAATAGAAACAAACAGGAAAAAAGAGAGAGAAAAAAAATCAATAATTGTGTATGCTCTAGTTTTTTGTCAAATAATCGTTATCTGAATGTATTACAGGTATGCTTTCACTATTGGTTACACAATGTGATAGACTTTAAAATATTAAGAATAGACACATTTACAGAACTGATTATTTAACAACACTGTCATCAGAAATCAACTCAAGCTGACGCTGTTACAAGTAAAAAAAACAAAATTAAAACAAGTGATGCCAGGCACAACCCTGCCCCCTCACACGCACCTTTTACCAGATATGCCCTATCTCTTATCTTTGTGAAAACACATTTTTGGTGACTGTGACCTCTGATCCACATTCATCAAAATTTAATCAGATCTATTCTAGACCACCTTGCACCTTTCCTGAAAATTTCATGGAAATCGGTCCAGTAGTTTTTGCATAACAAACAGACAAACCGACAGACATAAAAAAACTGACCCAAAAACAATACCCCTCTCCTCTTTCGGCAGGCGGGATAAAAACATGCTGGAATCACTGGGGAAAGGTGATGGGAGCAGCCGATCTGTGTGCTCTCCCTGTGCTATCAGATTAAGGATTTAATGACTTCCAAAGGCCCAGGTCATTTCCTGTCTGCACTTCCTGGTGTTCAGACCGGCATATGCTGGACTTTCCCTGCAGCACTCCACTCCTCTGCTCTTGGCCAGTGTAGGACTGTTCCCTGAGGAGAGGGCCTCCACATAGTTCAAGCGGTAAAAGCCAAAGACTTTGAGCTTTCAGGCAGACCAAACCATCAAGCATTGGCTCTGATCTAATCTGTGCTGGGTAAGAAAACCCAGCAGGGGTTGTTATTACTCTGGTGCATAAGGAAAGTGCTTCTTCCTCCACACATGCACTCCTTCATTGGCCTCTGTGGCCGATAAACTGCAAACTGCTAACTAACCACTCAGGAATCCACAGATAAAGCCTGGTGGGGAAATGACAGCGTGTGGATAGATGCAATGTGAACATGAAACCATGCTTAAGTGTTCATGACAAACCAAACCAACAGCTAGATTTCAATGTCGATGAGAACATTTCATATTTATATTGTATGTGCAATGGAAAGCACATCTATCTTAAACACAGCATCTGAGAAGATCAGAGTGAGTAACAGATTCCCCTAAGGAGATGATGGAGAGACTATGAGAAGAGAGGAAGGAAGGAAGGAAGGAAGGAAGGAAGGAAGGAAGGAAGGAAGGAAGGAAGGAAGGAAGGAAGGAAGGAAGGATGGATGGATGGATGGATGGATGGATGGAAGGATGGACGGATGGAAGGATGGACGGATGGACGGAAGGATGGATGGATGGATGGATGGATGGATGGATGGATGGATGGATGGAAGGAAGGAAGGATGGATGGATGGATGGATGGATGGATGGATGGATGGATGGATGGATGGATGGATGGATGGATGGATGGATGGATGGATGGATGGATGGATGGAAGGATGGACGGATGGAAGGATGGACGGATGGACGGAAGGATGGATGGATGGATGGATGGATGGATGGATGGATGGATGGATGGATGGATGGATGGATGGATGGATGGATGGACGGATGGACGGATGGACGGATGGATGGAAGGATGGATGGATGGATGGATGGATGGATGGATGGATGGATGGATGGATGGATGGATGGATGGATGGATGGATGGAAGGATGGAAGGATGGAAGGATGGAAGGATGGAAGGATGGAAGGATGGAAGGATGGAAGGATGGAAGGAAGGATGGATGGATGGAGACATTTGTTGTCCAGATTGCAATAATGTTGTGATCAGGAGCCAATCATGAGCAAATCACATCAGCAGATCACATTTTTATCATAGTCATATCATGAACATGCACACTATATTCATCCCTTCCCAAAATGTGTGCAAACATGAATTGCCCATATTTTAACCATACATGCGAACCACAAAATGGAGCCCTGAGTACACAGAACATCCAATTCACACTATTCTGCTAATCAGATGAAGCGGCAGAAGATTGTGAGTTCCTCTCAGATTGGCTAGGGTTCATTTGATGTTGTGTGCTATCTTACTTATTGGTTATTGAACAATATCATTCCACAAAGGTTTTCCTCATATTACAGGCCTAGACAAACAACAACATTAACTACCCATCAGAAGCTGAAATGAACAGCAGCTTCTTGAGTAAATGTGTAATGCTGAAGTATCATCAACTCTCCATACACACATTATTGCGCTTTGAAAAACATTTTCAGACCTGCTGCAATATGAATGTCAAAAAAGTAAACAAAAATGCTGTTACTTAACAACTATGGGCCATAATAGGCTGCACAAACCGCCTATGGGCTTGTTTTTCTATTGGAGGCAGGCCAGGGATCTAATTTTATTGACATGATACTGCCTTCACTATCAAGCCTTAGACAGTTTACAATTGTGCTCTGAGGTTTATTACTGGGGAAAATGACAGCACTAACCACTGCATTTTATAAGATACGGTTGGTTGGTCCTTCCTGAAGAGAGATGTAATAACCATTGTTATTTATTTATCTATAAAGCTCCAGTTGGAAAAGTATAGTGCTGTGTCTCAGATTTGGAGCTGTGAACCGTACTCGACTCACTCCAGTGACTGGATGAAGTTCAGGGGCCCATAATTAACCCTTAGGCCCTCCTCAGGCATTTTTGGTCATTTTTCCTCTCTCTTTTTTTTTTAGTTTGGTGATTATTTTGTTGAAAAATTGTTATAATGGGTGTCAATATATTCTTTTTGTCCATGCAGGTCCATGCACTACAGAAAAATACTGATGCAGTCAAATCAATTATTTTGCCTTACTATTGATTATATTGAAAATATTGAATTTTTTTGTGTTTTGTAATAAAAGACTCAAATAATTAAACTAGCACTTAAGGGAAAATGCTCAATATTTGGTAGTTTTGACCAGAGCTGAAGTTGCTGAAAAGAATCCTAAAATTAAATAGTGATGCATGATGATTTTATAGCAGTTTTTTTTGTGTTTATATGATTTTGCCATAAAAGTAAACAAAGGGTAGTACATTTCAGAAGACCATATAGGTTTAATGACTTGCAAAGTCAATTAAAAATGAAGACATGCACACTTCTCCATCCAATAATCCCTTCATTCATACCTATAATTGCTTTATAACAGTCTTTCATCGTAACTCTATCCAGAACACCGTTATAAAGCTAAATGTATGCTCTGCAAACCTGGGGGAATAAAGTTAAGAATAAATACAATGAACTTACAAGAACTGGCAAATTCCTTCAGCTACAAATACAAGACATCAGCTACTCTCTTGCTTTTGCTGTGTTTTTCCAGCTCATCTAACAGGTGCTGGTAATGTGAGTTGAGAGAGCCAGGTTCATTCAAGTGACTGGGACTGAGTCTGTACTATGAATGAACTGTACTTGTGTGAACACAATGAAAATGTGGAGTTTAGACTCTATGTTGAGGAGGCAGGTTTAATTTAAGTCATCTCAGGAGAAATGTTACAATTAATCCCATAGCAATTTGTCTTTTTTTTTTTAAATCTTAAATCAAGATTCCAGATTCATTCTTGATCTTAGAGTTGAAGACACATTTTTGTTTCTACAAACCAGAATAGCTTTCTTGTCACTGCAGAATTTGGAATAAAAATGCAACAAGTTTTGCTGTACCATACCCCACCTAAAAGGAATCAGTAATACATACTTAAACCCACACAATACAGTCATGCAGATTAAATACTTAAAGCAGTCATAAAACAACACAAAAGCAATTGCACTGATCTCCTTTGAACATTTGAACATAGTAGTCTGTTCAGCTCAGCGATACCTCTGAAATAACTATGGAAGTTTCACTATGACGATGGTGCTAGAATGGAAAAAAATAAAATAAAATAAACAAAAACAAAGTAAGTTGAAAGTTGGAACACAAACTGCATTTATTTATTTATTTATTACCTTTCAATAACTTCTATTTCCATCCTCATTTTGAAACTTCAGGTTCTAAAATGAACAAATTACAAGGGTAAATGCTAATGTAACATCCCACAGTTACTTCCTCTTTATGGTGTGTCTTGGTCACAGGTGCCAAAACAATTATTTATGCATATTTCTATTCATATTACAATAAACTATTGGTGCTTGGTGACTTTGAGAAGAATAAGAAGAACTAAGATCATCATGTAGGTTAAATACAGTTATTTCAGGAGCACTGACACTGAAAGTCCACTTCTGATTTTATTGTAGTTTTTGCTTTAGCACTGTATATTTTATTGTATTTATTCATCCGTTTTAAGCATTTTATATGCTCTACTGCTGCAGTAGCTTTAATCACTATGGGATGAGGAGATGAATTCTGTACCCACTGGGGATATGGATAATTCCACAGAAGCATATATAGACCATAAGGCGAGGAAATGTAACCCCCCCTCAGTAAAGTACATGCATGGGGTGTGTGTTTGTGTGTGCGTGTGTGTGTATTTCCATCTCTGCAATTAGTTCTACCAAGGCACCATTGCAGACAATACATAATAAACAGAATATCAGTACATATAGAAAAATCTTTAATAGAAAATATCTTACATGTAAATTATGGTAGGTTTGTCACTGTAATGACCAAGTCAACCCAGATGCATTTTCAATTTAGAGGTCACATGAGTCACTGCTAATAGAGTTCTGTCAGGATTACCAAGGCTTAATTGAGATTAATTGTTGCATTTATTCCTTTCCACTTAGTGTATAAATCAAGTGTGACAGCAGAGTATTGAGTGGAGCTGCAGGGTGTGTGGGTATTACTATAGTGAGTTGACGTGCACACACAAAGCCCTCTCAAGGCAGGTGGTTTTAGGCTACAAGGATTTTGACAGGCTCCATTAGCTAACATTTGACTCTGACACTGAGGAGTGAATGCAGGCTGGAGCTCCCAGACCCCCCCTGGGTCCTGTTTACCTTTCAGACCATGCTAGACGATAGTTTATCTGACAAGGAAGAATGTGAGAGATACAGTCATACTAACACTGCAGGACACCCACTGTGGATCACACACATAAAACCGTATCTCAGCACAAAAGCACTTGTAGACAAACACAGCTTGAAAGAAGAATGACTTAATAATAGTGTTTACCTTAATAATTACAAGTGTGTGTGTGTGTGTGTGTGAATAGGAGCTGACGATTGTGCAGAAAATCATCCAAGAATCCAAAAATAGAAATAATACAAATTTGGTTACATTTCAAAGTAACACTGGATACTTTGAAATTAAACCTCAAATTTATTTCTGTTATTTTTATTTTTGGATTTTATCTGGACACTGTCGTATAACTGTGGGTGATCCTCAGACGTATAACTCAAGTAGTTGAACTCTCTGTGTTTGGGACAGTATCTGTGAATAGTTACTTTTACTTTTACTGTCACCCCTCCGGTGCTTCTGCTGTATGCTTCTGTCTGCAGGGTCAGATCTGAAACAGGGAGAGTTTCCAACTGGCCTGTGTCTGTGCAGTAATCAACAAAGGAATCTGTTTGGTTTGCAGAGTGCAGTTAGAAGGTTTGAGAGCTTTGGTTTAACATTTTGTAAAAGACTGAATTTATGGGAAAAGGTCTGACATTGAAAAGTGAGAGGGTGAACTCAAGATATGAAAAAGTCTGAAGCAGTTTAAAAGGACCTGACAACTAACAACTTTGTTGTTTATTAGCAGGTTCACGGCAAAAATATAAACCTTACAAAGTGCATTTTTCTCAATTCTAGTCCAAATATCTCATCACACTTAAAATAAGATATGTTCACCTGAAGAATAACTTTACAGTGAAATATAAAGAACTTACTTTTAGACAATAGATGTTGAAAATGGTATTTCAAGACATCTTAACAAAATAATTTACACTTGTTCCATTCGCAGATTTTTTTTTTTTTGCTTGATTAAACATTTTCTTTGTGTAATTCAAGCAAAAAAAATAATCTGGCAATGGAACAAATTTATCTTGGTAAGATTTCTTGAAATAAGACTTTCTGAAATAAGTTCTTATATCTCACTGAAAAGGTGATTCTTCTTTAAAACATGATTAAATATTTGGACATGAAATAAGAACAATACACACTGTAAGATTTTGATTTTTGCAGTGTTAAACACAGTCCAATATTCCAATGGCACCTCCTCAGTGACCACAGCCTCCGAAACTGCCCTGAGGATAATGAACACATCTGACCTTGACCTCATAAAAATATACTCAACCTGTCTCCACCTGCAGTATATGGTGTAGTTGGTTTCAAGATTAAGTTTCCTTTAAAACCAAAACAATCTGTGTAGTAAACCAAAAAAAATTAAAATAATAATAATTAAAAAAAACATATATATGGTCTTTTGTTTGATACATTTGGAAATAGTGCTAAACAAATTCAAGCTATTGCAAAAAGTAAAATTAAAAAAACATTATCCAGTTAATTTCTAAACATAAATGGCACAGTCACTTGTTAATCTTTAATTAAACTTTCTTATATAACTGACTGTACTTTAACTAAAAACGTTTCAGCAAGGGAAATGGATGGAACTTCATAGTTTACAGACAAATCGCCTTTCTATCTGCACACAATGTGGACTTAAATTAAAGCTCAGAATATAAAACATATGTTAACTAACCATTAAAATAGAGATCAAAACAAGTCAAAGAACTGAGACTGATTAGATTTTGTTTGCAGTTTCCAGTAAACTATTGATTTAAGTTTCTCCACAGGTGAAGTGCAGTTCAGGTAAAACAGCTTAAACTCATTTGTTTTGCATTGATTGATTTTTTTTTACCCAATACAGTCCATAGATCATCTTAGCTACAAGCTGATGCAGACTCATGATGGCCAAAGAGAAGATGAAAAACAGCAGCAAATTTTTGTTTTTACAGAAATAGTTATTTCCATTGCAATTTTGCATGATGTACCAATTGTGTTATGCCTGAAAAATGTTAAATACATGATAGAAAACATACCTGAATGTGACTGTATTTATTATTTCACTCTGAAGTTGAATGGAGTCCTCTCCATGTACAAGTAAAATGCCTCCATATACAAGTACATGTTTATAATAAGATAAGATTCATTAAACTGAACCAGACATGCAAATAATTTCCATACCATCGTGTTTGTTTTAATTCTCACTTTCACCTTCAACAGTGTTTAATGACCACACATGTGATGCTTTAAAGTCCAGGGGTGCTTGCTGTTCCTCAGAACACTGAATATGGCGGATCCTTTTTCTGAAACAATCACCTCAGTCACTGTATCTCCTGCAATTTCTTACTCTTCTATCCAAATGAGTAACAGTGATAACCTCTTTTTCGATATCACAGAGATGTCTTTCGAAGGGGTTGTTTTTAGTCTTATCACTCCACAACGTGCCACTTTCATATTTTTTTATCATCTCCTGTTTGACATCTTGATAACGTAGCCTGCTTCTTCTTCTTCTTCTTATTTGCACTGGGAATCACTTTCTTTGGGCTTATGATGAATAATGAATAGATACTGTCTTAAAGTTTCAATGAACACACTGGCAAAAACTCACAAAACAACAGTATTTGTGATGAATCAGGGTCAAAGGGTAACAAAAAGCATCATGGGTAGCTCCCTCATAGCCAATGGGATGCTACGTACATGATATATTTACGTATATTAAATACAGTAATGTGCAAATTTATGTCTTGGAGGTTTCGGTTTCGTCTCGTAAATTGAATTTTCTTTTGTATGCAGAGACGAAAAATAGAGGTAAAGGTTTTTCGTTACTGTGGTCTTTCGTAAATAGAGGAAACACTGTATTTAACTCCATGAATCAATGACAGAATGGGTTTTACGTGAAACACTGTTTGTATATTATAATACATTCTCTATACAGGTTCTTTCTAATAGTGCATTCTTCTATTTTCTATGTAAATGTACATAATTCAATACACATGTTTAATAAAACTTTATCATATACATTGAAAACATCAACTCACCAGAACTTGTGTCATTTTTTTTCTAATTCATCTTATTAATATATGTAGATTTCACACATTTAATCAGTGTAGTGATTGTTTGTTTGTTTGGCAAAGAAGAACAGTATTCTCAAAATGTATTGTCACGTTCTGACATTTTTCCTTCTGATTTTCCATTTCACTTATAATCTGATAGATGTTTTCTATACTGTATGATCAAAACACAAGAAGAGGTGAAAATCATACAGTACCCAGCCAGGATGTCCATCTGGGCCCCAGGCGGGTCACATTTGGGCTGCATATAGGAGTCACATGTGGGTTTCCATGGTGAACCCACATGTGTTTGTCCATATCAGAATCACAGATCTTAATGTCTCATATTACTTATTTTTCTACACTATTTATCCTATGATATTCATCTTTCATGTCATTTATTTCCTTTCTTATGTTATTTGCACTACTTAAATTGTATGTTTTACAAATATCTTACTTTGCAATACTTTTTTAGCTTTTAATGTGAATAACTTTTATTGATATTTGTTGACTTTATGAAAATTCTTCCACTGAACTTGAAAGCTCTACCTCAATTCCATTGTACTTAGTAAAATGACTATAAAGAGATTTTGATTCTGATATGGGCAAACACATGTGGGGTCACCATCGAAAACCACAGACAAACCCACACGGGACCCTTATATCCAGCCCAAATGTAACCCTTCTGGGGCCCACATGGACATGCTGGCTGAGTATTAGTAATAATAAATGTTTTATTGTCAGATCAGTGTGTTTTTGCTTTGACTCTAAGCTATTCCATTCTAATTTAATTGGCAAACAGGCCAAGCTGTCCAAAGCATCAACTTCTAGCGCTTATAAAACGAGGCCAGCTAGATATGTACAGCAGTGTGTGAATTACTTTGCGGTAATAAGTTGTTTTGATCAGATAATCATTCACAGCATACCAACAGTAATACCACAGTGCACAACCCACGTCACTGCTCTGCTCTCCAGCCATTAGTGTCATATCATTTGACTGAGTCTCTGTTCGTCTCAGTATTAGTGTGCTCACTGAAGCTGTAGTCTGATAGTTGCTGACTTGGCCTTACTTGACAAAGTTTTACTGAGCTGGCAGAGATGATAGATTCTGTTGGTCGCATTGTTTTTCCAACATCCCTATTTGGCTGTTCTGACCCTGTCATTTATAATGGCTCCAGTCCATGTTTAATTCATACAGGCCCTGCACACTGAGGCTCCATACATGAAACTGGCTTTGCAGGCGAAGACATTTTACTTTCCTGCCTAAGATATTCTCTCAAGAGGCAACTCGGAGCCAAGGTTTACGTTCAGCAGGCTGCACATCAAACATAAGGGAGATGCCAAGACCAGTTCTTGCAACCTGCTAACCTCACATTTCAGATCAGTGCGCTAACAGCTTAACAGCTTCATTCCGTTGTTCATCAAACAGCCTGAAATTCTACTCCAATGTAAATCTGCGCTGATGGTACAGATGGCACAGTGTAAACACAAATTTGGTTGCTACAGAGTTGTTGTCTTTACAATGTGGTGCTTCTGTGTGGTGGCTTCAGCTGGGTTCTTTCCAAGTTGCATCAGCGAAGCCCTTACAGAGGAGTCGTCTCTGCAGCCTAATTAGGAGCACCAGTAGCTGCTGTCAACACCACCATCGTGGGCTTCAAAGCATGGGCTCAAGCTTGTGATGTGTCTAAATATTTCTTTCATGAAACCCTCATCATATCAGGCCTGCTATAACAAAAAAGGTCACAGAGAGGAAGGAGGAGGAGACACCGGGATGAGGTGGTGAGATGGAGCCAGTGGAAGAGGATCCAAGTATTTGAAGCTTCTGCTCGTGTCATGAGTAGATCCATGGGGGACGTCTGTGATGCATAACTAAATGGGTTTTCATCTGTCCTCATTTTCACTTCCTAATGCTGCACTGCATCACTGAAATGGTCAAAACCCACTCAAGGTTTGATCTTATCACCACATCATGCATTCTTCAGTCGACGTTTAGTGATGTTTCCTGAGTCCATCATGACGGCAAAAATAAACTCTGACAAGCATTTTTCATCAAACGTATTTAATTTCAGTGAATAATTTATGTAAACATTAAGTCATAGATAAATAAAGTGGTCAATCAAAAAATGTTTCCTACTTTTTCAAAGATGATTTGTTTTAGTCCTTATACGTCCATCTAATTTACTATTCTCTTTATTTTACTTATTCACTTAACATTTATTCAATCAGGAAACCCCTTGAGATTAAAATCTGTTTTTCGCAGGAGACTTATCCAAGACAGTACACCATTACAAAGTTTAAAAAAAAACAAAAAAAACCATGGTGTGCAAGAAATGTAAGAGAAGAAATGAAAACACCTATTTTTCAACTTTTTGTGCAAATCTTTTAAAGCATTTTATCTCTCCTTGAAAAAAAACCATTGAAGTGTCTTCAGGAATTTAACCATTTAAAACTGTTTATTTTATGTATTTAAATTAAAAAGGCTTTTCTATACTGAATGAAGATGTCTGATGGACATGGATACACCAAGAAGCAGCAACAACAGTGCATTCATATTTTTTATGTGTGATTAAAAAAGCCGCCCCCCCTCCCAAAAAAAAAAATTAAATAAATAAAAGAGGGCGGGGTTGTACGGTGGTGCAGTAGCCTCACAGCAATAAGGACCCTGGTTCAATTCCCACACCAGACCTTTCTGTGTGGAGTTTGCATGCTCTCCCCTGTGATTGATATTTTCTCCAGGTACTCCAGTTTCCTCCTACCATCCAAACACATGCACTGATAGGTTCATTGGTTAAAATCCAAAACTATTCCAATCTTGGCTAGCACTATATTAAGCCTTAGGATTTGGATAATTTTTGTATTTTAAGTTATTCTTCTGATAAGTTAATTGTTTAATCTAAATTGCCCATAGGTGTGAATGTGACAGTGATTGTTTGTCTATAAATGTTCAGCCCTGAGATGAACTAGAGACTCCTACAGTGTGTACCCCACCTTCACCCATTGTAGTTGGATTAAGCCCCCTGTGACCCCTGTGACCCTAGTGAGGATCAAGCAGGTTCAGATGACGAGATGAGATTAAAAAAGGTGTCTATGATGTAAATAGATTAGACGTTTTTTGACCTGGGGTCGTGCACTGCATAAAAACTACTTATGCAATGAAATGTGTGATTGTTAATCTGTCATATGTCTCAAATATAAAATTATTTTAGCAAAATTCATATCAAGACTATATTATAACAACAGCATACCAATAATGTAAACAATGTATTGAAAATATTGTGTTTTTATTTTGTTTGCCTGCTTTTTTAAATAAAACAAGTAGAATTGCTTATTCACACTGGCATCTATAGGGTTTAAATCCTGAAACTATTTTTGACAATTTGGCAGTTTTGAGTAAAGCTGAAGTGATTGAAGAAATAAATGCAGAAAAGGCCTGAACATATATTGATATATGATGACATGATAAGGTATTTTGCATCCAAGAGGACATAAAAAGAGTCACAGTCTAGACCAATAAAAGTAACTGACATTAAATTCAGTAAGTATGTCAACTTTCCTGCAAAACTTCATGCCATAAGCTTCAGCTCAGCCATAATGATCATAGCATTAAAAAAGAAAAATGACAAAAATGGCCTAAGGGTTAAAGTTCTGAAATGGTATGATTTGTGGCTTTTCTCATTCCATCAATAACTGACATATGAAAGCTGGTGTTTTGTTTTTTTTGTTTGTTTTTTTAAAGTGCATATTAGGGGCATTAAGTATATTATTCCACTTACTACACAGCTATTTACTATGATTTTCAGTAAAAAAAAAAAAATAATTCCAGCATACCAACTACATTATTCATAGTAATGGGCTGCTATATAGAAATAACAGTCTTTGGCCATCAGAGTCAAGTATTCTACAAAACTGTAATAAATGGAAATAAATTGGGTGCAAAAGGGTATTTGGTCAGAACTGACTGTCCAGTGAACATACTGTACATCATACCATATGTTTTTTTTTTCCCCAAAAAGAATGACTTACACTGCAAAGCTTCATCTATAGAGCATACGTTGTGGTTTTACAGACATACTGTACAGACAATCCTTCATAAGAATCCAAATTTTGCAAAGGAGAATTAGCCTACATTGCTCTAACTGAGGGTGGAAAGATTGTTGAGAGTGAGTGCTACAGACATTCTTGGAGTGTTAATGTCATCATGATGGCCTGACCATGGGTCCGCAAACTGACAGACCATCATCTCCATCTGGCCTCCAGGCACGCTTGTGGTCCCGTGTCTCTCAAGAAAGAAGCAGGGAGAAATCTGCAGTTGTTTAAAGGTTACATAACACAATATTTGGAGGTGATCTATTTCTTAGAAGGTCTGTGGCAGCAGTGGTGACGGCAGTGGTGGTTGTGGCCGGACTGGAAGATTCTAATCATATACAGGCTCAGTGTCTGCTGCAACTGGAGGCATGTATGTTAAATTTCCTTAATAAGACGAGAATCAGGATGGAAATAAAAATGTTTTACTTAATGTAAAAGGCATGTCCAATGTTTCACCATGGTCCTCCCATGACTTCATGTATAAAATTAAATAAGACAACATAAAGCAGGGAAAAAAAATGCCAGTGGCTACAAAGATCCTCCTGAGACTATGACATGCATGTGTGTCATAGAGGGATATGAACGCATACATTAGTGTAAGCTCTATATGTGCATTACCAGTTTAATGCTTTTTCCCCCCATGTATTTTCTTCTTCCATCTATGAATTACAAGGTTGTTTAACACATTGTGTGGCGTTTTTTTGGCCAGTGTGTCTATCTCCAGAGACAAAATTGGTTAAATAAGGGTCAAATAAAAAAAAAAAAAAGACAAAACACACACATTCCCTCTCGCACTCAACTATTCACAACAAGACATACAGTAGATTCCAGTCTTGTGATGGATCCAATAAGGAACACAGTGAGACATTCTTAGAAAACTCTAACAATCAACAGTGATGATAGAATTATCCACATTGTCTTCTCCATCTGTAGTTTTCTCCAGCATTTAGACAGTGCCACACAGTATAACTCTAGCAATTTATTAACGAAGGCATCAAATATGTGGAAATCAAACAAGGACAATATATACGTCAGCATATAGGAGATCAATAACTCCCACGGTAGATAATTAACACTTTATCATTCAACAGCTAATAATTCAGATGACAGGAATGTCCCAGATCCGATAAGTGAGACATTACAGCAGGACTGTCGTGATAAAGAGTCACCACAGTTTATGCCGCTGCTATAAAACTCTCAGCAAACCCATAGAGAACTTTTTCCCAGACTCCTATCTACAGCTCTGTAAACTTATCTCTTGTTTGACTGCACACTTCCTCTCAAGCTGCCATAAATAAAGTGTTGTTTTGTAACTATTCTCACAAATGGATATTATATATAATTTTAAGTGTTATTTAAGTAAATAATCAAATAAGTACAATATTAAAGATAACAAAGGGGTATGACCGTACACAATGTTTCAGAAACCTTATTGTGAGAAAATGCAAAATGCAGCTACAACTGGTTCCAGGCATAACAAACCACATATAAGTTACATCACTTCCTAAATTGCATCCATTTATTAATAAAACAAACAATCATGGTTACTTTTTTTAGTAACTTCCCTATCATTTATAATGGCAGTTACGACGTTATAAGTAAATGGGGGGAGTAATGTATAATATGTGCCTATATATATATATGTGCCCAATTTCACATGAATTGAAACAAAATGTATATTTTTATACACACACATTTAGCTCATTATTAGAAAACGAAGATTTAAACAAGTCATACAATTTTTTAACTTAGCCTACTTTTTCCAAAATGTAATCACATGTACTCTGGGTCATTGGTGTGCTATAAATGAAATTTGTTGTGCATTCAACCAATAGTTTTGTCAAAAACAAAACAAAAAATGAATGAATTAAAAAAAAAAAAAAAACACCCCTTGCCTCCTCTGTGTGCAGTGGGGTAATAACAGTTTACATCATTGCCATTATGCGCCCAATTAAAAGTATGTTTATAGCATTATGTGATATTTTTAAAAGCAGATTCCCCTACCTAAAATAAGGTGAAGGCTAAGATACTCAGAGGCCTCCTTGAAATGTCAACACCACAGACCGGTGTCGTCGTGGGAATGTGAGAGACTGGACTCAGATGAGTGAAGGATGCTGTTGCTGCAACAAACCCAGTCAGAGATGGGAGCATGTGTCATCAGAAGAGGACTTAAGGTTATCATGGTTCAGAGGACTCTACTATCCTATTTTCTCTTATTATCTAATATCTTTTCGTCTAGCTTTCACCTCTTCTCTCAGCTCCCCAGCCTCCTTCTGTATTTCTGAGAGCAATGCAAACCCATTCCATCACCCTCTGCTATCTCTAAATGTCAGTCAAACAGAGAGAGGAACTGCAGGCAGCACATCTTAAACAACCAAATGACATGTCAGCTTTAGATTAAGCACGGGTGGGACATAGATGATGTTTTCCTTAGTTCTACTGAAGCAAAAGCATCTCTAAATATCAAATAATGAATAAAATGTACCATTATCTACAGTACTGCAATCCAGGAGGCAACCCAACATCACCCAGACACATAAAAAACACTTTCTTCTATGTATCTTCATGTTTCATTAAGATTAGAAAATGCATTAAGGCAAACAAAAAGAACAAAAACCACAGCTATCTTGGAGGAAGCAATTATAACCAGAAGACAGAATGGATGGAGCTGTCAGTGGATGTGTCATGACTGTAGACGCATGGCGAGGTTCAGGGTGATCGTCACAGCATCATGGATCTGAGAATCACAGCTCGACAATCAGACTATTTTGCCTTCCCTGCACTTTATGCTTTTATCGTCAGTATTTAACCATTTTGAGGTTGATAGATACCAACTGTAAAAAGTCAGATCAATGGTGTAGCACAGGGTTGGTCCTCAAGAGATACTATCCTGCATGTTTTAGATCAGGGGTGTCAAACTGCGGTTCTCGAGGGCCGGTGTCCTGCATGTTTTAGATGTTTCCCTCTTCCATTACACCTGGAGGCCATTGCATCATTATCAGTTTTCTGCAGAACTGATGAGGAGCTGATTATTAACCCTTTCAGTGTCAGCGCTGATGCATTCTGAGTGGATGATTTAGTGTAAATATTCAGAAAAATTCAACCGTTTTCCTTTTAGTTTTGTGAACAGCACAGATGTCAAAAAGCAATTTTTTTGTATTTTTTTCTTACATTTTTTTAAAGGCAAAATTAAAACTGCTGGAACCAGATTTTAATACTAGATTTCTTTTTTTTTTTTTAGGTTTTTGTTTTTTTTTCCACATTATTTTTCATTTTTGTTCATTTTGTTGCTGATTTTGTTTATTATTTTTCTTGGATTTTCTGCCATTTGTGTCTTACTTTGCTCATGTTACCAATTTTTTTTTAGCTTATTATTAATTTTTGTTTGTGTTGTTTCTGATTTTATTTTATTTTATTTTATTTTTTTTACTTTTTTACTGATTGCTAAAATCTCAGGAGTTAAAGTGTTAAACTGAATCACATGGAACAGGGAAATCTCTAAAACATGCAGGACACCGGCCCTCAAGGACTGGAATTTGACACCTGTGTTTTAGATGTATCCCTCTTCCAACACACCTGACAGTCATTATCAGGCTTCTGCAGAACTTGATGAGAGGTTTATCATTTGAATCAGGTGTGTTGGAAGGGGCATACATCTAAAACATGCAGGATAGTAGGTCTCAAGGACCAGGATTGAACACTCCTGGTGTAGCAGGAATCGCAGTATCCTCTGGGCATGTCTTCTCGCACAATATTAATCTGCTTTACCACTGAATAACCTGATGGGTGGCAACCATTCATTTACAGGTAAACAGATAGAAATACAAGAATGCATTTATTACTAGAATCCTAGTTTATGGTTTTCTCTATACAATAATAACACATAAGATCAGTAAACCACATAAATATAAGTAACCTCAAATTTGTCTGTGGTGAGTGTTACAAATGTATGATTTATTTGACATATTCAGAAAAATGTAAGTGTTCATTGAATAAGACAAAATTTTTAATATTTTGATAGAATAGACAGTGTGCTTTCCATAGACATCTGAGCATGCTCAGTACACACCTTACCAGCTGTGCAATGAGGATGAAAACACATTCAGTGAGTGACATCAAATCACTAGAAAAATAGACAATTTGGATTATTATTATTTTTATTTTTTTTTTACATTATTTTCCTTATGGTTTTTAATTGTTACTGTTGTAATAATCTCATTTTTAAACTGTGTTTTTACTAAGTTTTGACCATGTATCTGGTTTTTGGAGTTCAACCTGGTGCCAAAAATTAGCTGAACTGATTACATTTTTTATTTTTTTTTAAACTACTGGTACAAAATTCAGGTACTTGCTGTTCAGGTCATTCCAGTTCACAGTTCGTGTTTGACATTCTACATTTTTTATTGATGTACATCAAGGGTCTCCAACCTATTCCACAAAGGGCCGGTGTGGCTGCAGGTTTTTGTTCCAACCAACCAAGAGTTCACAGTTTGACCAATTGACTCTCTGCAGACTGAGATCAGTTGATTAATTGATTGAAGTCTGGTGTGTTGCTGCTTGGTTTCAACAAAAACCTGCAGCCACACTGGCCCTTTGTTGAATAGGTTGGAGACCCCTGATGTACATTCTAGTAAAACCTTATCAAACTCCAGTTCCTCTCTTTGTTTTTGTTTTTTGTTCTGTTATTCCACCCTGTTTTGACCCTAAAACAAAACCACTGAAGAAAAGGAACACAAACTCACAGCAGCTTTAATGACACTGAAACAGATGGAAATTCACAGCAACACATTTACCTAGAATAATGTCTTAGGGCTTAAAGGGTTAATTTGCAGAAACATATAAATAAACTTTTACATTGATTAAAAATGTGCATCTCTATATCTATGAAAATAACTACATGTGGTTGAATCAGGCAAAGTCGAATGCCTTCATATAACTTTCATTGTCACTAGATGTGCCGGGGATTTTAAAGACACATAATTGATGTTCTGTTGGATGCTCCCTGCTGGGAGTGCGTCACATCCTCTTCAACCCCCCCAAAAGACTGTTCACAATAAATAATTCAGTATTAATTCAACACGGAACCTCACCCATAATGAAGACTTGCGCAAAGTGAGTTTGAGTGTGAGTTTAACCCATAAGGACCCAAACATCCACCATCAACCAAAAGCATCTAATCCAGGGGTCTCCAACCTATTCCACAAAGGGCCGGTGTGGCTGCAGGTTTTTGTTGAAACCAAGCAGCAACACACCAGACTTCAATCAATTAATCAACTGATCTCAGTCTGCAGAGAGTCAATTGGTCAAACTGTGAACTCTTGGTTGGTTGGAACAAAAACCTGCAGCCACACCGGCCCTTTGTGGAATAGGTTGGAGACCCCTGATCTAATCCTATTAATGCAACTTTTCATGGTTATGAGATATGACCCATTTGGATGTTCAGAGCCTCCATAGTTACTGTGGAAACACTAACATCTTCTATAAGATTGATTCACCAGTAAAACCCTTGGAGTTAGATCCATAACAGTGGATTAAGACACTTGGATTATGTTCAGTTAATGATATTTCTTTGAAAAAGGTCACCTTTTCTCCAGATTTTTTCCCCATTTTGTTAAAATTAACTTTGGATTCATTCATTCATTATCTGAACCCGCTTTATCCTCACTAGGGTCGTGGGGGTCACTGGGGGCCTAATCCAGCTACAATGGGCGAAGGCGGGGTACACCCTGTATGAGACGCCAGGTCATCGCAGGGCTGAACATATATAGACAAATAATCACTCTCACATTCACACCTATGGACAATTTTAGATTAACCAATTAACCTATCAGTGCATGTGTTTGGATGGTGGGAGGAAACCGGAGTGCCCGGCGAAAACCCACGCGGACACGGGGAGGACATGCAAACTCCACACAGAAAGGTCTGGTACGGGATTCGAACCAGGGTCCTTCTTGCTGTGAGGCACGAGTGCTAACCACTGCACCACCGTGCCGCCCACTTTGGATTCACTGTGAGTTTTTATGAACATCTTCATGATCAATCAATTAAATATCATAAAATAGATAATTTTTACGGCTTTCAAAGGATTACAATATTTAATCAAATTAATCGGTGTTGGTGTGAATTAATTTAGAGTAACCACGATTAAATATTCAGTTTTAATCTTAATTTATTGAGTCTCTTTTGCATAAGCAAAGAGATTCAAGAAAGTAGGGAATATATCTGCACATAATGTGTTTGTCATAAGCTGGGCAACGCATCAGCTGAAGTGTCAGCAGAATCCTTGACAAACGAATGCTTCACATTAATGTGGTATTTTAAGCTGGAAGTGCTTCGGTGAAAAGAAAACTCCATCTTGCAGAGTGTGTATAATACTTTATGTTGACTGACTGTTCTGTCTTGGGGGAGTTTTGTGTTGAAATTTCCTACAAAATGCATAAAAATCCACAAAAATTCACAAAACATTTACCAACACAAAAAAACTATGAAAAACCCAAAACATATTAAAAAATATATATGCAATTAATATCTTTCTTCAACCGTTTCAACAAAATAACTGTTCCATTCAATTAAATTTTAGTTATAGAGTCCCAAATCACAACAATGGCAACTCACAGGGCTTTACAGGAGAGAACAATCAATACAATAGATGATTGGGGGGGGGGGGGGGGGGGGGGCAGGTCCATCTGATGGATGGACCTGCCATCCATCAGACAGTTGAGGGTGGGGGAGATGGTCTGGGGTCACAGGTCAGCACAGCAGATCCTGTTGTCTATGGCTCCAAATGTGGATACTACTGAGAGAGTTGCCACTCCCCTCTCAGGGGTGCTGTTCTGCATGTTTGGTTAATGTGTGCTTTAAAGAACAACAAGGAGTAGGTCGTATAGGGGGGTCTTTTTAAAATCGTTTTCTGGTCTCACCCTGCGCAGTTAGAGGGTGACCTTGGTAACTGCAGGAGAAGAAGACCATGACCTTGATGTGAAACAAAACTATTTTTCGCTCATGCAGGCATGTACGGTATTCTACCACCAGGTGTCAGTGTGGTACTCGTTTACACGAGTCCAGACTTTCAAATAAATCAAAGATCTGGATCAAATAAAACCCCTACATTTTTAACTTTGGCACTGGATATTAGACTTATGTTGTCTAGGGTAACTCTCTGGACAGTTAGGGAGTCTCAAACTTTTAGGGCCTATTATGACTTCAGTTTTTCAGGGTTCAGTAGGAGATAATTGGCACTCATCCAACTCTTTATGTCTCAGACGCAGGTACTTAGTTTATCTATTTGCCTAGTCTGATCAGGTTTAATCAATAAATATAGCTGTGTGTCATCTGCGTAACAATGAAAGCCATGATTTCTAATCATGTTACCTAAAGGGAGCATATACAGCATAAACAAAATAAGCCCAAGGACTGACCTTTGAGGCACACCGTAACTGACTTTGGAGAATGGTGATAATTGTTGGTCAATATTGACAAATTGGTATCCATTAGATAAATATCATGTAAACCAGCAGAGGGCTGCACCTCAAATGCCTTACAATTTTTGATCAGATTAATCATAATGATGGTTAATCCAGTTTAAAGCGTCAATTTTGACAGCCCTTATTTTCACTGGAAAAAAGAAAATTCAAGGGACAACAGTATAATAAATGGTGATACATTACTTATGAAAGGTTAAGAGAAATTTCATTTGAGAGCTGCCACAAAAGTCACATCAGGTCTTTAAGAGGTAATTAAAATACACTTTGTGCCAATAGTAAAGAGTAGACAAAAGTTAATTTCTATAGCAAGGTGCTGATTTTTGACGAAACCCATACAAATAGTAAAGGTGCACATTATGCCATTATGTTATATGCTTGACATCACAATTTACCATGACCCTTTGTGGGTGTTTTGTGGATTACATGGTACATTTGTCTCTAATTTGCAACAGTTTTATGTCCGCAAAAGCTACAAAATCCCTCTGTGGATATGGCTCTAAGTCATCTTTCGTCAGTTATTCCTATAAATCCTCTCAAGCCAAGTTTGAACATGTTTTGGATTTTTATCTGTCATCATGAATCAGTGAATTGGAAAACAACTTTTGGACTCGCACAGTAATCAATGAGAGGTAGAAGTTGCAGTGTGGATTATGGGTTACTTGACCAGGGTCAGATAGTGATGCGTGTCAATAGTGAAGGGTGACTGGTGAAGCTGGCTGAGGTGTTGGAGCTATCTGTCTCTGGAGCTGGTTGGCTTGTTTAACTCCTCTGGCTCAGAAAGGTACACATCTTGCCAAAGCAAACTAAGGACACAATTATCTGCTTTCCATTTTAAGCTTCCCTGTAATCTCTTTCCTGTCCTCTTCAGAATTGTATGTTCTTTTGATGTTTAAAAAAAAAAAAAAGATGAGATTGTTTCCTAGCTCTGGCACTGTCGCCGTCTCTTGTGATGCATCTAATCACTGTGAAGAAGTACATTTTCACTCATCTTCCTCTGTCAGGTTAACAGCTGAGACACCCTCATTTTTTGGATTGTTCTTTTCTCACTTATCAGGGGAACTAAAGTTGTTATGGCACATAATAGAAGGACTGTGGTCATCGTCCGTCTCTGACTTCCAGACAGTTGCACTATAGTGGCTACATTTACACAATGTTTAATTCTAAATTATTCAGAATTAGTTATTTCCTTTATGTTTACATGGACATGTTCATTTGGAATAAAGGTTTACATGGGAAAGGTGTACTCTGCTCTAATTAATTGGGCTTTAAGAGCTGGAGGAGCATGAAATATGGGCGTCATTATGAAAAAACCAGGACCATGTGCAAAATAGGAAGAATATTAAAGCTGAATTAACTGTTAGAATTAGCATGGCAGAGGAATTATGATCAGAATAAACCAATGACTATTCAATACATGTTAAAATTTATTTATAGAGCCCCAAATCATAATGTCATCTCACAGGGCTTTACAGGAGAGAACAATCAACCAGAGAAATAGATAAAGTCCCAAGCATCCCCTGTCCTTAGACCCTCCCCAGGGGGAAAAAAATTCCAAAACCCAGTGGGGAAAAAAGAAGAAACCTTGGGGAGAACCACACTGAAGGAACAGACTAGAGATGAACATCCATTTGTAGATGAAAGGAAGGGGGGCAGGTCCATCCATCAGACAGGTGAGGGTCAAGGGTCACAGGTCAGCATAGGACACATGTGAGTCATTGCAGATTCTGTTGTCTATGGCTCCCTATGTGGATACTGCTGAGAGAGTTGCCACTCTGTCCCTCCTGTAACAATGAAAATTAATACCATGATTTCTAATGATGTTCCCTAAAAGGAGCATATACAATGTAAACAAAAAAGGCCCAACAGCTGACCCTTGAGGCACACCATAACTGGAGAATGGCAATGACTGTTTAACATTGACAAATTGTAACAGATTACATAAATATGATGTAAATTATTATTCTCAACTGGAATCAGGTGTTTATGTGGTCATCTTAAAGTGGAATTAACTTTTATTCAGACTTAAACAGGAATAAAAACTCATGTAAACATGGACATTATGAATCACACTGCTCAGGCCTGAAGGAGTAAATGAGAGCCAAAAAGCAGATGAATGTCATCCACACAAACACCTCACTCGTTATATGCGTCCTTGCCAAGTTGTGGTTGGACAGTCTGATGTCTTGTCACATCAACATTTTGGATAAAAACATTAAAGCAACAATTCTTTGAAGACACAAAAGAATCAATTTTAATGAGACATCTGAGACAGCCCCAGTTACACTGCTTTCTTTGTGTAGATAATTTAATTTGCTATTGGAAATTTCTTGAGTGGCGATTGTGGAAAACCCAAGCTCGCCCTTGGCATTTACTGTTTATATTCACAGCCACTTCTGCACTTGTTAATACAACTTGAAAATTGCATTACATATATATATATATATATATATATATATATATATATATATATATATATATATATATATATTCTGTTTTTCAGAAAAATTACAGGAAAGTTAAAAGTGAAACTACCATTCATTTCTGTAAATTCTTGTGCATTGTCTAATTTATAACCCTCAAGCTAAAATTATACATAAACTGAAAAGTGATATTCATGTCAAAATGTAGGGAGTAAATGTAAAAGGTTGCCAGAAAAATAAATACTGAAGTACAGACACCTTTAAAAAAAAAATAAAATAAAATAAAATACAGCAAAATACTTTTAGTTAATTTCCACCTCTGCCCTGTCAGAGGGTCGACAGTATATACATTACAATACTGATCACAACCAAACTTTTATCAGTGTAAATTACTTTGTACACTTTTTCCCCATCAAATTTAAGTTGGGAATCAAGTACCTGGCCATGATATTTGAATTCAGTTAGTTTGTATTTTTCCCATCACTTAAATTCACATGAACGTTTTGCTTCAAAATTAGATTTGAGATAAAAGCATGGATATTGTTTTCAAATTTTTAGTAAGCCACTACCCAAACTCCACCACAGATGTAGATAAAGCATTAGCAGCAAATGCAAATGTTTCATCTTCAAGAGTAAAGTTTTGTATGTTTGTATTTCACCTGGCCTAGTTTTGGAAAGCCCCTTCGTCTGTAAAGAACTCAGATTGAACTAGAATTCAACAAACAGAGGAAGAGCTCTATCTAATGGTCAAACAGCTGCGTGTTCTACAACTGCAAGAAGAGATAACTGTGATCCGAGTGTCTCTGAAAAGCATCAAATGTCATCCCATACTCTCACACAAAGATCATGTTCAAAGTATGATTGTCCAAGATTACATTGTCTGTTATGAGTGTGCTCTCCTTTGCCATATTGCATCATGGCTGGCTGATGTAAGCTGACGAACACAAAGGGAAACGCACTGGCACCATCCATTCCAACACCAGCATCTCCACTCTCGTATCCAGCATCGTGACTTTGAGGAAGCCTGTCATGTTGTTGCCATTGTCCTCTGTCTAGTAAGTATTAAATCTGCCCTTTTTAAAATGTAAAAAGCTAAAAAAAAAATTATATTACTGGCCAGGTAAAAACAAAAATCTTTGCACTTTTCTGTCCCCAGAATATACATGTCAATATCTTATTTAAAATAAATAAAACATCGAAGATTAAAAAAAAAACAACTCTTATAGTTTGAAGTCTTTTGAATGGGATCAACACAGCAAATTATCTAAAAATCTCTTTTACAGGGTATCCTCAAAATAGTGTTCACCCTGTTAGTTCGATGTTTTTCACTTTCTAAAAACACCTACAATTCCCATGACACACACTCAAGAAGTGCAGTCACTTTTTGGGAATTTTGAAGAGAGATGAGCACCAACTTGGTCTGCCTTTTATTTCCAAGTTTTATTATGTTAACCTATATATTGTATTCATAAATTATTAAGTAGTAAGTAACATTTTTAAACAACAAGCATGTTTGATTATATATATACACACACACACAGAAATACCATTTCTCTGTAGAGTTAGACAGCTGCCACACACCCTCTTAGGTTCAGTGGTTAACAGGGTGAACATGATGTTACAAATTGTAAAGAAACATATAGGAGCTCATAACTCCATCAGTAAAGGTTTGACATGTCATTTACCTGATACAAGTGGTGCCAAGCACAACAATCTCCACCCCCTTGCACATATGTTACCTTATTTTCCATATTTCTTATTGTGAAAACTGGTTACTGTGACCAAATTTCAATGGGCTCTATTCTGGACCATTGTGTTCCTTTTCTGAAAAAGTCATGAAAATCAGTGTAGTAATTTTTGCATAAAGCTGCTTACAATCAAATACACAAACCAAGTCAAAAGCAATACCCCTCTCCCCTTTTGGGGTGTGTGTGTGTGTGTGTATGGGGGGGGGGGGGGGGGGGGGGGGTAATTAGGATGATAAAGGATAAAAAACAATAGCGAGGAATGACCCCATTACATCATTAGCCAATAATTACAATATCTATTCAGGACTTTTATTGCATTTTAAAAACACTAAATAGCCTACATTAAATTATTGCTGTTATTTTGTTACAGGCTTCTACAAGGTTCACACACATGCCCACATGATAAATGTCATTTACACAAAACAAACATAGTTAGGCTTACTGTAGTTAAAATCTTACCTTAACTGTCATGATGGGTGAGGTGAAGAAAGAACTCCAATGTACAGTGCTGAAGGGAAAAGTAATTTAATAATGAACAGAACAAAATCAGACAAAAACAAGACCAAACAAAACCTGGGTGTAGATCAGCCAGAGTCCATGGTGTGGAAAAATATCCATGTTTTGAGAACATGGAAATGGCATCAGGTCCATATTATGGATGTAACAATGCTGAATAGACCCACACTGTCAACTGTGAAGCCTCACTGCCTATATAATTGCAGATCAGCAACAGCTTGCAGCTGCACAGTGCGGGCCAGGTGATCTGGGGAGCAGTGGGGCAAAGGTCACTGGAGGAAAGGTCATGACAGTACAGTCATATCGTCCCCCCCCCCAAAGTTTCATGAATAATTTTTCAAGAGAAGCTCATATTTCACCAGAGGGGGGTCTATGGCTACCTGAGACCCCCCATGGTTCTTACCCTGCTTATATCATTACAGATCCCACCCAGATATGTGTCCAAACAACTGCCTGTTCTGTAAGATCCTGATACTGGTCAGAGTACAGATCTGTTTAGAACAAACGAGCATCACCATCATGATGACCATGCATACTGAGAACAATTGTTTATATAATAAAAACAATGATCCGGCATCTGGAAGAACCTTTAGCTGTTTCAAAGAAAGCAGCAGGGAATATATATATATGATAGTGATGAAAAGGATGGATCCATAAATTATGACAAAAGAATAGAATGATCAAAAAGCAGGAAGATTGTGGGTGGTTGAGTTTTCTAGTTCTGACGAAGGTGGTGGTGGTGGGCTGCTGGATACAGCTGTCTCTGCTGTCATGGATAATGCCAAATTCTGCAACACATCTAAGACTTGGCGTCACGTACTGATCTGAATTCAATGAAATGAAAAAAATAAATATAAAATGGGGCGTCCAATTTTATTCATATGAATCCCACCCAAGCCTACAGAACTTCACCACTGCCTGATTTTCCGCTTCAAATGAATATTGACCGTCACTCCTTTTTCTGCTTCGTGGGTTCAGGTTCCAATCAGTTGTGGATGCAGTCGTGGTTTTACACCAAGAATGACTGCAAATGTGAAATCATGCATTTTTTTTTTTCTTTGCTTTTTTGTGGTAGCAGTGGTGGGGGTCGTTCTCGGTGGAACTGGTGTACTTTTGATCGCACCTTAGAGAATAGTGCCGTATTAACAAAGAATAAGAACAAAGCCTACCTCTGAATTAACAGGGAGAGTAGGTTCAGACTGGACAGAACATTAACAGTGATGAATAAACAAATTCTGGATGACTTTCAACGTCATATGACAGTTAACGTTAAAAATCCTCCTACTTTACATTCATTGGAAAGACTATAAAAAGAGCCATTGTAGAGGGAAACGTGATTGGAGGAATTGCGTTTACAGTTCAGTCTAATCCAAATATCAAGTATACACAGAACCTGATGACATTTTAGTTGGATGACACTTCTCCAGCCATAAATCACAGAACATGTGCGTCAACTGTCCATCTGAGTACGACACTCCTCTCATCATTTGAGAAGATGTTGCAACATGTTTTAATGGTTCCAAACTATTCCCAATAATAGTTGGACAGCTGAGATATTTTTCCATCATCTGTCTTTGAAGCTGGACTTAATTTTTCATTTTAAAATGTTTCCTCTGATTGAAAAACTGCGTCACAGCCCGCATTTAAATCCTATCTTCTATTAATTTCGTTTAACCTATAATTGATTTGAAAATATATGAACTAGACTCATTAATAGGCTGACGTCTGTGGAATGAGTGAGTAATTCAGATATCAGGAATGACCTGTCATTTCTTTACTTTTTGGGGGTTTTTCTCCTTGATTTAAAATAGCATAATGGGACTATGAAAAACTTTAACAATTACATTGAAATGTTAAAAAGAAAGCAGTTTGTATAGAGGTTCAAACATGTTAAATAGAACCATCTTGACATGAAAGTTGTGTTTGAAAGAACCCATGTGAATTAGAATATTTTCAATTTATATGTAAGTATTACACTCTATATGCAGAGGTGGGAATAGAAAAAAAAAAACCTGTACTTTAATAATTGCAGACAGCATAGGTATGTGAGGGATTTACACTGAGTATGACAAGCATGCAAGAGTGTGAAATTAAGGCATGTCGACCGGTAATTGCTTTGGGGTATTGGAGGTGTGAAACATAACCCTGTGTGGTTGCATTGCTGTAAGACTCCATATGAGCTGCAGCATCATAATCCTGATGGTCAAGCTTGCACCATGTGCCTCCAAATACTATAGGAGTGTGTCTGAGCTGTGCACAAGGGCGGCTTGGAGATAACCTCATGACGTCACAGCCAGAGTCCGGTCTGCTATCTCTCCTTGACAGCAGGGCCGTGCGTCACTCTTCATACACCGAGCCAGGAAGAGCGAGAAACAAGAGAGGAAGGAGGACAGGGAGGAGCTGAAACGCCCGGAGGATGCCCCGGATCATTCTATGGAAGCGAATGGGACCTGCGCCAGTGAGACTCTTAAGTGGAAGAGTTTTTAATAAGAACAGGAGGTAAGAGGAGGAGGAGGCAAGAGGAGGATGGAGCAGAAACAGTGAGTGGTAATCAGCAAGAGAGAGGGCTGGCAAAAATAACAGCCTTCACATATTAGTTAAAATATTCAAATACATGAAAGGAGGAGAAAGAGAGGGAGATCATCTGAAGTGACAGAGAAACAAACAAGAGATGGGGGCAGAAATGTGTGGGTCCATAGTCCACCATATGATAACAAGCATTTTCACAGAAAGAAAAAACAATATGATTCAAAGAATCTGGATCAAGGCTCATCATTATGTTAAAGTGCACCAGCTTGTACTCCTGCTAATTGCATTGTTGTGTGAAAATTATATTCATGCCCCGATTCCCTTTTTGAAGAAAAACATTTCTCCCTGTGGATTACTTCCCATCTCACTGCTCAGAATTCCACCGTGAGCACAACCACAAACATATCTGCTTTTCATTATAATAGGGATTTAACAGCGTCGGATTGCGGAGGCAAGATTCGGTAAATAGAAAACAATGGTGTAAGTTATATGAAACAGGGATTTTAAGAAAAGTGTTTACATTTTTTTGGGTGTGGGAATGAAGAAGCTAAGACATAGATCTGAAATGCCAATAAACAAACCTGCAGCATTCACAGAGAAAATCAGTATTGATCAAAAACATCGCATTACTACCAATATTTTACCTTCATCTCTCCCAGAAGAGATTTACTGTTAAATAAAAGACCAAAAAAAAGCTGTACTGTTATATGGCAAATTTGTTATATGTTGCACAGATAAAAACTGCAGCATAGAACAGGGCATAATATTGACACTAACTAGTGTAATGACTAAATATAAGAGCTATTACTTTGAATTAACTTTAAAATATCACTCCAACTGCATGTACACAAATGTATAATAATCAGTGGTGGCTCCTGGTCTTCCAAAGAGGGGAAGCTCACTGTCTGCTTACATCATAAAATTTGTCAATTTATTTAGATGTAAATTCTGTTTCCATTCCTTTTCTAGATGATGCTCTGTGACTCAATCGTACCAAGT
Source organism: Siphamia tubifer (assembly GCA_020466265.1). Lineage (NCBI taxonomy): Eukaryota > Metazoa > Chordata > Actinopteri > Kurtiformes > Apogonidae > Siphamia > Siphamia tubifer. The sequence continues at coordinate 25,704,633 of CM035788.1, read as the reverse complement.
AGGCAGCTTTTCCAGGAACTTGAACAAGGTAATGTTGAACAAGGAAATACTATGAATGTAAATGCCTGTCAATCAAAATGGGATTCAACCTTTTGATTGATCTTCCAATCATGCAGCAGCTCAACATCCAGGCCATCTTAGGCCCCGCCCACAGCTCATTCACCCCCAGAGACACTGAGCATTTAAGAACGGAACAAAATTGTGGCATTTATCCAATGACCATCAAGTTTTTAAGGCGATGAAATAAACTATTCTGAGCGTTCACGTTGAAGTGCATGGACGCTGTGTTTCTATTGGCCAATGCACCAACCATAAAGTGTGGAAGAAAAAGGTGTTATGGGAATGTATGACAAATAAACAACATTGACTCAACAGATTCATCATGAGTAGCTGATTCTGAACGAATGAGATGAATGTGTTGTAAGGCATTTGTAATCATTAAAATATTAACATACTCATACATATTTGACAATTACATTTTTCAGATTTCCCTTGTATTCCTCGAGAAATTTCCTCCAATATTAATCCAATAGAATCTGAGATGCATCCACATCATTATGATACAACATCACAGTGAGTGTTTGCTGCTAAAGAAGCTCCAGCCTTCAGTTCTGTCTTCATATCAATGAAGGGGTAGAGGGTTGTGTGTCATCAAAACATATAAGAGTGTTTACAGTCAACTAGTTTGTCTGTCTGTCAGTGAACACTCACATGAAACCAGTATCTAGAGACAGAAAGAAGAGACTGACTGTCCTTCAGATCAGGGGTGTCAAATCCATTTTCTTTCAGGGACCAAATTCAGCCCAATTTAATTTCAAAAGGGTATATAAATGTAAAATTACTATGGCTGTCAAAATTAACACATTAACGCAAATTAATCCATCATCATGCCTATATATATATATATATATATATATATATATATATATATATATATATATATATATATATATAACTAATTTCAGTTCAGTCATGGTTACTCTCACAAATTCCCAGGCAAGTAGTCTGCAAAGTTTTAACTGTTTTTCTATGTGTGTGTGTGTGTGTGTGTGTGAGATATATCAATGATTAAAAAGACATTTCTATCCCCGTTGAACCTATAAGTAGTTTCAACATATAGGACGCACCATTAAGTTTATAGCTCATATGGTGCAGTCCACCCACAGTTTAGACTTTTATGACTACATTGGACAGCCTCACATAGAAATAATAAATAATTGATGAGCATAAACAGTACAGGAAATACTGCATGCTATACTTCAGGGACACAAAAATACACTTAATACTTGATAAAATATAGGGAGGGGCTGTTACATTCAAAAATGTGGATAAACATAATATAGCATGTTAGTTAGAGCGTAAAAGTATCTAAGACATGATTAAGTTGGAATTAAAAACTAACATCCTTTTCTATAACTCATCTACACTGGAGAAAAATACTGTCATTTACATTTTCATTTTAAAAGGTTAGCATTATGCACCGCTACCCAATAGAGTGTTTAATGTTAATGCTATATAATGATTTATGGGTCAGTTCCCTTTAAGGCTGTGTACACATGTACGTGATGAATGAACCTTCAACTCCGCTGTTACAGGCGGTGTTTTCATTCACAAATGTTCAGTTCATGTGTTCCCTCACTCATCTTATGCATCTGGCTCTTTTCCCTTTTCTTTATATATTTTTCTCTCTCTCTCTCTCTCTCTCTCTCTCTCTCACACACACACACACACATACACACACACACACACACACTCACACACACACACACACACACTAATTTATGCATGAGGAAAGGGGCTTTTATTCACCACTCACAGCTCGATCGAAACTGCTATTTTTGCACAGAAACAATCATTTCTGTGTGTTTGGATGCATGTGATTGGTGGTGAATGAGCAGAAAAGGGATGCACATTAGAATCACATGAATTTTGCAAAGGTAAAGAGTGTTAACTCCTAACTTTGTTATATGCTGTAAAAAAAGAACGAGAGGAAAAAGTGTATTAGAACATTACATACTGTATGTAGTTTTGTTAAATCAGACCAGATGAGGGATGAGTAATGAGGGAGAGAGAGAAAGACATAGGAGGCAGACAGAGACAGGCAAAAGAGAAATAAAGAGAACAAGTGTGGAGAACGGCTGTTTATTTGACAGGGAGTGATTACGATCAGACAAGGTGAAGCAAGCGCCTTCATGAAGGGTGTGATCCCTGAAGAGAGGGAAAATTGGAAGGACAGGCAAAAGGAGGGGGTAGAATATATGAAACGAGAGATAGATGGGGGATAGAAAGTGAGCAAAAGAGAAAGCGTGGCTGCTTTAAAAAACATCTGGGAGCCATCAGTGAGCGGAGGGAAAAACGCTGGACTCAGCTGAAACTCTGGGCTCGCTTTGCTACACTGCTTGCCTACTCGCCTGCTTCATATCCAGCTAACACCTTCCCCCAAAAGACATGAAATAAAAGAGAAAGAGTACAGTCTATAGGTCTTCACAAGCCCCTGCATCCCTCAGATTGAGCATTTATTAACAAATGACTCATCTGAGGTCATCACATTACAACATTTAGAGCAGTAAATGGCATTCAGACACATACTATGCCATGTTTGACATTTATTTGATACTGTTAAAGGCAATATAAAACCTCTGACAATGTGGTGCTTTGTATTTCTGTGTGTCCATGTATTTTCTGTCTGTGTTTCCTGTATGCTGTGACCTAGACCCATTGATAACTTGAAGAGCCCAGCAACATACTTCCATAGATGGCTACAAGAATTTACCTCCAAACTTTCATTTGAACAAATGGAAAGGCACATGGAGTTTCCTCTGTGGTCACAGGGGCGTGAGCACAGGGTGGCATCTGTCCATGTCTTCCTTGAAACGGCATGGCTCATGTGATGGCATTAGCAGAAATGTCAGTCACCCGGTCCCAGTGGTTGTGTAAAGGGCAGTCTTTCTTTCTTCATGGCACCACTGCAGCTATTCACTAAACCAACAGATTCCCATAACATGTCTACATTTCAGTGCAAAAAGACGGAGTAGAAAAACAGCTATAGAAGCTAAATGCAAAGACCTTGTGGTCTTATAAAAACGCTTTTGCATTTTTTAGCAGATATCTGTGGTCCGACTAAAGAAACACAACTATTTGACAGACAGATAAGATCAAGAGAGTGGAATTCCTGCATGTATAAGATATGAGACAGTATTCAAATGTAGTGTATGGTTTCTCATTGGAATATGTTATTGATAAATTGGTGTCAATATTCCCAAATCAGTATGAATAGTTTTTTTGACATACATCTGGTTATATAATGTAGATACTGTTGAATGAGTTTATATGGTCTCTGTGGGTCTATTTGTGCAATGTTCTGTTTTGGGGTTTATAAATCGGGGGAGGTGTTGATATCTCATTGTTTTAAGTTGCTGGTGAGAACTGGGTGGGATTAAACAAGTTTTTTCTTCTTCCCATTCCTTTTTCCAGCATGGACAAATTAACTTAATTTGTTGGTCTTTCGTGTTTTCTGTTGGCATTCTTTGGACTGTTGTATGCAAGCTATTTGTTCTGATTAATCACTTGTTTGAAATAAATGGAAATGAAACTAATTGAAAAAATTACAATCTACGATACATATGGACATGGAAGCTGTCAGTGCATGTGTAACTGTGCGTTGTTTCAGCTCAGTCACAGACACTGACATTAGAATGCACCACTAGTTACCCCCCCTCCCCCCACTGTATTATTTTTGAGTCAGTTTGTGTGTTGGTCTGTTTGTGGGTTTATTAACTTTGTGAATCAGAGATTTGCGAAGTTATGTTGGTTTAACGGTTAGTCTGTCTGTTGGTCTATATCTGCATGTACATTTCCACTCTTCTTGACAGGTCATTCTGAAATTTGACGTGTACAAGGAGACCGACACGAGGATGAAACCGACCAAATTTCAGTCAAATCGACTCACGACTCCCAGTCTGACGCCATATTGAACTTTTGCGTCAAGGTCACAGCAGAGATTTGCTGTATTCAATATGTCATCTACACCTCAGAAACTGATAATATATATTGGTGATTTAACATGGTAATGCATAATAATGTATTCGTTGATAGGACAAGGGTGCAGATTTCATATGACTCGTGATGTTACCATGCTCCACGTCACCTTCTAGTTTGTTTGTAAGCAGCTTTATGCAAAAAACTACTGGACCAATTTCCATGAAATTTTCAGGAAAGGTGTGAAGTGACTCAGAACAGATCCCATTAAATTTTGGTGAATGTAGATCAAAAGTCACAGTCACCAAAAAATGTGTTTTCACAATGTTATGATATAGAGAAAATCAGATAAAATATGTGCAAGGGGGGTTGGGGTTGTGTGCGGCACCACTTGTTCATGCTTGTTTTAAGTATATTTCTTTTTCTTCTACTTCTTCATTTACACAGACTTTGCTGTCAATCATTATGAAAACACTGTGGTGTCAGATTACTCTCTTTTCTCCTACAGCTACTTCAGGTTGCCTTGATGAAATCATGTGCCACACCACATGGTGCTGTGCGCATTTATCCTTTGCAATGCTTTTGCAGAGACTGCATCCCATTGCATCTTGCACAAAGGCGGGCCTCCCATGGATCGTGGGGCTCCATGTGCTGCCTGTGTGTTGCATGGAGGGAGTAGTGGTGATGATCAGTGTGAGAAATGGCATGTGTGAGTGTGTGAAGTTATTGAAATGCATGTACCTAAACACTCATTCCGTGACACTTGGGAGCCCTGATCACGCCTAAAAAAGCCCTTTCCCCCGCTTAATCGTACCTATAGAATCAATGTCCGTCATCTAAAAGTATACCATTGCAAATTATTTCTTGCAGTTTAGTAGTAGCAGAGGTTCATGTTGGTTCTATAGACCCTTTTACAGTTTGCAAACAGTGTGAAGTATTTTAGGGTGGCATGCCTGGAGGCAAAACATCTTGAATAAAGTAGATGGCAACGCAGATTACCATGTTTTAAATACCGTATTTTTTAGACTATAAGTCAAGTTTTTTTCACAGTTTGGCCGGGGGTGTGACTTACATTCCGGCTTAACTTATATGTCAAAGTATTAACACATTATTTTCACATTGACAACCACAAGAGGGTGCTATCTCTGTTCTATGCATTAAACAGTCGATCAAATGATTACGTTCTTTACAAAGAAAATGTTACATTTGTTTGTTTTTTCGTCGCACTGCTGCATTTTTTTTGCTCTGTTTACCTCCATCGTGGGAAATTTGTCCTACCCCTCTATTCATAGTGTGGTCCTAAAAAAATCTCAGTTTTGAGCGCTATACACCTCTCCACCTTAGCCCTGCTCCATGTAATCAAGAATTGGGTCCCCTTCATTGGTGGGTAGAGGTAAGGGGGAGGGGCCAAGGGATGAATTAGGATTCATCTTTAGAGATATTAGTACGATATGTGATGTTTCACTTTGCAAAGGGATGTACGTGTCATGATGGGTGAGGTGAAGAGAGGACTCCAATGCACAGTGCTGAAGGGAAAAATAATTCAATAACTGACAGAACAAAATCAGGACACAGACGAAACCAAAAAAAGACTAAACAAAACCTGGAGGTAGATCAGCCACAGTCTGTGGTCTGCAAACCTCACTGCTTATATATAGTTGCAGATCAGCAACAGCTTGCAGCTGCGCAGTGCGGGCCAGGTGATCTGGAGAGCAGTGGGGCAAAGGTCACTGGAAGAAAGGTCGTGACAGTGCAGTCATATGGTCTACGTATACACATTGACCACAACTTGGCGTATAAAATAAATTATCAAAATAATCACAGTAATCATGAAACTGCGATTATTTCTCTGACAATAATCGTAGTACCAAATTCTCTAGTCCTTACAATCCCTACATTACATTATTGCATTGACATAAGTCTGCCAGAACTCCACACTTATCTTTAGATGCTATAGTACAACGCCAATTTAGCATCAGCATTCATATCAGGGACTGAGCAAATGCATTCTTTTATGATCCATTTGTAGCACACTTCTTTCCATCAAATCTGTAACAAGTCCAATTTCTGCTGGTAATCCGTCTCTGAAGAAACACATTGATATGTAAATTGTTGTCTGCGAATTGCAGAATGGTTATTAAAAAGTGGACAGATTGAAAAAGATTCAGAGACGACCCCTGTAATGTATTCATACCACGGCGGCACGCTGCTGTCCAACATTTCCAATGTAACATGCTCCACTGCTGCCACTGGTTTTGGTATCATTGCTTCATAATTCTGCTCGATACATTTTTAACAGAGTAGAATTAAAAGAATAAAACAGTTTAAATCTTGTGCCACCGTGCTCACTTGTATCTCAATAATTCCCTCGGTTTAAAAATAAACTGGTGCATCACAAAATATTCCAACAGTGTATTTGTAATATAGTTCTATGTCGGCCTAAGACGACCAAATTTTTAAAAATGTTTTAATCTTTCTGCTAATCCTTTTATCCACATGCACTCATCTATATGGCAGGTGCATACACTGATATTGTCCTATTTCCTTCTTTCCTCTTCATATGTGCATTTATATAGCTCTTATTGTATGTTGGAATGAGCTAAGCAGAGGAAGGGGGGGTAAAGGTCCTAACCTCTGTGGTGTACTAAGACAACAGTCATGTATACATGCAGGGGGAGCTCATCTCTCAGTGAAATGACTTTCCCATTAGACCACGGGTTTTAAAAGCTCACGGTGAATCAAATCCCAGTGACTCTCATTGACCTCAACATGATGAAAATATTCATGAGTGAAGACCTAAAGCTACTCGTCATGCATTTCCTAACAGATGGGAGGAGACTGAACATAGTACGTATATGATTGAAGAAAGAAATATTTTTAGAGGGTCAGCTTATAGACTATAGCAGTGATTCTTAACTCTAGTCCTTGAGGCCCACTATCCTGCATGTTTTAGATGTTTCCTTCTTCCAGCACACCTGACACCTGATTATCAGGCTTCTGAAGAGCTGGATGAGAGACTGATCATTTGAATCAGGTGTGTTGGGAGAGGGGAACATCTAAAACATGGAGGATAGTGGGCCTCGAGGACCAGGGTCAACAAACCACTGGACTATAGGGAGCTAAAGTCCTGACCTTCACACTGTGCCCCATGGAACCCAGGCTTAAAAAAAAAAAAAAAGGACCAAGGGTCAATAGAGAACAACAAAAAATGTTTTGGTCCCATTGAATTGTGCCATAATTTACACTTATGGGGTTTGTTAATTTACAACACAATATTATGTTCAAAAAAAGCCATGGTTTATGGTGTAGACTGGTCTTTCTTAAATGGTGGTGCATGTCCTAAGGTGTACTTGGAAGAAGTACTTGATATTTTTTGGGAGAAGAACATTAACAAATAGTGCCAGGCACTACAAACCCCATCTCTGATCATTGTGAAAACACATTTTTTGGTGACTTTGACCTTTGACCTACATTCACCAAAAATTGAATGGAATCTGCTCTCGACCACCTCATAACTTTCCTGATAATTTCATATAAATTGGTCCAGTAGTTTTTGTGTAAATCTGCTTACAGACAGACAGACAGACTAACAAACAAACTGACTCAAAAACAATTCCCCTCTCCCCTTCGGGTGTCAGGGTAAATAAATAACAATACTTCAGTAAAGGAGTTGAATCAGTACCAAGAGTAGCTGCACTTCTACCTAAGTACAGAATGTATATTTTTAGTGTGGCTGTATGGCTGTAATTTCTATTTTGTGTAACTTCTGCTGCTGTTGTCTTTGCCAGGACCTGGTTGAAAAAGTGACTTTTCATCTCAATTAGCTTTTTCCTGGTTAAACAAAAGGTTATAATGAATTGACCTGTGTTTTCTGAAATAAGGTTCCATGAGGCAGCTCTCTGTGGGTTTGATATCATAGGCTGTACCAAACAAATCACCAGCTGTTAAAAATACATGTTTTACAATATTCTGACCATAGTTACTGATTTGCTCTGTGCCTGCCATCATTTCTTACATAATTGTATTCACTCTAAAGCTGCATGAATCCTCCCCTCCCCCACTGTTAGAAACTGCTTTCCACCATATTCTCACCATATTCATCTTTCCAAACATGCCATCCTCACCTCTTGCCTCCCTACCCTCCCTTTGCCTCTGCTCTTCTGGCCCTCTGTCTTTGTGTTGCCACCCAGAAAATATAGCGGTGATGCAGAGCCAGAGCAGAGTCATGGATGAAACACGGGCATCATCATCATCACCATCACTGTCATCATCAGCCGGATGAGGAGAGCCAAACTTGAGATCTGTCCGTCCCCATCAGGCTGGCTGACAGTCACAAACTCATGTCTTATTCACTCCACTCATCACTTATACACAGGCCAAAGGAGCCCTGAGGGGCAGGAGGCTGCAAAGGCCCCTCTTCACGTGTCATTTCCCACTGTGGCACAAAGACACATCACAGCATTCCACGCTCAGCCCTTATTATCAATGCCAGTCTTCAAAGTCTCTGAGGGCAGGAGACAGCTTGTCATCATGCCTTTAGCTACTGCTGCTATGTAGGGATGTTATGCATCTCATTGCCAGGTTAAGGTTAGTTCATCCGGCCAACGATGACATGACCATGAAACAATGGCCACTCGGGAATCATTCTGAGTAAAGATAGAAGCCTCTGTGAAAAGTTCATTTGTTGTGTATCAAATGGGAAACCCATTAAAAGAGTAAATATGAGGTCGATATTTATATTTGGAGCTACATTCTGCAGTCTGATTAGCTGGTCCCTTTAGACTTAAATGCACTGACCAAAACACATGTGACATTTAGCCAACATTAATCCTGCTCAGGTATTTACACAAGGCTCAATTTCTCTGTCAGCATGTTAAACCATTGTTTCCCCAACCATGATTTACCACACAAGAGGGACCAATAACAACCAACAAACATGACTTACAGTCCTGGAAAACAGATTTAGAAAAGGAAAAGCAACATTTAATAGTCAGGACAGCCCATTAAAAGCTCCATGTTCAGTTTGTACAAGCAATGCATCAGCTAAAGGCACGGCAAAGAGCTTAGTATTTACAGTTTTGTTATGACATATTATATTTTGATGTAATATTCTAGTGAATATTTTTTATATAAGGACAGATGAGCGTTGTGATGTAATCAGGAGGATGCTGACGTCAAGGGGCTACTTCTAAAAAAAGGATGAGAGGGCGTGTGGGTTTAGATAGTACCTGTGCTCAATCATGGATAATTCTGATAAGTGCAAACCCTCCTGGTCGTTTCTCGGAAAGATTACACGGCAACAGGGCAGCTCTTAAGTTGTCTTGATGATGCTTTGTCTACAAGTGTGTGTGAAATAAGAGGGCTTTTTTTTTCATAAGGCTTGTTTCGTGGTTTGAAAGGACACATGCATGCAATCACTCTAACACTTTTACAGTCACTAGCTATTTCCATATCAGGCAATGCAGCTGGCGTTGAGAGGTGGGCTGGACCTAAGATGAAAGAGGTAGCATCCATGCCAGAGTTAGCGTGACATGCCTGTTCATTATGTGTGTGTGTGTGTGTGTGAGAGGGAGAGAGAGAGAGAGAGAGAGAGAGAGAGAGAGAGAGAGAGAGAGAGAGAGAGAGAGAGAGATTGAGAGAGAGAGAGAGAGAGAGAGAGAGAGAGAGAGAGAGAGAGACTGGTCACCACTACATTAAGTAATCTAACTTGAGCAGGCAGATAAACACTAACCTTGCCAGTCAGTCTGATCTAATAAGCTCAGCTCTACAGTTTGAGGCATAAGGTACAACTGTGACGAAACTGAGTGTTTGGCAGACTGTGTTTTCCTTTTACAGATTTTAAAAATCACATTTTGACTCTCCTGAGAGGAAAAAAAGTGCATGTCACATTTTTCTTTTACAAGGTTTTTTTTTTTTTTTTGCTTGATCTATATCTTATTTTTGTGATGTGCTTATCTAAGCACTGTGTTACTGTTGATGTTTCATTTACCCTATATTTTTGTATTTCATTTGACTATGTTTTTGTATTGTCTTATGTGTAATAAATTGATTTAATTTATTCAGTTAAATATTTTATCAATAGTGATATATGTATAACATGTACACATACATAAATTTTTTTTTACAGCCCCTTGACCCTATAAAACCCTACCCCACACATCTTTTTCTGAATTCCATGCTGGATATTTATACTTAATACATAACAATACAAATAAGTGGTTCCCGGTAAAACAAAACCCGCCCCCTTGTACGTATTTTACCTGATTTGCCCTGCCACTCCTTATTGCAAAAACACATTTTGGTGACTATGGCCTTTGAACTACATTCACTAAAGTTCAACAGGATCTATTCTGGATCACCTTGCACCTTTCCTGAAAATGTCATGTTAATTGGTCCTGTAGTGTTTGTGTAAAGCTGCTTAGAAACAAACAGACCAACACTCCAACAAACTGACAAAAAAACCCAAACCTGTCTCCTTTGGGTGGCAGGGTAAATATACAACAATACATAATAATAATAATAATAATACCAACAATGAATTTTGTTGAAGTTCAATTATCACTTGGGTTACATCGAGTCCCTTCTTCCTAGCTTTGAGCAAATGCTGGCCTGCTCCATTCATTTTGGCAACAGAGAACTTCAAGGAGAATAATTCTATTAAAGAACAAGTCCAGAAATCCACAGGAAGTGAGTGCCATCTAACCACCAGGATCTTTTTAGCAAATGTACCTGAAGAAACAAATTTATTTTATGTTGATAATTTTTGTTCATCAAATAATGCAGTAGGTATACGTTCCCTTGTCTTTCTGTTTTGCAGTTCTTTTATGGAAGTACAGAACCCTATACAGGACCAAATAAAGTCCTGTATGAAGGTTTTTTTGTTTTTTTTGTTAGACCACCTCCTTTGGACACATTCACTGTGACATCTCTTCATATGCCACACTATGCTTATGCAGTGTCACAGTAAATGTCAACATTTATTTATGTCCACAGCTGCATCAATTTTCACTAACATCTTGTATTAGACATTCAGACCATCGGGTAATGCATTATCCATCACATCCCACAGATTCTCAATGTGGTTCATGTCTGGACCCCGTGGAACCCAATCCATACCAGTTTGAGGATGGTCAATCCTGTCTTTGTTCAATCTTTGCACTTTCTAACAAACTGATGGTTGTTTAAGATGGTTGCTGCATCAGTTGGGATTCAATAACTTGTTTCCAGTTAAAACAGCAGTAATTATACAATAAGGACAAATCCACATCTGGACTTTTTTTTGTAGGGCAGCTAGAGAAGAATCAGATTTTTTTTTTTGGTGATGTTTTAGAGACTGACTTCATTGTTCATGTAACAGACACAGCTGCTTTCTGTGTTTGCTTCACTTCACTTGAAAATGAAGCTGAAACTTTCCTTTAAGCTACTAGTGCAGTGTGGGTATCTTTTGTCTGATTTTCTTCTAACATATAGTATAACTTCAACATCGTATGTGATTAAAATCACTGACAGAAGATCCCTTTGCTTCAGGATGTGAGAGGCACCAAGTGACAACATTTGTTAGACAGATTATTCAAATATTTGTAAATGACACATCCAGCTACTTATAAACACGTTTTATTGAGGCAAATATTACACTGTTTACTGCACACATGACAGAAATGTATCAACAGCTCTAATCTTGGATGATGTATAGTAAGTTAAAATTCACACAGTTAATCATACATATCTTATTCTATTTCCTGCCAAAATCCATGTGAGATTGATGGACTTTCAGCTTCTACTTAGATATCGTATAATGTAAGGAGGAAATAGAGAGACAGAGTTATAGCTGTCAGAGCTTAATGCTGATATCGTACCATAATAAAAAAGAATGAGGTGATGCAGAGAGAATGAGAGATAAAGAGAGAATAAAGAGAGACCACACAGAAAGATGGACTGTGTTTCTGACAAATTGCTAAAGCCTGGATAATGGGAGGCTGTGGGGAAGAGGTAGCAGGCCAATCACATTTCAAGGACAAATGTATTTAATCATCTGGAGAAAAAAAAGTGGGTGGAAGTAAGAGGAACATCTATGCAACAAGCCATGCAGTGATACCTATCATATGGAGATAGTGAAGATGAGCATAAATCACAGTTAGAAAAATGCACAGAAGTTTTCACTCAATATGACTTTGAAGAACATCTAAAAAAAAAAAAAAAATCTATCATGAGGTAAGGAGGTAAAAAGTGTGACATAATTAACACATGACAATCTATGCATATAGGAGATATGGCACATTATCTAAAGGACTAAGACAGATTTCTTCTGTTTCACATGAGGCATAAGAGAAGCTGATGTGGGACAGGGTTAATGTGCCTTCACTAATTGGAGCTCCCTAGGGCCCAAGTTCAAACTCAGAAAGCAGCCATTTATTTCTGCATCTGTCATCAGGGCACAGCATGCTGCCATCCCCATCATCTCATCTGAAGCCCTCAACCCCCATGAATCAGCCTGTCAACCTGCAGCAATTCAGATTAAGTGTCACAGTGCTGTCAGATATCAGACATGCTAATCCAAGCCAAAAAATCAGGAATGGAGTCTCTTGAAATCACTTGACCTCTTTGTTACTGAGTCCCATAAAGGACCCTCTGCGCCCTGTGAGCCCCAGGGCGAATGGCGACCATGAGCCTGAGTGGCAGTGTGAACTATAAAGGCCCCTCCGCGCCCAGTGAGACGGGTCTCCCCCCACTCAGGGTAATGTCAATCCTCTCACATTCACACCTGTGGGCAATTTAGATTAACCAATTAACCTATCAGTGCATATGATTGGATGGTACCTGGAGAAAACTCACGCAGTCACAGAGAGAACATGCAAACTTCAGACAGAAAGGTCTGGTGTTGGAATTGAACCAGGGTCCTTCTTTCTGTAAAGCATGAGTACTAACCACTGCACCACCCTAGATTTTTTTTCTGGCTACGCCCCTGGATACAGTACTATTCTTATGCATACTTGTTTTCATACCACTTTGTTAATGTATTGAGACAAAACAGGATGTTGTGAACTTATATGTAACGTCTGTAAATTTGCGTGAATTTTGTTTATCCCGTTCAAATGCGCCACACAATAACACAGAGGTACGGGGTTAATTATTAAATTATCAGTGGTCAACAGATAATACTTATCCTATGTGAATAAGTCTACAACTGAAACAGCAGACAGTAGGTCCTGGGAAAAGCACAAACACCAAGTAAAAGGACAGGTACACAGTAAATTTTGCAGTGTTAAATCAACACTTAGAGAGTTTATTTAACTTCTTCTAGAGTGTATTTTGTCCCATTGTCTCCAAATTAACACTGCAAAATCTACAGTGTACTTAATGAGCCTGAAACCACCGCTGAGAAATAAAAAGGTTCCCCAGCTGCAGGATGTTTGGATGGGGTGAGGTCCTTGCATTGACAAGAGGGGTCAACTGTCAGGTCCACTTCAGAAAAAAAAAAGACTCTTTCCTCCAGTATGTACTGTGCAGTAATAGATGGCTCCAAAGCTGTCAAAATATGTTGGTGCATGTTGGTTAAACAAATGAATAACCCATCAGAATGAATAAAACAGGAAGATGAAGCTATAAATGGACAGTCATGTCAAAACACAGTGTGAAATAGAGTTAAAGGGAAAATATTAAAATGGAGGGACCACTCAATAAAAAGACCATTAGGGCTTCATGGGGTAGCAAAAGCTCTACTTTAAGGAAACTCAATACAGAAGTACAAAGGAAGGCTTGGTAGTTTACAAAGTGTCTTGGAGCTCATGTCCTGATGTACCTGTACCAGCTCTGCTTCAAACCGTTTTATGGGAACCAGTCACACTAGTGCAGTGGTTCCCAAACTTTTCTGCCCATTTTAAAATCATACATTTCTGGTGACAACAGACATTCAAGGCGAAGACTTATTTTTTTTTTTTTTTTGTTGCTAAAATCAATAAATTTTCAATCATGTAATAGTTTGTTATAGTACTGTATGTTGCAAATCAATGTTCATTTTAGGCAACATTCAGACTGGTCCTAGAGGAACACAATCCTGCATGTCTTATGCCCTATTCGCATGGGATATGTATTATCTGTGGGCCACTGATAATTTACAATTAACCCCATACTTCTGTGTTATTGTGTGGCACATTCAGACGGGATAAATAAAAGTCTGTAATTCACACACATTACAGACATTGTGTCGTAAATTCACAACATCCTGTTTTGTCTCAATACATTAACCAGGTAGTATGAAAACAAAGTATGTATAACAATAGAGCTCCCTATTCCAGTCATATACCAGCATTTTTAAAATCCTTAATGAAAATATAAGTGATTTTGTCTGGAATCATAAAGTACCTAGAGTGAGTCTAGAGAAATTATTATGGGATTATAAAATGGGTGGACTCAGACTCCCCAACTTTAAATTCTATTATTGGGCAGTACAAATGAGATTTATTTTACCACTGTTTGAAAAAGACTCTGCTCCTTCTTGGAGACAAATTGAAATGCATGACCTTGATGAAGAGACAAAAAGTGATTTTATCTATTAATGGAACCCCAAAAATATTTGGAGTAAAACTAAAAACCCACTCACTATTCACTTGGTCAGATCATGGTATGAGGTTCATGAAATCATTGGGGTTAAGGTTGATCTTTCTCCTAAAACACCCTTATGGAAAAATAAACTCATTCCAATGTTCTCTGATAACATTTTCAAACTCTGGCATGATAAAGAATAATGTATTTTGAACAATGTAATGGGACTTTGATGTCTTTTGAGCAATTAAAAACAAAATCTGACTTGTCCAACAAACTTTTCTGTCAGGGTCTGACTCCCTGATGAAGGCTTTGATGCCGAAATGTTTTTATAGGATTTTATAGGTTTTTGTAACCAAGCCAATTTAATAAAGGGTTTTTAATTTTCACTTATAAGAGAGTGCCTTGGAATTTTTTTCTTTTTTGTCTTCCTGTTTTCCCATCCAATAGAACACCTCTAATTATTATTGCTTATTTTGAGTCCAGGTAGCGCTCCTTAAGCAAACTTTTTAAAACTTTTTTTTTTTTTAATTTACAATTGAGAACATTTCTAAAAAAAATTTTTTTAAAAGCTGGGGGGAACAAATGACAATTTAGATTAATTGGTTAATCTAAATTGCCCACAGGTGTGAATGTGAGAGGGCTCACATTACCCTGGATGGGGGGCACCTGGCTCACTGGGGGCGAAGGGCCCTTCATAATTGTGTCTTTGAATAATGGGTTGTCAATTTATCAAATTTCTTACATGGCAGTGAAATAAAGAAAAGCATATGAAAGTAAACAGATGCCAAACTTTTAGTGTTTTGCCCCAAAACAATGGAACAACACCTGGAGGCCTCATTGCATCATATGCTGGACTCTGAAATTCCCAAGAAGTGTGTGTATGTGTGTGTGTGTGTGTGCATGCAGATAGTGACGAGTTGGATGGGACCTCTCTCTGAACTCGGTTTTCTCTGCAGGCAGTTCACTAACAGCTGAGGCAGGCAGGGGTTCTGCCCTGCTGGCCCAGTCATTAGCTCCTTCACAGCATGTTCCCAAAGCTGTTCTTCTGATGGACGCCAAATAACCCAGCCAATCCCTCCAGCGCACACATAAGGATCTCATACTCGTATCACAATGCTTCTCACTGTCATTTCAAACAACAAATAAAAACCTCACATCCTCATGTGTACAAATAGACTGCACTCATAAACATGTCATTTTCCCATTTTATTACAAACAGTTTTCCATTTCCAACAATGACAACATACAGTAGAAAACACATCTGATAATAACAATTCTTGAGTTCTTAAATATTCAGTTAACATTCGAGAGAAAAACAATGGAAGATATAACGATTTGGGTAGTGAAAGTGTGTGCTGAAATGTCATTTTTATGCCATTCTAACTCCAGACTCACACCAGTTGATTCCATTCATCTATTAATGATCACATGGCTTGCAAAATTGACCACTGGTTTCCATAGTAATTAATAATATCTGATAATTGAAAAATCCAGTCCAGATGCAAGTTAAAATGACTCACTGCCTTTCTGAAGTTAGTCACAGAATCTGGATATGAAAGTATGAGCTCCGACAACCTTTAAGAAGTAACAGCAGCTTGTGTTTTGAGGATAAAAATTTTTTGATAATGAAGAGTTGCAGCAACTGTTTGATTGAGAAGCAGTTAATAATTTTAGTGACAACACAAAAAAACAACACAAAAACATTTGCTTATTCGCCTTGAAAGACTTGCTACTATTTTTTTTTAAACTTCCAAATATTTTTTTTTTCTGCAAGTAACCATTCTTAAGTTATCACAGTTCATTACAATATCCACAGCATTTTGTAGTTTTAATTAAAATGACCTATTTTCCTAAATTTTGTTTACTAACCATGTGGATGTTCATAGAAGCTCAGGGTAAAGTCAAGGGTTTATGATATAAAAACAGAGGAAATTTAAGAACATTTACTTCTTCAGCAAAATATAACAATAATTGAATATAAAACCAAGCACCTGCAATCACTAGCATAGAAGATGACAGTGTTTCCACGTTCACTGTGGAGCCTCAGAACATCCAAATGGGTCGTGACTAGAGTGAATAAAACTCTGAGAATCTACATTGTACCTAAATATTTCAATGTATTGCTAAGAATAGCACATCCAAAGTTATTAAGCCTTTCAGCTCAGTAGATGTATTTGGTATTGTTAGGACTTTACAGGGTAAATATGACTATTGACCCTGCTTTTGTCTTCCATGTTGAGTCAGTAGAACAGTCATTTCACAGATTGGGTTGTGGTTAAATGAACAATAAATGGATTCATCAAGAAAATAATATGCAGTTTAACACACGAGAAAACATAATCGTTAGTTGTAGCCCTAGAGGAAATATTTCCAGAATGCTCAAAGGCTCTTCAAACTGTCTGGATGAAAAAGTATTTTGTCTGATACATGATAATGTTTGTTATTTTTAAACACACTTCACAAGTTGTGAAGATTATTTCCTATCCAAGCTGCCATCTCCATTCTTCCATCCAAACACTTAGAGGAGTCTTTGTGGGTTGAGGAAACATTTTCAGAACAGCAGTAAGTCCTTTTAAAGTATCTGTAGGCAATTTCAAAGAAGCACCATAAACCACATAGTGAACACATCTCCTGAGTGAGATGAACAGCCACATGGCCGTATCCTGAACTACTGAGCTATTGCTATGCAACGTTTTGCATGGTGTACATAACCGACATCACCCAATACTTCATCGACATAAACACTGTCAACAGCACTGCATGTGGCGAGTATAAATAGAATGATTTTAAAGACTTCTGTCAGATACAACATGACAGACGTCTGACGACAGGTGAGAGTTAATATAGATTATCACAGCAAATATGGTTTTATTCAAAAAACCTTCACAAAAATCCACAGTACATCAGTATTATTATGGTATAAAAATAAGTTACAAATCTGCATGAATATTATACAAAACAGTAACAAAAAAAACAAAGAAGATTTTCCAATTGGTTTACACAAACCTGTTTCTACACCATCTGGCAGAAAGAATATTTTCATTTAGGTGCTTGTATATTAAAAAAAAAAAAAAAAAAAAAATCATGTATGTTTTATGAACACAACTCTTTAGATTGTTTGTTCCATTCCACGCCACCCTTGTTGGCGTCGATTCCTATACACAACACTTTCAAACAGGGATAAAAAGGACAACTGTAGCGTTGCCAAGCTTTGCTTCTTTTTAATGGCCCAGTCAGCAGACACAGATGAGGAGCATCCCATCCCATATAGGTAAACTGCCCATGAACAAGGATCTCCGTAAGTATCGAGTCCAAAGACGACTCCTCACAGGCTGAGGACAAAGACAAGAGAGAAAGAGAGAGAATGAGTTGTTCTTCGTGTGTCATGAGGCAGATTATAGTGTGAGAACTAAGCTTTATCCTGGATGATCAGACACTGAGCTGACTTCCTCTGTAGACACGTTAAACTCCGTCTTCCAGCTTTTACAGCAGTGAACTACAGAGGTCGATTAACAGAACAATCCACAGGGTCCAAATATGACCTCACACTGGAGTGAGTGGGGTTGTGTGCTGGAAATGGCCTAGTACTCCAATAAATGGTCTCACCGAACATAAGAACAGTCAGACTTGATGAGGCTGCGTGATGCTGCGCCACAGAGAAACGTCTACAGGGAATACTGCAGATGTCCACAGATTATAGCCATATAGAACAATGCTTATGGGAATCTACAAACTACACATTATAGTGGAAATAAACTTAATCAATGAGTAGAGACAAGCCTGTATGTAAACATAGATTGGACCTGCTGTGAACTTCACTGCATTGATGTTAATAAATTATACTATAATGTCACACTGGAGCTTTACGTCAATATTTTATGAAGCCTTGTTAATACATCAAGTATAAGTTTGATAAGACAATTGCTAAGAGGAAATGTAATGTTAGTTCTCCTGCTTTTTCTTAAACACATTCAGCAATTTATTTTCTAATGAGCAAAGAATATCCCAAAAAGCAAACGGCCTCCAGTAAATTGATGAGTAAGTTAAAAAGGTTGATTAAATGACCATTGTATTGATGAGTTCAAGCTATTCACACAGTACATAATATACTCAGATTATGATTATTATTATTAATAATAACAATAAAAACACACTTTTGGACACAGGAAAATATGACATTTAAGTTAATTCACAGTCTAATTTTGTGTCATGGATTTGCTTCAGAAAACGTAAGCTATCTTTTAATCATCATGTGTTCTTCATACAGATGTTCCTGACAATATGTAGGTGTTAAAACAGAGTTACACAGATAAGATAGGTTTTCTTTGTCACATGCTCATTTGTACACATTTTATCTACATGTATTAAAGTAATATAAAATTATTTTTACACACACTGCAGAAGATACAAGATATAAAGTTACATTTATATCAGAAGAGCTGTATGTGCATATGTACATATCGTATATGTTGAAGCTTACCTTCGTTTCAGACGCTTCTGAGGAAGTGCTCTGGGAAAACAGAGATGAAAAATGTTTTTTAGGCTACAGTGTAAGCTTCTTTAACTATGCATGTTATGCTGTAAGATACTTGATTTCATTTGGGCATGAACAACGTGAATTGGCAAAATACAAAAACTTAAACATGGAAACACTGTGAAATGATAAAAATCCTAATGTGTTCAATTACCAAGGTGTTCATTTACCCGGCTATATTTACTGCCAAAGGCAACAACTGGTTCATTTGGGTATTTCTTGTATTAGGATAACCCAGACATAAATTGGCTGAGTGCTGACGGTTATATTCGACGATGAAACCAGAGTCTGGCAGCAGCCCCTGCAGTTACTGAGCCTTCAGGTCAAATTAAAATCAGTCAGACCGTGTGGTGATTAGCACACTTGTGTGCCATATATCTCTGGTAAGAGGACCACTCTGTTATTTTAGGCACATTGTTCCCTTTTCAGCATTCATTATCAGCATTTTATGGTGTAACATAAAGCAAACCTTACTCGTGCATTGCTCGTGCATTAATGATGAGCTACAGAAGCATTCAACTCATTGCACAAGTAGTTTTTAGCAAGAGTGAAGTATACTTGGAATAACCTGGAATATGTGAGGTATGGATTTAAATTTACAAATGAGCAGAAACTAAATTTCACATTCAACAATTTCTTTTCTTGAAAAAATAACCCTTGACTTTTCAAACCCTGTACACAACTGGTTTAGTTTTCTTATTTATGATAAGTTCAGTTTAAATACATTAACAGGCCTTTCCATTGTTCATAAAAAGACAAGTCAGATTTTTCTCTCTGCACTTGTCCTTATTAACCTAATTGCTGAAATCAAGAGTTGGTGCCACCTGGTGGAAGAAATACAGAGCTGCAGACACACTACCGTCTACATTTGCACACAGGTGTGGAGGAAAGTAACAGGAGCTTTTAAAATCTTTCTTATGGGACTTTAATGCCTCATATACTGAATCCACCTGGGGATTAGATAACATCTACACATGGCCAGTGTGTTTAGCTAACACACAGTGGAGCTGCAGCAGTCCATATTTGTGTTTCTTTGTGGCCACTAAAGTCTTTACAGTCATACTCACCTATAGATGTTTGGGTCTAGCAGCATGGCCGTGTCCTGCGGTAACTGGGATAAGTGCACCACTTTTGTCTTCAGCTGAGAGCGCTCAGTTTCATTTACCCACACATCAGGTAGTCTGTAAGACAACACACACATTCAGAGTCAATATCTGCTCAGGATATAACCTCTCATAGACAGAGTTTGTGTGTGTGGAGGTGGGGGTGGGGGGTGGGGGGTCTGAATGGAGATGAACAAAGGGCCTTATTGAGTCTAATGCACATGTTAACACCTTTGTCCAAAAACGCAGCAAAAAAGCCTTGACCAAAGTAGACACTGCCACAAATGCTTAAGACCTTTTTATGCACTCGAATGCACATGACACGTGAAACAAGACAGTAAGTGTTTTTTTTTTTCAAATACACTCACACAGAGCCGGCCGCTAAAAATCAGAACAACCTCAAGGGTAAAGAGTGATGCCATTGAAGTGACAGGCACACAAACACCTTCATGTACATGATGTACTGTGTTGCTCAGCTGCACCTTACTGTACGTACAGTACTGTGATCCCCTGTGAATGAGGGGAGGGTGTGAGTGGTGGCGTGGCAAGTCGAGGTGCAGAAGAATGAAACAAAGAGCTAAGCGAGTTGACTGTGCCTCCCCTCCCTCCTCCTGCCTCCCTCATCTCCACCGCCAGCATTCCCCACGTCACTATGTGCGTCATCACAGGAGCCCCCAGAGATGCAAGCACACACACATACACGTGCGCACGCACACACGCACACACACACACACACACACACACACAGAGTGCAGGCGGCAGTTAGGCGAGCAGGCAACACGCCAGGCAAATCACTCATTCACATGCCTTGTCAGCCCATTGAGCAGGATGGCATGCAGGTAGCACTTAGCATGCAGCCCATTCAGCACAACTGGATGCAGGTACAGACAAGAACAAAAGGGCGAAAACTGATCGACGACTAAAACTACGGCAAAGAAAAGATAGATGTGGAGCAAAGCAGGAAGTCGAGCGAGGGAGAGAGAGAGAGAGAGAAAAGAGAAAAAAAAAGTAGAGTGGTTTGTTTTAAAGTACAAAGACTGGCTTAAACAGTGGGTCCACATCCTTTTATGGCTTGTTTTAGGGAGTGTAAGTGCTTGTAGGGTCAGGCAAACCACACAGGACAATTTAGTAAATACAATAAAGTTTAGGCAACTTCTCAAGTGCACTTGAAATCTACCTGCAAGAACCTATTAAACATAATCCCCCCGACCATCATCACGGTAAAACAAAGAACAGCTTGTAAGTGGTATTTGACAGAAGCGTGCTTAAACAGATGGACATTTTTCAGCTGTCTGAATAAGTGTGCCCAGTTTGACACAAATCAGTGCACCACAGGATTGAATAACATGATGCTTTCATTTTAAGAGGGTAAATAGAGGTTTCTCAAGAGGTTTACTGTCTAATAGAAAGACGGGAAAAACATTAAGACGGTTGAACATACACCGTACCTGTTTTAAGACCCTAGAGTAACACAATGTAATCACCTTATGTCGTAATGTTAGAGGGACATCCAAATGTGTGTCCTTGGCCCATGCCCTATTTTTACACTAAGATTAAATGAAAACCGGTTTAGTAATTTTTACTGCCAAAAAAACAAACATACACAGGCATTTACTTCAGTTATGTGGTAGATGTATTTATTTGTGGTTACAGCATGTGTGACTTGATCTCATCAGTGTCTAATCATTGATTTGTCACTGGTCTACGTAGTGCATCTGCATGGTTGATGTTTGATATGTGGTTGCAAGGGCTGCACACATGTTGATGGAAACTGTAACCCTTCAAAGTAGTTGCATAGAGCTGCGGTCAGAGGTTTACAGAGGTACATATGAAATGCAGTCAATATCAAGTTTTCACACATCTAAACATTTCATGTCGTCTATCAAGGTAATGTTATTCTACTACTGTTTAATTTTGTGTCTCGGTGAAATTACACCAAAAAAGTGCTGCATTGTTTGTTATGAAACATGGTGAAGTGTAAGACATGGGGCAATGACAAACGCACCCAGTAAAATATGACACACCGGAATTTTTTTTTCCCTTTTTACTATTACTAGCTTTGCAAGACAGAAACTTTGAATTAAAGGACTGTGGAATTTTATGACAAAGATTTACAATATATTCGCAACAACAGAAATCCATTAAAATAAAAGCTTTACAAACTTTTGGATACGAGGGAGGATGCTTATATAGAATATTGACGTTCCAAAGTCACATCAGCAGAGGGAAATTTATCAAAACCACCAACAATGTCTGCACAAACTGAATAAAGCAAAAAGATCATCATTTACACACATCTGTATCACGGAATCATCATCAAGTTTTTTTTAAATGGTAGCTGGTTATTTTCAATGGAAGCCCAGATTCTGCCGTTAGCACCTTCTCTGTCACGTCCTGAACACCTAGATCTCATCCAAGATCTTGTCTTGCAAGAAACCTCACAGTTTATGACACTACCACATGGACACGCTTCCAGCCAAGTACTGCTAAGTATTTTAAGTATGGGTGGCTGTAGACACAAGCCACCCATGCCTTCATTTCACAGGTCAGATAAATCATCAGATAAATCCTCTATAATCTGTTTTAGTAGATTTATGCTCTTGTAGATGCTACTGGTTGTAACAGTGCTTTTATTTGTTTATGAACTAATTTTATTAACAGCACCTGGAAGCTTGTTTGCTAGCACAGATGTTAGCACACTCACCAGTAATCCCAGTTGTTTGTGTCCCATAGGTGGATGTTGGTTTTGTTTACTAGTTCACCCTTTGTCTGCCTCAGGAGTGTGTTGTTATTACAGTACTAGACAGATTTATCAGTTGAATCTCATTTTTGTCAGATGTTTGTAGTTCATGATATGACCTGCGTCTAATTGGTTTCTTCTGAACAGTGGCTGGCAGAATAATTAGCCTTGATGTTTGCTCTTAGCCACTGTTGTATGATACTTGTCTGTTGTACAGTAAATGTTAACCCCGGGATGATAGTTTGCTTATCTTTAGCAGGACTGGACACAGTGACAGGTGGGAGTTGTTGATATTTGTTAGCCACACAGGTCTTCTGCTATGTGGCTAAGATAGACATAACTCACTTTATTAATCTCCCAAATGGGGAAATTCAAATGCCATGGAGTCATAACATCCATCACACAGTATAAAAAACACAACATCTCTATGGACTCAGACCCCTGGAATATCACTGCAACAGCTCAAGAGGAGTTTGAAAAAAGGTCTCATAAAATGCACAATGAACTAACTAACATTAAAATGGTGCTACCGGGTAATGACCAAGCCTCCGTGCACTGATTAGCTCATAAGCAGCAACGTCAGCAGCGCAGTGCTAGCAGTTGCGGACATTTTCCACCGGCTTCTCAGATGTATGGATCAAAATGACAATGCCAGTTTTGTGCACAGGGACCAGCACTCTGAGGTTAGTCCCCACTGCTAACATTAGCCACAGAGTTAAAGAGCAGCGTGAAGTGAAATCAGACGTCCATCACTTAAATATCTAGCTCAAGTTTCCCATTCTGCTCTGCTGCAATGGCGTATTTGACCACCATTTTTCCATTCTTGTCACCAGCTTCATTGAAAATAAAAGCACATGATTGAAGTCGGAGAGTGAAAGGTGAGTTTTATGACAGTAAATATGTAATACGAGATCTACAGGGAGAGCTCCACTAACAAAAATGTGAGAATACCAGTAAATAAGAACAAAAACCAGCGAAGAAGAACTAAAATGGTAGAATCCTGCCTAGTTCCTCTTTAAGTTGGGGTTAATGTTGACTTAGTGTCCTTGTGCAACATAGAAGGACCTGCTGAGTGTTCAATATGCAGTAAACACCTACATGCACATGTGTGTTCATGTGCATGCACCTCCTCTCCTCTCCAGAGTCACTGTAAACATGTCAGGATGAGTGCGCTGAGGTACTGATGTTACTTTATGGCGATAAAAGGCAGGCACAGAGGACGACACTGGGGGGGTCACATGACACGGATTATACACTTTGCATCACTCATAAAACGCACACTTTTAGCTGCACCAAGTCAAATAAAGACAAATGGATTTATTTTACTTTCCAGAAGAGACTGCTACTTGGCCTGCTACTTTATGAGCCTGAAATGTATATAGTGACTGAGGTCTCTGAGGGAAAGCTACTGTCAGTGTTTGCCAGAGTGAAGCCCAGTCCTCCACTCTGATTGATTTCTGGCTCAAGGCCTTTAAGCTTCCAGTGGTGACAAGAGCAGTGCGTTCATCATAAGGCAGAAAAGTGTAGCCTATATTAGATTGCCTACACATTAAGCAGGCTTATATGGAGCTATGTGCAGTCATTTCTGCTGAGTTTAGAGATGACTTCAGTTCATGCATGCAGCACTTTTATGTAAAGCAGAGGACGCCAGTGTCAAAAAGTTTATAGCAGCTTAAGGACACACTTCGCCTGGCCAAAACATTACTTGATTATTTATGTGTAGATTTACCTTCTGCTTTTCTTTCGTTTATATGCTCTATACCCACGGTTCTCAAACTGGGGTCCACGGACCCCTAGGGGGACGTGGCACATGTCCAGGGGGTACGCGAAATTATTCATGGTTTTGTTTTTTGTTGTTGTTGTTGTTGTGTTTTTTTTTTTTGCTGTTTTATTTTGAAATGCGGAAGTTTTACTTTTGTAGCGAGCGGGCGGAAGTAACAGCGCTGTTTGACGCCAGCTTGACTAAATTGAGACGGAGCGAGTCACAGGCTATTTTTAGCCACCCTGCAGCGAACATGGATCGATTTTTGTGTCCACCAAGTTCCTCAAGAAGTGGTAAAAGAAATCACAATGAAAATGGCAATGACAAAAACAAACGCCCTAACCCTAAAAAGAGAAAGTACATTGATAGTTATATTGAGTTTGGCTTCATTGAGAACAATGATGGGAGACCAAAATGCATCCTTTGTCTGAAGTGCCTTGCAATGGAGGCTATGAAGCCAGCAACCTTGATTTTTTTATTTTTATTTTTTTTATTTGAATGATTTATTTCGAACATGTGCAAAGTGCAACATTAATCAATACAGCAATAATACCTTAATAAGCAATAAAACCTTAAGAGACACTTGGTTTTGTGTGTCTTTTGTTCTGTTTATTATTTTAAAATTATTTAAAATTGTTGTTTCTGAAGTGCTCATTTATATTATAATACCTGAAAATGTCGCTGGTTTGCACAAAAGCACTATTAAAAAAGGTTATCATTGTTTCATAATAATCATTGTTGAAGTGGTTTTTAATCATTTTCAGGATGAGGGGGGACATGGAAAAATTTCACCCCTCCAAGTGGGACCTGGGCCAAAAAAGTTTGAGAACCCCTGCTCTATACTGACATGCGTTACTTTATAGTGAAGTTTTTTTTTTAGCTCTTTAGTAGACCCCAGCCGATTTAATCAGGATGATTATAGGGTCTCATCAATTAATTGGTATCGGCCAATATATAGCCAATTTATTAACTTTTTTTCCTGCCGAATTTCTGTCCCTCACTGCTCGTGTGCGTGTGTATTCACTGCCCAGATAGAGTTAGAGTAAAGCCTGTCAGTTTTGCTTTTGTTTCTGCTCTAACAATCAGCCTATTACCCCAACATATGTGCACGTGAAATCACAAACTGCTAAGCCCTCATTTCGAGACACCCATGGGCTCATCTCATATATCGGCCAATGTATTGGTTATCAGCCGACACCGGATATCAGTTACTTTTAGTTATTTTTTTTACCCTCAAATATCGGTATTGGCATCAGCCCCAAAAATTGGTCAGGCTCTACTCTTTAGTATCCATTTAATTTCTGTGCTTGTATAAAAAATTTTTGTCATGAGTTTACAGAAGAGAGAGGTTGATCAACAAGGGATGGCAAAATTAATAAAAAAAAATCTTGACCAACCACTGAGCCTCATTAACCGGTTGAAGTCGGTCAACGAGAAAAGAAATCACTTGCTTTGCTGGCTCACACACGCACAGCCATTACGGACCACCGTGCGCTTCAGTCACTTTGCTTTTTAAAGACCCGTCACACTGTGAGGTCGAGCGATGTTATGTTAAAAGCTCATTTTCACACACAGAGAAAACAAAGTTCAACACTCAATTTGTGTTGTCTTGTCAGTCACCAAAGACTCTCCTGGACCGACTATGGTGTAGTTTTGGGCTGTCATGTGGATTAATCTACTGCTATATTAACAGTTAACTTCCGCAACAGTTTTTTTGTAAAACAATGGGTCACAGAGACCATTGATGGCCGTGTTGCCTCATTTCTTTAGGGGGATATTTCAAGCCCTACCCCTTGCAACTCATCTTCAAGGGGTAGTGTATAGGGCCAAGGGGTAGGGGTAAGAAGTGAATGGGGATTGGGCCAAAGCCTCATGGCAGATTTCTTTTAGCCAGCAACAAATGATGGCTGAAACATGATTGGAGAAATGCTCTCACATAAACATACGCAACCGGAAATGGTACAACTAAAAGTAAAGCTACGAAAGAAAAAGTTTGGACTACACACTACTACGGGGATAATTTAATATACCTTCATGGAGCAAATGTAGAACTATAGTGTGTAAATGTAGGTCAGGTATTCTGATTCTGTAGCCCAGTAGAGAAAGCCTTACTGGCCCTGACGGTTCACCGCTGGCTAAATTCCACATGGTTTTTGTACATGTAGAATCAGACAAAGCTATACTTCTACAGAATCCCATCTGTGAATGAAAGCCCAGACACATAAAAGTATATTTATTCTTATCCCTAACACTGCTGTTAAAGTGAAAACAAACCACACCGGTCCCTTGTCCACAGCAGCACAATGAATGGAGAAACTCTTGACCTGCAACTGCAAATATGTTTAGACCCGCTAGATTACATTTATGTCTTATAGATCAGTGTTAACCTGACCAAAACTATGGCTGATGCTACTACGGCAGCAGTTAAAACCAATACAAGAGTTGGCATTACCCAACTAGCATCAACTTTGACAATAAAGCAGCAATAATCCAGCCACATGTACAATACATAACCATCACTACTTTGTCCAGTTTTGTCCTGGGAGCACTGGTACAGGACCGATTGTCCATAAATACAGCTGCTGTACAATGTGCAAATATCCAAGTGCAGCTTAGGCAGGCAGCTGTTTTTAGTGACTGAAATATTGCAGTGAGAGCATTTTACCGCTCATAAGTGTCAAAAACATATTACTTATCTTGGTTTTAACTGTATTGACAGGTGATCTATCTAACCATTTATGGTTTTAAGTTGATATTAAATCAACAGAGCTGCTCTGTGTCCACTGTTGACAGTCATGTGGGATCAGTGTTGGTCTCCGGTGGTCATGTGACTGAAAACTAAGAACACTCAGCTGTGGCTTTAGTTAGTGGGAGCTGCTGCTGTGTCCATCTTTATATGCAGTTGATAGCTTGGACATTTATTACACATGTTCATGTCACACAACAAAAATAATCTTGATCCTAGACTACAACAACACTGCTTCCCTTTTTTTTGTTTATTATTAATATTTTCTTATTAAATGCAGGATTTTTGCACAGGTTACCTTTATCACTGTACATTTTGATATACTTCTATGTATCTATTTAATACTTTTTAATTCTGTATTCATGTATTCTGAATGACAAGTCTAAAATCACAAGGACACTAAAAATAACCTCAGTACAATAAACACAACACATACACCTTGTTTTTTACCCATACTGCCTATCCTATTTGTTTGTCGCCTGTGCTACAGATACAGCTTTTTATATGTTGTATATACTTTAGCAGTATATTTAATATTTTATCTATCTTTCATAAATTTCTTATATTTATCTGTATTTTGTTGGATATTTTCTTGTATTAATTATTTTGGCTCATAAACAAAACAAAGCTCATAAACACATTTGTATTGAAAATTCTATCAATCTATTCATAGTAGTTACTACTACTACAGTAGTATTTAGTCATTAGTGGCAACTATGAGCATTACTATTTTAAAACCATATATTACTTTTTTGCCTAATTTGTTGTGAATATACTAAGAAATAAAGATGAAGAGGACCGACTGTCATGTTGTGCACAAGAAGCGCCATGTAATTTGTCCCAAGTAATGTGTCAGTATCTTGACATGTTCACTGATACCATCAGTGTACTCTACGGTTTACTGAAGGTATTCAGTTGCCTTCAGGGATCATAATTTACCCATCCATCACAAATATTACACCCCCTTTATGGCACTGTGCTGTTATGGTTTATGTTCAGAACAGTTCATGTTAATCAGTTACTCATTAATCCCAAATAGATTTGATGACAGTCAGGATGTGACTGCATGCATTAATAGACACAGCTTCCCACCTTTATGTGGCTAATCATTGACTAACAGAGTAAACACACACACACAGTTCAGGTTCTCGGTCACTCGATGAAGACCTTGGGTCATAGAAACTGATGACTGATTAAACGACCGCCACAATGTTCGTGAAATAATGAGGATGTTACACTAGGTCAGAGACTGACCAGCCAAAACACAGTGAACAGTATGTATGAGGCAAAGCATTACACACAGACATTTTATATATATATATATATATATATATATATATATATATATATATATATATATATATATATAATGTGTTATTACATGTTTATACAGCAGTTACTCAGTGTCGGTATCATGGTGAATCTGAGTTTGGCATAGGATGCCCCAGTGCACAAGCTTTACAGAGAGCCCACATCGATAACTGTACACTGAAGCATTCAAGAATAGCTGCCTTTTTATTCAAGTGTGTCAAAAAGTGTTCCAAGTGTGATATGTTTGGAGAACACCTGAACATATCCTCTCATAGACATGTGCCAAATACTCATTTGTTGTAGTATTGCTGTAAAATGTTCATCCGAACTTGGTAAAACCTACTACTGTGGTCCTATAGTGTTTTTCAGTGCAGCCACACTTTCATTCAGGTGTTTTACTAAGGAAAAAATTCAGGCAAGATAAAAATTTATTTTATTTCACTGTGTTCCAACCTAAAATACTCAGTGCCAGTAACAGTGAGAGTGATTCTGACTGTACTGGGAAAACAATTAGGGTGTCAGCTTTCAAGAGAGACCAGCCCCATGGATGTACTCCAAATGGTTCAAGAACAGCATTCAATTTACTTTTATTAAGACATTTAGGTGAGATTTAAGCAAAAATGACTGGAAGTTTAAAAGGTTAATAGTGTCAAATGTTACTGTGGATTTCCTCCACTACTCGTCTATGGACTGGTAATGTTAATTAATGACCACAATACTTCCCTACTGCTGGACAAACTTTTCATTTCCCCTATACTAACCAACTCCCATTCTATCTTCTCCATTCCCTCCCTGTAATTGGCTCTCTCTGGTTTCATTCCATCTCCACAGCCTATTTCTCAATTTTCTCCATTCTCTGTCTGGCCCATTCTAACCCTCATCCATACTCCCTCCATCCATCCATCTTTGGGTCTCAGCATCAGCCTCCATCTACTGACTGCCTCTCCATTTGGAATTAATTTGGCGGCTCTAGCCTGATCACAAAACTTTTATCTTTCTCCTCTTCTTATCCCCTCATTTCTCTATGCACAAGATTAAACTCCCACATGCAGGGCTGGGAGCAGAGTGCAGAGGTGGATCAGAGAGATGAGGAAAAAGGAAAGAAGAGAAGGAAAGATGGGAGGATGAAACAGAGGGTTGAAGGAGAACAAGGCTTTAGCTACAGTATGTTCATTCAAATCCGTCAACCACAATCAATGTCATGATACATCAGGATTATTTTAGCCTGGTGTCCTTTTTACTCATCATTTCAACATAATCAAATCTGTTCTTTTCTGGCCTCCCTTTCTCTCCCCAATTACTGCCTTATGCCTCCTTCCTACTCATCTCTTTTCACTTCTTTCCACCTTAAAAACCTCCAGCTCCCTCCTCTTTCGCCCTTTCATTCTGTCTCACTGTTTTCTCTGATCATCTTCAGAAGTGGTGCAGTCAATCCCTTTAAAGGGGGAGTGGGGGTGTCAGAAGTATGTTGGGAGCTTCCCCTGAGCAGGAACCCTGCTGCCTAACACGGTTCTGTTCTGTGAAGCACTCAGACACGGACCTGGTGCCAAAGTTACCTAACCTCGAGTCCAGTGAACAAAACTCCAGGAGGCTTGGCGGTGCACAGGTTTATAGATTTGCACTGGAGAACACAGTCATGTGATGCTACGCTAGCAACATAACCATATGGTATCTAACTTTGACAAACACACAAAAAAAATGACACTTCAACTTGAGTTTCCTCAAATATATTTGACAATAATCCAATAGTGTCAGGGGATCTGGCTGCTAACACACACGCAGATATTTAGCAAGACTTAACTCCTTAATCTTTGGTCATCCTCTCAAGTATGTGCTCCATTTCTTATGTTGCAAAAACACCTTCTAAAGATTTTATTTTTTTTTAAATAGAATAACACGTCTGTTATTGCTTTGTGTGCTGAATCTGCACCTAAAGCACCAACTATATGCATGTAAGTCAGCGAATGAGCATGAAGGTACATCAAGGTCAGCAAAGATTAATGTGACTCTCACCATTTGGTATCACAATCTGGGACCCTCCCACAACCAATACATAGAATTCATAGAAGAAAGATGAACAATCTGTCCGTCATCTTGACTGACACGCCGCTTCACGTTGAACTCAAGTCGTGCCGTAGCTCAGAGCGACAGCAGGAAAAAGAGCCATACTGCACAAAACAAAAGCGACAGTATGGCTGCACCTAAATAGACCGGTGGGTTGTCTGTAAAAGACCGTTGTCATATCTGCAGGGAAAATCAGAGGATAAAAAGCAACATCGGCAAGAGCCAGCGGACATTCCTTGAACTTCCCTATGGAAAACGGGTAGACCAGCACCCAGTCATGCGAAGTCCCAAGTGGTGACACTGATTGGCTCCTTCATTTTTCAGAAAGCCTGAACCTGACGGTACTCGAATGGTTGCACGAGGCAATCACAACGCCCCCTAGCATGTAGTTTGGCGAAACACAGCCAGATGACGTGAGTCAAGTTAAGCAAAGATACCTTTTGGTGACAGATTGGATCGGCGCTATGGACAAAAGAAGAATACAGAATACACTTCAACAAACTGAACCAACACTTAAAGCTATTACTGCTCACCTTCATAGCACTGGTATGTGTCTGCTACATCCAGTATTATCAACAGTTTTAATAATTCAGACAAAGAACACAAGAGATACAATAATTTAGCCAGTTGTTTGTGTGTACAATGTTGTGGCCAAACTTCTTTGAAAAAAATGAATAATAAAAAGCCTGTATATAAAACCACATAGTACACTCATAAATGTCTTTTTTTTCTTTTCCTTCTGCTTCTGTATAACTAATATGTATTAAAATGGGAAAAACATACTAGTGACAAGATA
Source organism: Siphamia tubifer (assembly GCA_020466265.1). Classification (NCBI taxonomy): domain Eukaryota; kingdom Metazoa; phylum Chordata; class Actinopteri; order Kurtiformes; family Apogonidae; genus Siphamia; species Siphamia tubifer. The sequence goes on along the minus strand of CM035788.1, from coordinate 25,673,054 downwards.
AATGAGATGATCAGAGTCTGTAAATGCCAAGGCTTAGAGCATTGCATCTGATTTATTTCTATTAAATTCCTGTCTTTTTGATATTAACTGAAGACACCATCACAATCCTAACAGGACTCACGGCTGGGGATGTTAAAATCAATTATGCCCCATAAAGAGGTGACACAGATTGTAGGCAGTACCCACTACACCATGTCTGGCCTTTGGACTAGGTTTCAGACAAATGGCGCATCACATGTTGGTCTTAGGAGTGGCCAGCCACGTGAGACAACAGTGATTCAGAACTGCAGTAATCTCCTGTTACATACACTTGGTGATTTCAGACTGTTGGAGAGATCCCTGGGTGTCATAGTCCCAGAATCTGGGCCAGGACCGTGTGGTGGCGTCAGAGAGAGGTTTCCGGCCACACTGTGTCCATGTTGGAATAACAGCCCTAGGAGCAGGGTGTTCTATTCCTGATATGTACAGACTACAGGTAACTGAGAACGGGACCGAAAACATGCATTTTCTGTGGATATTATTTAACAAGTATTTGAGTTTATTGAATGTGTTTTGGCATATGTGGTGTTGCAGCGGTAGGAAAAGGTTTTTGGACACCCTGTGTAATTGTGATGTTTTGTATTAAGAATCATTCAGAAGTCAGTGAGCTTTGCCAAGTATTGTTCCATTCTCCAAAACCCACATGATCCCTTCTGCATGTGCACTGTTTCATTGAGGTCAAAACTGGATGTTTCAGCAGATAATGAAACACACCCAAGGGCATGACACGTTTAATCTGTCAAGAATTTCTCTTTTTTTTTTTATTGTGTAAAGTTTAAATAGTGTTCGAAAACATATTTCCACTGCTGTACTGTTTGTTTCTTAATGTTTTTTTAAAATGTATCTAAAATATCTTGAAAGTTTTTCCGTCAAAATATTTTGATACTAGTAACTGTTCACCCTTTCACAAGGGGTGTTAATTTATGAACAAGTAGGAAACAGAAAAATACATATTTTCTTGTATACCTATAAAATGCCTACAAGGAAAGAAAGTTAGGCTAGGAATCACTGGATTAAGAGGAACAATCTGAGGTTTATGGAAAACCAAACCAAGCAGGTGGTAGAGGAACAACAGCAGGACCCAGAAGGACAGTCAGATTTTTAATGGCTCATTCCAGCTTCCTCCCCCTGAGAGCTCCAGGCATAAACATGTGTATCATAACAGTGAGTGAGGATAGTGGGGGATAAGCACAGCTGATGCCCTTAGCTCCCTTTAAGCAAAGCTCACAGCTTCAAGCAGAGGAGCTTGTGTTATTGACTATAAGGAGACCTCAACTCTTCACACAGAGCGCGCTCTACAATAAATACTGAATCGGCCAAGAATGAAGGGTTGAGAAGATTTATACTAAGCTCTGCTGACGTCAAGGAAAGCACCATGTTGAGTGGAAAAGAGAATCGTAAAACTTTCGGAGACAGATATACATACAATGATGATATTCACATGTCCGTGTATGCATGCCTGCTGCTCAAAAAGGAAATGTTTGTAGAAGAGAGCATCTATTTGAAGACCACCGAGATGAAAAAGTTACTTTTATTTATTCTTGCTTTCTTCTCTAATTTTTTTGGCTAAACTTTATCTTTTTTGCAGTGAAGTCAGTAAAGCTGGATATAAAACTACAGCAGGTAGTCGCTTCATCCAGACAGCTGGTCCAAATGTCTCAGCCACACTAAGCAGAGCATGTGAGTCATTTAACAGCCGCAGCATTCATAGTTCCTTCAGTTCACAGCCAAGACAGTCAAGTCCAAGTTACAACATAATGGAGAAGGTAGAACACTGCATGATAGCCGTTTGCCAGTTTCATTTGAGTGAATGTGTTAATGATGAACAGGGAAATACAAGGCACTCTGGAAAAGGCTCCAACTACAGCCCAGGTTTCAATGTACTAACAATGAGCCTCATGCACAGGTACTACACCAGGTGGTCAATCCTGCACATTTCAGTTTTAGTATTAGGATATAACCAGGATATAGAGGAAATATTTACAATGATAAATAGAAAAGTTTCAGGGGGGAAAAAAACCCTGCTAAACCAAAGAGGAAGTAAGTAGTATGACTTTCAATTGCACATTACATATCTTCAATGCTTTTGTTCAGACAATATGAGATTTATTATATATATTTCTGATGTTTTTACCAGTTTTCACATGCCAGAGTTTTCTGTTCGTGCGGCTTCTTGTCATGAGGTCGGGGGTCACGGTAAATAGTGACTTTTATATTTAGAACTAATTTAGTTCTGTTTCTGTTATTGTATTTACAGTATATACACACACACACACACACACACACACACACATATATATATATATATATATATTTTTTTTTTTATTTAACCCTAAAAAAACAAGAGTAATGGAGGCCTAAAACTTTTGCACAGTTCTGTATTCTTTAACAAAGTACAGTAGAGTTCTTAATGTTTTCAGTGACATTACATGGCTCTTATTTGCACATGCAGAGGCTCCATAGTGAATGTGTTTAGATCCTAATTTCCTAATTTGAGCCAGTGAATGGTCCTAAACTGCTTTGGAAAGGTGCAAATTAGACCAGACAGTCATTTATTTTCTGAATAATAATAATAATAATAATAATGAGGATAATAATAATAATAATGATAATAATAATAATAATAATAAAACTCAGCCTAAGTTTAATCTAAGCTACAAAGTAAAACAAATATTGTATTTTGAGATTATCATTTTCTTTTTCATGAAAGTTCTGACTAGTGGAAATGAGGAAAATCAAGGTTCACCTTAATCAGATGGTGTTTGACTCCTAATTCTGTAGAAATACTCCTGAAAATACTAAAGGAACTAGTCCATTACAGTATAGTACCACAAAATCCAGGCCTCTTAGGCTTAAACTTCGTCACATATAAAGAAACCCTGCATCTTTCCCTTCTGTGTTATGGGAACTTAAGATTTTTCAGATGCATTTTATACTGTGGTGCAGTTTTACGTACATATCCTCTGGTGTCCAGTGTAGTAGGACCTTCACTTTGCCAGACCCCTCTTTCCTCCTGGCCAGCACCTGCACATATAAACAAAAAGTAGAGTTACACCACATATTACACAAAAGGAAAGATGAGACAGACATTTATTCCTCCAGTCTTGCATTAGTTTGCCTTAGTCATTTGGGAAGTGCATGGTTAAACAAGCTGTTATCAGCATCATCAGAGAAAAGCCAAAACCAAAAACTTACTGAAAATTTAACCACAGATTAAACAAAATGTCACATTTCAAGTGAATTTGGAATTTCATGAGTATGGGATTTGCATTAATGTGCAGATTTTGGCTCTGTTTGAAGCATTCTCTCTCTCTCTCATCTGTTGTGAACTGGCTTCAAAGACATGCCCCCATCCTGGCCTCATCTCTCTAACGAATAATGAGGCTACATGCTTCAAACATCGCACCAAGCAATACTGTGGCTGATCATTACACTAATAAGCTATGTGAGCACTGTTAATAATGCATGCAAGAGCTCAGTCAGATTTCTATTTTCAGCTGGATCTATCTCACAATCTCTTGCAATGCACTGACAGACAGAAGAATTCAAGGCCAGACTAAAGTTAGATATCCTTAAGTATCTGGACTTATGTGCTTATCACTGCTGACATTCTTGAGAGTCAGAAAGACAGACATGGGTTATACACTGAGCAGTTACCCCATAAACATGTTGCTGCTCTTAATATGGATTATTTTAGCACCAAAGGCTAACCAGTGCCTCACACAAGACAGTTTCTGTTTCAAACTAATGCACACTTTCAAGGCTTTCTTCTAGAACAAGGCAAGTTGGGTTTATCGTTTCTGACTTTACCTGGTTTAACTACAGATGTCTGCAAACACAACCACAAATTTCAAGGCATTTCGACATGTACAAATACAGTTGGGACAATACTAGATTTCCTGGAGAGCTGGTCTGTTAAATATGTAACATTCATCTACCATGCTGAGTTCGTTTATAGTAGAACTGGTCTGGAATTCATACAAATACTGCCAGTAGGTAAAAGAAAAGCTAAAAAAAAAAAATAACCAGAGTGTCGGAAATAGCTATAGATATAACCGCTTGCGTCAATTGTCTTTTTTTTTTTTAGAAGGAATGTCTATTTTTAGGAGACTGAATGAGCTCACATATGAAGAACGTCTTACGCACATGAATTACTGAAATTATTTTTGTGACTCTAGGGACTGGCTGTGGCAGTGATGAAAACTGGTTTGAGGACAAAAGAGAAGAGGTTCCACAGAGACCCAGACCCAGAGACAGAAATCTACTATTCCTAATTCACTTCTTGTAGCTCTTCTTACTCAGCTGTAAGGTTCTTTTTGGACTCTGATCAAATATTATTTGCTTATCTCCTTTTGCCTTGTTCTCATTCTTATTTCTCAGTAAACTAGTCAAAAGTAGCATCTTAAGAACTAGTCATGAGGGGATCTGAGAAAAACAAAGTGTGTCAGATCAGTTCTTATAATTTGATAAACCTCCAGGTATAAAAATTGTCAGGCAGAGAGTCTGGAAAAAATACAAAACATGTTTAATTGGAGACAGATTTAATTTTACAAAGAAAAGCTACATTAGAAGACAATTTTGTTATTGCTGGCCTTGTGCCTTTACATTTATCTGTGAGACATGCTTGGCAAGCAGCAGCCAAGTTGGCACATTACATTTACTTGTTGCTTCTTATTTGTGAGTGTTCGAGTGTAAAACAAGCTATTCAATTGGACAAGAGAGCAATCAGGGAAAGAAAAACAAAATTAAGGCTGAATCCCATTTCACCCCTTACCCCTTCAAACACAGCTATAAGGGGTAGGGCTTAAAAAGCAACCCCTATGAATTGGGACACCCCTTCAACACTCACCTATGTCATCAGTTTGCTCCACCAGTTGTTACGTAACCAAAAACTACAGCTTTAACCAGAAATCACATAAGTCATATGTGATTTCGGCATGTGACGTCACACCCTTGGTAAAAAAAATAAATTAAAAAAATCTGCAGCTGTACAAATTTTCAGGTGATCAAGAGACGGGACTTACTATTTGCATGTCACTTCATGCAGATGGACATGGTTTGGGTTGTACGCAGTTGTGTACGACAACTGAGAGTCGTGCACGTCGCCAAGTATGTTCTAATCATATGCTAATTGGTTGTCAACACATACACTTACATCAGCTATATGCTAACGGCTATCCTCTGCGGCTGTCATTAGCAGCGCAGACACGTGCGTCACACACACACTCATCCTGAATGACATAAGACGTCAGTACGTCTGAGGGCCATGTGACTGTGCTGGAGGATCGTCCATTCGATATGGAGCTGTTCAGATTTTCAGATATTGAGATGTTCAGTTTGAAGCCTTAAGAACTTTTAATTTAGAATGAAAAAAAATGCACCTAATCTTTCTCGTAGAGCTGTGCACCAAATAAAGAACTTTATGTTCACAAAATTGTTGATTATTCATTTTCAAATCAATATTGTCTGTATGGACGATTTAAAAAAAATAAAAAATCCAATGCAATGTTGTTGAAAAATTTGGGTGCACCTAACTTTTGTGCTGATGCACCTCAGAAAAAGACCTAGGCACACAAGTGCAACCAGTGCAAGAAGTTATTCTAGAGCCCTGTCATTGACTGGTCCATCTTGGTTTTGTTTGTCCTCATATTTCCATCCAGATACCAATGTGCTATTTAGCGTCTTCAATCTTTATGGGTTGGTTTTGCTGCCTGTCACTACTAGTTTGCTACTACTAACTGACCATTAGCACATGATAACTCTACTTGGAACAAACGTTGGTAGACTCATTCAGAGTCATTCTGCTAAAGATGTATAAAATGTGTTAAAATTTTGAATCAGATTATGCAGTGGTGCAGTGGTTAGCACTTGTGCCTCACAGCGAGAAGGACCCTGGTTCGAATCCCACACCAGACCTTTCTGTGTGGAGTTTGCATGTTCTCCCAGTGTCCACGTGGGTTTTCGCCAGGTACTCCGGTTTCCTCCCACCATCCAAAGACATGCACTGATACAGGGGGTTAATTGCTTAATCTAAATTGTCCATAGGTGTGAATGTGAGAGTGATTGTCTATATATGTTCAGCCCTGAGATGACCTGGCGTCTCATACAAGGTGTACCCCGCCTTCACCCATTGTAGTTGTATTAGGCCCCCAGTGACCCCCGCAACCCTAGTGAGGATAAAGCGGGTTCAGATGACGAGTGACGAGTAATCATGATACAAAAAGTGGGTTAAGAACTGTCTACAATCAGTTTCTAGAATCAATTTTTGGAATGATTGTGAACATCAGAAATTTGGTGAAATCAAAAGGTATAAAAAATAATAGTAGGACCCGTGGCTATGTTTAAGTAAAAACATTTGCACACACAGTGCAAAGGGAACTTGATAGATTGGGACTAAACAGCTGTGTAGCTTTAAGAAAGCCACTCATGATATGAAGCTAACTGGGGGAAGAAGGCTTAAATTTACTAGGGAGCATAAAGATTGGACTCTAGAGCAATGGAAGACAGTCATGTGGTTTGATTAGTCCAGACTGACCCTGATCCACAGTGATGGATGCATTAGGGTAAGAATAGAGGTGGATGAAATGATTACCCATCATACCTAGCAAATACAGCACAAGCCAGTGGGGGCAGTGCAATGATCTGGGGTTGCTGCAGTTGCCAGTTCAGTAACATTGTGCCCAAAGCATGAGATCAGCTGAACTTCAATATAATGAATGACCAGGTTATTCCATCAATTGATTTTTTTTTCTTTCCTGATAGTGTGGGCACATTCCAAGAGGACAATACTATTGTGAAAGGGTGGTTCTGGGAGCATAAGATGTCATTTTCATACATGGACCAACCTCCAAAGAGTCCAGACCTGATCCCCTTTGAGAATTTTTTTTGATTGTGCGTTGCGCTTTTGGACAGGCAGTGTACATGTAGATATAAAATGTAAACATGCCTGTGATATAAATAATATTTAGCATTTCTTCCCCTTCTTCCATTTTAGATTCTTGTTTTGTTCCTGAATTATCATTTCTAGGAGGTGGCGTGGCTGGACTTCTTTTACACTGGTGCAAAATGAAGTGAATTAACCTTTGATGGAACTCCCAGCATGAATCCTACACATTTTGTGGATTTCTGCTTAATTTATGGCTGTTTGGCATTAAGGCATATTTTTAAACAAGAAAGAGATAGTCCCGAAAGTAGGTACAGTTCTTCAATGTTAACCCTAGTGTAAAAAGGAATTACACCCATCCTTAGTATCGAGTCCAGTGGAAAAAGTTACTGAAAGTGATGTATTTTAAAAGGGGAACGCCAAGATTTTTACCTTAAACAGCTTTGACGTAGTTATGATGCAGGCTCTCCATCTTCACACTAAGGTCTCTAGGTGTGCCACTTGAAATTTCTCTGCCACCATCTCTCTCACCAGAAATGACACGGCTTACCGCACTACGAAAAACATGCCCCCAGCCAGGTACTAGCTATAAACACAAGCCATCCATGCCTTAATTTCACAGGTATTTTACCATAGCACAGCCAGCAGAGAAAAGGACGAGATTGCCAATATTGAAGACGGAGGGAGAAGAAAAGTGTGAATGACCAAATGAGGAACAAGGCAAGAGTCTGCTTTTGTAGAATAGATGGAGCTGAAAGAAAAAGAAGCATCAATGATGCAAACTTGGTGTTGTTGCTCTCTATACTTGATATATTTCAGTTGATTTAACAGTGTTTACTCAGTTATGAACTCATTTTAAGAAAGACCCCTGGTTCTTTACTAGCTAGCAAAGACATTTACATACTCCCTATTAATCATGGTTGTTTGTGTCACTTGGGTGTAGGTTTGTTTTGTTCACTTGATCTCCCTTTGTCTACCTCACGAGTGCATTTTTATTATTAGCCACAAAATATTGTCACTTGAAACTAGTTTTTGTGAGATGTAGGTCACTATATGACCCTTGTCTATAAGGATTACCTTCTTGTCAATGGCTTCATTAACAACAATTGCACATGGTCAGATGGGAAGGGTTAGGTGTGGGTTTTACAACATTAAATACGTATTTTGAAACTGTAGGGGGGCTCCATAGAGAAAATGCTGCAAAAACAGTGAAGAAAAGCCAAACTGGTAAAATCTTACATAGTTTCTCAAACATTGTGTGCAATGGGATTCATTCTACATATCCTTGGAGGACTAGATTGAGCATTTTAGTGTGTGTGTGTGTGTATACTGTACATACACATGCATAATTTAGAAATACACACATCTACATATTAGAAATAATTAAAGCCATTAACAGAAAACAAGCAAGACACACAATGAAAACACATTTTCCCCTGAGCTCAGATTTGCAAATACAGTATTTGAAAGCAAAGTCCCTAGCAGGGTTTTAGAGCATTAGTCCCGCCTCATATAGTATCTCTTGGTTTATTCTTGTTTATTGGTTTTTGCTTTTCCATGAGTGTCACTAGGGTGTAAATCCACACAGAAAGGAAAAGACAAAAGACAACTTCTCAGAACCATGGATGTGGTTACAGTGGCCTCTGCTATAGGTAGTACTACACAAGCTGCCTTACTGTCCTTTTAATTAAAAGATAGATAATAGTTAACCTGTGGCCCTGGACTGATAAAACCAGCAGGTTAATGATCTCAGGCCTTGGCTACACTTGAATGAGTGCCAACTGTGTAGGCAGAGGCTGAAAATGAATAAGTAGGTTTATGTTTAAGCAGCATGAAGTGATTTGTAAGCTGAATGGTTTGATGATGGCAGTTGTTGCTTTAAGGGACAGATCTTAATCCTCTATAGACCCGACAGAGGGAGGCAGGAGGGGGAGTGAAGGAAGGAGGGAGGGAGAGAGAGAGAGCCAGAGAGACACAGACAGAGAGAGAGAACAAAACAGGGAGTGAACACTGAATATTAGTGCGACTCCAAAACAAGGCAGTGAAAATTGCAAGACCAAAGGCGGGGGAGGGCAGGCCTGCTAAAACTGGGTGCCTGTCTGGTGTCAGGGGGTCAAGCTGTGGATGACGCAGATTGGCGAAAAAACAAAAATATCCCATCATAAACATGACTGAGTTGCTCTGGCGTATCAACAGGCCCACTGGCCAAACTCCACAGGACCCCCATAGCTCTGCTCTGTCTCTCCAGGCTTGGGACAGTCCACTTGGGACTGGGGTCTGACGCAGTGATGCGGTGGTCCACTACCACAATCCTCTGGGGAGTCCAACAGAGGGAGAATATATGCCCGAATGGTCAGATCCCCTTCCTATTCCACGGCCTTAGCCTTCACTTAACCCCCATTCCTTGTCCAATTCTTCCTTTCTCTCCATTTGTTAGTCTCCTCCCCTTGCTGACTCTTTCTCCTTCACTGTCTGTGTCCAAAAATGTGGTTACCTCTCTTAACCTCTTCCCAAACTTTATCTTTTTTTTTTTTTTTTTCTCTTAGCTTTTCTTTTAAAATTCTTGGCTGGTGGTGAGAAACTGAGGTTTATTAAAGCAGTGAAGAGCAGGAAAGAAAGGGAGCCGAGCTGTACTAACAATACTGACAAACACTAATTATACATTAACTCGTACAAAAACATAAAGCTGCATCAAACACTGTAAATTTAGACATGCTTGTATTACTGCCCCTGGCCAAGTAATACATTATGAATGACTCATTTAAATGCAAAGAAATGCAAAAATTGCCTGCTTGAATTGCACTATAGAATATTTAGGTCACCAAGTACACTTTCAACTCTGAGTGACAATATATTACCAAAACTGAAATGTAGTATTCTGATTGTTGCCGCTTAGTAATCAAATTATCTTATTTTAACAAGCTGCGATTTAAGAACTTAAACATGTGAATTATGTGAAGAAATCAGCAGTTTTCTAGACTTTAAATAAGAGAATGACATACGGCTCCACCATGAAACTCACATGTCTTTAAAGCATTTTAAGAGTCTTTGAGTGCTTAGGAAAGGGATATAGAAAACTGATGTATTATTACTATTTAATAGAATTATAATTTTTTCTATTATAATAAGATATTGCTCCACCATGAAATTCACTGGTTTTGAAAAGGAGACATAGTGCCCTCTAGTGGAACTACATGAGGATAGCAAAAAGTCATTCAAAAAAACAAAACCCTACCATTCACAACCTTCGCGTCCAAATGTCATATTTAAACTGCTTTAATATTAAATCCATTTCTAAAACTAGCATGTAAGTGGTTTTCAGTGAAATTTGAAGAGACTTTTCCTACAAAGACAGTTCCAGGAAGCAGCTGTGTGTGGAGGGTGCAAAGGCACTTTATACTTTATTAAAAATGCATCGCTCACTGAGCTAAGAATGGACAGTATACAGCACCGTATACAAAAAAAACAAAAAAAAAACAATCCAATTGTCTTTTCTGTGATGCCTGATTCAGAGAAAAACAACAGCAAGCCTGGAGGCGTTTCACAAGGTTCACTTCAAGTGCAGAGAGAAAAAAAATCTCCAATAATCAGAGGTGAACTGTTAAACTAGTGAGTCTTTCATGCCCCCTAATGTCTGGAAGGGAAATAACAACAATGGGAAACATAAACAGATCTTAAAAATAGAGGGGATGAATAAATGCACTATGCAGATTGTCTGTTGTATTTTCCGGGGACTTAAAAGACAATCCAGATCACAATGTGCTCACAAAACAGTAAAATAAAAAACAGACATAAACTGTATCTTTTCATTCATGTGTCAGTGGCACAAGTGTTAGTGATTCTGGGACAAAAGAGTTCTACAAGAGTTGAACTATTTAAAAAAAGAGTGCTCTTTTATATACCACAAATTCACTTTTTTTTTTAATTTATCTTGTCATAGCACACTCCATGAATTTGTGATGTACTGAAGTTCATTAAGAATCATTCTTAAGTCAGTGAACTCTGCCCAGCATTGTTCCCATATGGTCCCTTCTGGACACACTCTGTTCCATCAAGGTCAAAACTGGATGTTCCAGCTCGAGAACAAAACACATCCAAGGCATGACATATTGAAATTGTGAATAATGTAGTTTGTTACTTTTTCTTCTCAACTATAAACCAAAGAAAACATGTGCATTTGTCTTTGTCTGATATAACCACGACTTTGGAAACACAAGCTACATTTTTCCACAAATAATTCTTGATGACATTAAAGGAACAGAGAAGGTTCAGAATTTAAAGTGGATTGCAGCGACACCTTCATCCAAAACTGGTGGTATTTTTAAAGGACAAAGACTTCCCATGCACACTAGCTCTACTGTCATTAGGCCTTGAGGTTCACCATAGTTTAATTAACCAGAGGCAAATATAAATGAGTACTGAACCACTCACCGTGCTGTGGAAGACCACACTGTGGCCATTTCCAACACTTTCGATGTGCGTAGCAAGGTTCAAACAGATTGCCCGGTGGCGAATAGCGTCCATGGTTTGGGCATCGAAGAAGTCATGGGGCCTCGCTAGAGGAGGAAAGGGACATACTTAGATGGGACCAGAACCAAGCAAACATAACATCAGTGCTCTCACTGTGGCTATGATATAGAACAGGAGTATTTAATTAAAAGTCCCCAAGGTCCAGTTATTACATTTTGCTCAAGTAGAAGGTCTGAGCCAAAGTCCTGCAAGGCTACATTTTAAAAACTAAGTGTTTAAGTTTTAACTTCAAATGCAAGAAATTAGACAACATAGTCAATATCTTTGATCATAAATAAAAGTAGTTCCATGCAGGCAAATCAATTTAAGACTTTTATTTCAAATCAAAAATCGCTGAATAAAATAATAGTGCAAACTGAGTCAATGTACTGTAGGAACCTTTTGTAGTTCCTAGAACCTTTTTAGCCCCTTTTCAGTTCTCTAGGAACTATATGACGTAGGTGTTTGGTGATTGGTAGAGCCAACACCACGCCTATGTCGGCATTTGTAGTACCGCCATCTTTAAAACAGTCTGTGTAGCGTCAGCTGTGTGTTGGAAAAAATACAGAGAAAGTAATAAAAAAAAAAAAAAAAAAAACGACTGATGATGTGGTTTTGTTTTTGGGTTAATGCTATGAAATTAACACACATCGTAGTATCACCTGCAGCTAGATTCTTCATCTCTTAACTCTCTCTGTAAACTCCTCCATTCTTCACATTAGACGTTGTATTTGACCACAATTAACATTCTTGTGATACAGAACATAAACGCTGTGTCCTCCTCATTCTCTATTCTAGTTCATAGTAGCACTGTCTTCTACTTCCTTGTATCCAAGAGAATAAATGTGGCAAATGTGCTGACTTTGATAACTGATGCTGTGCAATGCTGAATTTGCATCAGTCAACACAAAAAGGGGGACGTCATTTTAAAATTTGCTGTAAAAAACAAGGCTGAACAGCCTTCCAATTTTTTTCCTGACAAAGTTGACAACTATAGCACTCAATGACAAAAATTTGAAGGATGTGATCAGTTGCGCACATGGTGAACTGTGGCCTGCAAAACGGCCTTTTTTTAAAATTAAAAACTAAACTTAAAAAAATTTATCTTTTTTCTCATTCCTGTCAAGATATAAATAAAATTACAGTGGAATGCCATAGAGAGGGATCAGGAATACTCACAAAAAAACTTCAGTTTTTTTGCGATTTTAACTTTGGAGCCATATTGTGGATCAATCAAGAGGGAGACGAAAAATGTAATATGTAGTTCAAATGATAGAGGGACATATTATATACATATATATAAATATATATATTTTACTCTTCTTTCTTATTCTAACCTTTCTTCTTTCTTTGAGAGGTTGTATTCATTCAAACATACTTTCATTTATCATTTCTAAGTCTGTTGATTTTGTTTGAGTTTGCTTGCTTGTATGATGCCTCAGGGTTTTTTCACTTGAATTCTAATGGCACAAAAACTTGACTCAGGCAGCTTTATAAGCACTAGAAAGTGCTTTGCATGAGTGCATATTAGGTTTACTCAAAGCCAAAGCCTGTCACTACCGAGTCCAATCAATGAACCCATCTGTAAATTCCAAACACATGCTGCAGCTCAGACTAATTATTCGGAATAAGCTCTTGAGTCATAATGAAGGTGGAGCACTGCCATTGATGAAGTGTGTCCAATATCATTTTCAGTTGTGTATGTGTAGTCCAGCTTTGTCTTTCCCAACAAATGTTATTAAGCTCTAAAAACATCTGTTTCAGCATAACAAATGTAGCAATGTCACAGAAATGTGCACAGCTTGTCATCCTTACCAGCAGATTAAAGCGGGAAATCACAATGACAGACATGACAAGGTGTTACCTGGAGTGTCTGTGAGGTACCTACGTAGGGAGCACCTGCGTTTGTTCTTGAGTTTCTTCCTCTTGTTGAGACCAGCCTTTGAAGGTGACTCTTCTTTGAGTTTGGCCTGGCTGGACATTTTGGACGAGCTCTGCTGGCTGAAGTGGCTGGGGACGTGACGGGCTAGACCTCCTTGGGAGGCAAAACTAGCATTGCAGCCACCGACTACACACTGCAGCACAATAGAGGGGAAAAAAAACATTTAAGGTGTGTCTCAGTCAAGCACGATACTTTTTGTTGAATGGCTCAAACACTGCTGCTGGCTGTGCTGCAACATAAAGCCTGTGTGAAAATTAACCAAGAATTTTATATCAATATAATTGTATTTGTTCATTTTCCATGTGACACACTTTGAAATTAACTGTCTGCATTTAACATATCACATGTAACATGCATGAAAACTACACACACTGCAGACTAGGAGCAATGGGCTGACAGAACCAGAAAGCAAATAAGAGGTTAAAGGCTTTACTTAAGGGCTCATCAGCCAGCAATGTCTCTGCCTGGTATGGGGAATCAAACTGGCAACCCTTTGATCAAAAGCTGCTTCTCATAATTACTTTACTGGGTCCAAAGGTTTAAAAAAAAAATAAAAATTCCCAAAAGACTGGGCCAGGACCCACAGGGAGAGGAAGATTTTATTTAGATCACCAAATTAATCAATGTTTTTCAAGTTAATTTAACAGTTTCTGAAAATTCTAATTATTACATTGAATACAGTATGAAACATTTGTGTTATTGAGTTGTTTTTTAAAAAAATTATAATTATTTGGTTTTCTCAGAAGCAAACATACATAAAACAAAGTTGTAATTTATCAAGCATATATCCCTTCTAAATATTTCGTTTTACCTATATCATTACAAAATAGTTGTGCAGAAAGTGGTAAAAATGAGAATCAGACTGACAATGTGCATAGATTTACTCTATAGTTAAAGCCCGGCATAAATGGACCATTACTGTTATTTAATTAAAAGTGTGGGTCAGTAACTTAAGACATCAAGGTTGATTACAGTTTAAAAAAAGAAACAAAATACACCACAGATTAGGATAATGATAGGGGAAAATAATATTGTGATTTCATAGCATTGTAATTCTGACACAACTTACAATCTTAACAAGAATGATCATTTTGTCACTTATTTTGCCACAAAAACAAAAAAAAAAACTTGCCATTTTTGCAGGGTTCAACCAACACCAATTATGTCCCCTTAAATCCACATAACGTCATCATTCTAATGGTATTTTATACTGTCATTTTGATAAGTGCATGAATATTAGTCATTGGATTTGGGTTGGTGGTCTTACCTTGAAGGGTTTATCTCCACTGTGGGTCAACATGTGCCTCTGAAGCCAGCTCTGACTGGTGGATGGAGTGTTATACACCTTACAACCTTTCCATAGACACACAAATACCTGAAATACAAAGCAAACAAACATGAAATGGAATGACTATGGTAACTATGTCTGTGGTGACACATATACTGCAAAAAGTGTATTTTTCTCATTTCTAGTCCAATTATCTCAACATGATTAAAATAATAATCACCTAAAGACTAACTTTTCAGTGATATAATATGTTTGGGGCAGCCACGGCTCAATTGGGAGAGGGGGTTGTCCAATAACTGAAGGGTTGGTGGTTCGAATCCAAGTCAGTCCATTGTATCCTTGAACAAGACACTTCACCGTCCTTGCCTACAGTGTCACTCACACTAGTGTATGAATATTTGGTGGTGGTCAGAGGGGATGTAGGTGAAAATGACTGCCACGCTTCTGTCAGTCTGACCCAGGGCAGCTAAGGCTACATATGTAGTTTACCACCACCAGAGGGCACATGTGAGAGCGAATGAATAACGGGTCACTAATGTGAAGTGCTTTGAGTGGCCAATTAAGTGCTATATAAATCCAATCCATTATTATAACTTATTTGAGCTAATAGATCTGGAAAATCTGATTTCAAGAAATCTTATCAAGATTATTTTCACTTGTTTCACAAGCAGATTTTTTTTTGCTTAATTCAATGATATGTCGTGTGATGACATGAAAAGATCCAAGGTTTATTTTGCTTTGTGAAAAAAAAAGTACACCGTTTACAACAGCATTATCATTATTAGTGTGACCGTTTTCATTCTCCCACATGCAGATGAGCAAAAACAATGTGCAGGAGGTTAAAAATAAAACGGTGATGATGCGAAATGAAGTAATTCTGAATAGAAGATTGCAGGATAAATCAGGAACTGATCAAATAATCTAGGTCTGTGAAACCTGACATGAACTAAAGAACTGATATAGATTTTTTGGGACCAATACAATACCAATTGTTTTATTTATTTTACATCGGCTGATGACCGATATAGGCTGCTGATATTTCTAAATCAATATTTGGAGCTGATACTGAGGGTTTTTTTTTTCCTCTGTCAAATGATAAATGTCAGAAAACTTTCTTTATTTACAATTAGAAAACAAAATATGATTGAATATATGAATATATTTTATGATTATAATCTACAAAATATGACTACACCAGCAGCATCTGTAAGAACAGAGTGGTATGTCAGTAAATCATAGCATTTTATCCAATAAAAAGGAAGCCGTTTTGGCACCAAGATAGAGATTACGGTGTATCCGGAGTCAACCTGAGAGCACATACTAATTATGTTGTTCTGACATAAAACTTTTATTACCCCACAACTCCAGAGGGCAAGGATATTGTTTGTTGATTTGTCTGTCTGTTTCTTTATTTGTCAGCAATTTTATATAAAAACTACTAGACCAATTTCCGTAAAATTTTCAGCAAAGGTGTGAGGTGGTCCAGAATAGATCACATTATATTTAGGTGAATGTAGGTCAAAGATCAACGTCACCAAAAATGTGTTTCACAATGATCAGAGATGGGGCAAATCAGTAATTTCCTTTTCATTCTAGCATACTCAATTTTGCATATAGCTTCTTTTTGCTCTCACTGTTGATGTGCATTGATATCAGAACCTTAGGCCAATTTGAAAACTAACATAACATTAGTGCTCCCACTGTGGCTATTATATAGAATACGAGTATTCAATTAAAAGTCCCCAACATGTACAATCTCTTTTATCATAAATAACAGTAGTTCCATGCAGGAAAATAAGTTTAAGACTTTTATTTCAAGTCAAACAAAAGGGAAACCTCTGAATAAAATAAATAATAGTGCAAACTGAGTGGAATTCATTTTCTCCATAGGTACTTTTCCCACTGTAGGAATCTTTTATAGTTCCTAGAACCTTTTCTGCCCCTTTTTAGTTCTCTAGGAACTATATGACGTAGGTGTTTGGTGATTTGTAGAACCGAGACCAAGCCTATTTCCGCATCTTGCAGTACCGCTATCCTTAAAACAGTCTGTGTAGCGTCAGCTGTGTGTTGGAAAAAATACAGAGAAAGTAATAAATAAACCGACCAACGACATGGTTTGTTTTTGAGTTAATGCTATGAAATTAACATACATACATTGCAGCTGGATTCTTCATCTACTAACTCTCTCTGTGAACTCCTCCATTCTTGACATTAGATGCTACATTTGACCATAATTAACATTCCCGTGATACAGAACATAAACACTGTGTCATCCTCATTCTCTATTCTAGTTTAAAGTAACGCTGTCTTCTACTTCCTTGTGTGATTGTTGAATTTAGTGTTTAAATAATACATCACTGTGGCGAATGTTAGCATCACATAGGTGCTGGGAATTATGTAGGTATGTTTTTTTTGTTTTTGTTTTGTTTGGATTTTTTTTGGGGGGGGGGCAACGAATTCTGGGGATGCGATTTAACACGGAGGATTTGCACTGTATTGTAGTGCAATGTATGTGTATGTATGTGGCTCTGTGACCATCAACAAACTTACGTTTCCAAGCGATGGCCTTGACTACCAACATTAGTAGTATTAACCTGAGTAGCAGTGCCCACTGTAAATTTCCACACCCGGTTCAAAACCACTCTATGGGAATTACACTATATTGCCATTGGTCCCGGGTCCGGACAGAACCATCTTCCGGTCTGGATCTGGACAGGAGTCTGCTAATCTGTGATGCCCACTCTAGGTCAAAGGTCAAGGTCATAATAAAGGTCAAAATCTAAATTAATACAACTTTTGAACTATTCATCTTAGTGACTTTCAAGGAGCATCAACATGCTCATATTTGAATTCTGCATCTTATGGAATGTTGCTTGTCTACATGTGTACACATTTATTTTGACCTATTGTTGAACAAAGAAGTCGGGGGTCACTCGGTCAGCCTAAAAAAACCTAAAAACCTAAAATAGACTAATGGAAAAACAAGTGAAGATAGAGACTTATGCCACGTTTCCACTAGTATCGGCTCTACCCAATTCAACTAGCTTTGGTTCATTTCCACTACGTAAAATGACCCGGTCCTAGATTTTTTGGTATCTATTCCATTGAGGTTCCAAGATTGGTGGCATTGTCTCTGGGTCATTGTGTTATCAATGTGCAACTCGTCCTTTTTAATGAGCTAAATTCAGATTTACAGTAAACACAGTGGTAAGTTAAATTCAGTCTGCAATGCAACGATGGCATTCCACGGGGGTCAAGACATTTCTGTCTTGGGTGGCTGATGAAAAAAATCAGGACAAGCTTGATGGTGCCTCACGATGACTTAATGTACAATAGTATCTGTATGGAAACATTCTCAAGGAATAGTATGTGGTCCCCTAGTAGAATCGAGAAGAGCCGATACCATGTAATGGAAACGTGGCTATAGTTACTACTATTGACAGACAGGAAAACGGGCATGGGCCTCAAAATGGCACCATAACCTTTGACTTTGACTGACCTTGAAAGGTCCAAATCAAGAGCCACATGATTTCAAATGGTCATAACTCCAAAAAGAGTAGAGATAGACACTCTATTGTTGACAGATAGGAAACCAGATATGGACTTCACCACATTTGACCTTGGGTGACCTTAAAATGTCAAAATCAAGGTCAAATTTATTTAAATGGTCGGAACTCCAAAAAGAGGAATGATGAGCACTCAGGTACTATCGTTGACAGATGGGAAACGACATGTATGCTCCAAAATGGCATCATGACCTTTGACCTTGACAGGTCAAACCCATAGACTCACATTGTAAGAGAGAGATGTCCATTAAAAGCTCAAAGGTTTGTAAGGGGTGGGGTTTTTTTGCACCTGGCACTACCTCTCTGGAAGTAGCTTTGGCAACCTGACAAAGAGTTGATACTGAATCAATCAATTAAATCAAATCACATAGTTGGAATTCCAAGCACTTAAACTAAAATTTTAGCACTTTTCAAAGATTTCAAGTACCTGTATGAATTCTGTAGATATAACATGAGCGATATCAGAGTATGAGATTTTGATCATATTGAATAACCACAACTGATCCAAAATATCCAGAGTACTGACCCCCCCTCTTTGTCCGTCCACATGAATGCCTCTGATATGCTCGGCGAGGTCTGGACTGTTGTTGAAGTACTGTGGACAGAGATCCCAGCAGCACGGGTAGGCCACGGTCTTAGCCCCAGAGGAACCGGTGCTGCTCTGTCCATTCATCATGGCTGGGGTGGATCGCCCACTGGACACTGTGCTCTCCATCTCCATGAGGGTACTGCTGATACTGAGAACAACAACATAAGCCACATTTCCAAAAACGTTCTGCGGTGGGGCCAACAACAATGTCTTCATAGTGTAGATCAGGATTTGTAAGGCCATTGACAACAGGTGCAGATATTACCAGCAGCATTAAACAGCCAACATGCGTGAAATCCTGCACATTCAGAGTGATTTTCCATGCATACCACTTCCATCACTTCTGCCAAATCAATTGCATCACTGTGTTCATCATGTAACTGTACTTACCTGTTTACATTTCCACTTGCACAGACAGAATTCCACCATTTTATCTATGTTGTTCTACTTTCTTCTTATGTATTTATACTTGATTTTATATTAATATAATTTATTGTACAGGGAACATTATTACTATTTATAAGTGCACTGCATATTTATACACTATTATTTCATCTATCTTGTTCTGTGTTTGTTTAACTTTTTTGTATTCATTTATACTTGTTTTTTATCATCTTGAGACCCAGCGATGAATTTTTAAAAAAATCTTATGTAGGGAACAAGAGTTTGGTGCCCAACACAAAGACATACCATAAAAAAATATAAGTATATATATGAAAAAAACTCTTTCATTATACAGTTTCCAGTAAAGACAATTTAATGAAACCCTTTTCTGGGTTTCAGGGTTGTATTTGGCATTCTAAGGACAGATTAAATGTTTGCCATTTACATTTGCACTGTGTATTTTTGCAGCATTTTATCAATCTCGTTTTGTTTTTTGTCTACTATATTTTATTGACTTGGCATTCTGTGCATAGTAAAGGGAAGAACTTCACTGTACATGGAACACATTTTCTCACTATACATATGACAATGCTTGCATCTTGAACTACTGTATACAGTATCATTAATACATAGGACTTTTAACAATAACTCATCTTATATGTCACATTTTGCAACTTCCCCAGCACTGCTCTATAGATTTTGTGGAGAAATAAGGTTTGGGAGACAAGTTTGGTGGTGTTTCCTCCCATCCCAACCCCTGCAGCCTGTGCTGTCCCACTCCGACCCACCTGTCCTCAGAGTCCATCCGGCTCAGCGGTTCACCGTCCGAGGATGAGATCTCCACACTCGGCCGCCTCTTGTCGCTCATCTCCCCGCCTCCTCCGCTCGGCTTCTCCCCGTCTATCCCCGCACACCGTCGTTCTTCTCCGGGTTCCTCTTTTACTTCTTTCATGGCGGGTTCGTTGTTCGGCTCTTCGGACTTCGGCTCCCTGGCTTCGGCTTCCTCCGGGGCGGCCACTGACTCCTGGATGTTGTCGCCGGCCGCCTCTGTCACCGCCTCGCTCGGGGCCTTGTCTGCCGCAGCACCGGGAGTCTCCTCGCCGGCCTCCGCGTTCGCCTCCTCCTTCTTCGGCTCTACGCTACCGCCCGGCTCCTCGGTTTCCGGTTTGTTGGGGCCTTTGTCTTTCCTGCCCTCCTCGGTTGTCTCCTCCGGTGGGGCATCACCCTCAGCAGTCACTGCGGGTGTTTCCTCCTGAACGGTAGCGGCCATTTCTACGGCGGCCATACCGTGGGACACTTTCGGTATTGAAACGTACCCCGTGGCACCGTCAGACCCGGAGCTGCAGAAGAAGGGCCGGGGCGAACGCAGCAGTAGCGCTGTGATTGGACAAGGCGTTGTGACGTCACGTTTAAAACTTTGCATGTGTTTCCGAATCCACAGCATTGAAAAGGCAGTTCTGTGTTTACTATGATACTGTACAATAGAAACAGCAAAGGTCAGTCAAAGCATATCTTACCAAAGCAAAATAAGTTTATTATGTAGACAAAAAGAATTTGCAAGCTGAAAACACCGACTTTCTAACTTCACAAGATTGTGTCAGAGTTCAGTGTAAAACAACTTATTTTTATTGGGTACTTGTTTGGCAAAGAAAGAGACTTTGAAAGATACATCGGGTTCACACCTGATTCTGACTGAAGCTAAATTGTAGCAGAATAAATGCAATAACAACACTGCTTTCAGTTTTTAAAAAAGCTATTCAGCTCTATAAAACATTAATTACAAAAGGATAATAATAATTTACAATGTAATGAAACAAGTTAGTCAAAGTATACATTGGCAAAACACACTGAGTAACCTTTTTTTGTTACAAAATTCACTAAAATTAAAAAATGTGTCCTTAAAAGGCGTTTGTGTTTGCACTTAATGCAAAATGATGATGAATTGGAGAAAAATAAATAAACAAATAATTAAATACATTCATAACATACAAGGCCTTTGAGGATTAATGCACCACAGGTGCAAGATGAGTGTTAGAAAAAACAGTTTAACCCTTAAAAAGTATTAATAGTAAAATGAAAATATGGCAACTTTTTCTATAGAAATTCTAAATAGTCATCCTTTAAAATACTTTTTTAGATAATAATGTTTTATTATATTTTTGGGACTGATATTGGAGGGTTAAAAATATATACACACACGCACACACACACACACACACACACACACACACACACACACACACACACACAAATATATATATATATATATATATATATATATATATATATATATATATATATATATATATATATATATATATATATATATATATATGCCAATATCCGATATTGGCTGATAACTGATATATTAGCCGATATATGAAATAAGAACATTTATCTACACTGCATATAATAATGTTATATTAGGTCATTGTGGACATGTGGATTAACAGTTGTATAAGTCTTAGTTTATCTCACCAAGATAATTGACACAACTTTTCTGATATCGATTTAATATACCTATTCTGGGATCACAGGTGGTGGTGGTGGGGGGGTTAATCAGTCAAATCCTATAATCAGCCAATTAATTGGCCAAGTTCTAGTATCAACGTAACAATTACTTAACCCATGTTACTTTTATTGTGCTGCTTTCATTGTTATAAATCCAACTAATTTGTCTTTATTATTACAATATTGATTAAGTTATAGCATGATATGTCTGTGCTTGATACACACAAACAGTGTTACAGAAGTTAACTTTGCGACATGTCACCTTTGACCTCCAGAGATCACAAAACTATTGGTTGTAAGTGATAAACACCAATTATCAGAATTGTAGAAATCTTCATTCTGCATTGTTTTTTTTTTTCCAATCTGAAAGTTCTGTGACCCTCCGTTCTTGAGTTATAACGATAATGTGATTTTGACCTTTTAGTTCATTGTGACCTTGACCTTTGACCTTTACTCAAATGGTTCATTGCATCTGATGTGCATTAGCTATATGTATAAATATGCAAAATTTGACAACTTTAAAAAGGTGAATAAATGACAACATATCTGGTTTACTGATGTTTTCTCTGTATGTGATATGTGTTATTATACGCATACATTGGTTTATACAATAGATTTAAGAATCTGCCATTAGAAACTGAATGTACTGTAATATGTAGATAGTATTTTGATGTAGATATGAGAGCTCTAAGATCAATATTTCTTTTGAGTTAATCCCATCACATAATTTAACATTTTGACACAAGGCTATATTTGGAAACTGCAGCCACAAAGCATATTTGTCTTTACTGTTGACTTGAACTTGATGAAGTTTCACTATTATTACTCTGGATGTATTTTAGTTGTAGACCAGCTGTTATGAGTCTGAGTGTTGTAGCAGATAGGTGGCCACAAGAGGGAGCCATCACCTTACATTTATCAGTAGACTGGTCTTTCAATGTAATTATCATTACAACGCTAAGATGTGCAGTACAACTGTGCAAAGACATTTAAATGTATTCTTCTACTGAAAAACGAAATAATCTTCAAGTATATACATTTTTTTTCACTAATGCACAAGCTTTTACTACTACTAATACTAAAAACTGATTTAACAGTTTTCCCTTTTAGTCGATTACATAAGCTTAAACCCTTCTTCAGCTGATGCAAATAACTGAGTCATTGTACAATATTATATCTCCTGCATGACCCCAGATCAAATATCAGTAAAGAACACAAATACAGCCACTCCTTAAGAACAATAACATTTATTTATTTAACATGATATAAAACAGATGGGATATGAACATTTGCAAATCAAATCTATCCTGTAATCCTATACTGGATACATCTTCCCATCCTGCTGTACCATGTACATTATATACACAGTAAACCTCTGATAATTACACTTTGTACACACGCAAAACAAGAATACCCTGGACTCATTAACACTTCTTATTTTTTATTGCTTCATATATGTGCTCACCTTTTTTCTCCTCTATTCCAGTTCCAGGACATAAAACGAATATTGTCATAAAATAGAACCAAACCTTTTTTTTTTTCCTCTTAAATATATTTCTTAGGGTAAAAAAAACAATATTGAGACTTAACCCAGAACATTCACATATGTGTCAGCAATAATGTGACTTTAGAATATCCCTTTTTTAAAATAATTACAAACTAAAATCAGGAAAAATTTGTAATATTTTAGTCTGTGTTAATGAAGTGTTGCCTCCTTTCATAATTTTGGAGGGGGTCTATATGTTTTATACACTCATCTCTTTACTTTGACAAGTATTCTTTATAATAAATGGATGCACGTGAAAGGCTGAAGTTAATGTCAGGAATAAGGATTATTAAAGGTTTGAGTAAAATAAAATTATGAGAAACACTTTGAACAGATGGTCAAACTCTCAGACCAGTTCAGTCCTTCATATACTGTATATTTACACAGATGTCGGCTCATTCACACAAGAATATAAATAGTAAACAAAAAAAACACCTTTAAAAACCATGTAAAAGTGAAAAAAAAGAACTGCAATGACAAAGAATAAAAGCTGAATTGTGTTGTGTTGCAAACAGAGGAAGTATTGTCGATGGTTTGGGAGCTTTCGACGTCACAGTGAGCATACAGAAGACTCCAGTGGATGGAGTAGGCAGTTGAACTCTCTGTAAGCCTCGGCCATGTGCCTTGGGAAAGTGTTCACGGGCATCTTCATACCACCACCGCTACTTCCTTCATGTGTACGTTTTTACTGAGGCCAGAGCTTGAGCTGCAGAGAGGAGGCCAGAGTTCAGGAGAGCAAAGGTCACATTTTCCTCCAGAAAATATTCCACAGATTTCTGACAACTCTAATACAGCTGTCCAGGTCTATCATTACACAGAGCAACACCAAATGTACCAATGAAAATAACACCCCACAGGCGAGCAGAGCAAACATCAGACAAGTGTGAACCCAGAGAAGGACACACTACTGTACTAATATGCAAATGTAATATGCACACATATACGCAGTTTCCATATATGAAATAAATGTACAAGTCAAAATATACTGTATGTAGGCATGATACCTTTATAAAGATATCAGCAATTTCATATATGGGCATATATGTCTACCCATGCACAATTGATTTTTATAGTATTTGCATTTACACATTTCCTTGTCCTTATTTCATATATGTTCTAAACTTATATCATCATATGTCCAGAGGATGTATGTAACGATACATCATCCTATAGATAACACATACACACTTAGAAGTTGTGTTAAAACAGACACAAAGTGGGATAAATTGTTACACCCCAATGGGTGAGATGTTTCTTGTTATTTTTGGCATATTAACTGTTTATATTTTTAATACAGGACACTTAACACAAAACATGCGAACATACGTCCAATCATTTTGTGTTTAAAGGAATGATATTTCACTTTTTTAAATCAAATTATGAATTTTAAAACATTCCCTGTGGTCTAGATAAACTGTAAATGCTATTCTTGGATCTGAATTCTTCATTAATTCAACTCCGCAGGTCCGTCTTCAACCCTATTTCTGAATAATAACACCAGAAAGTTTGTGCAAATGTTGTGACGTAGCTAGTTATAGACTAGCCTGGCAAGCCCGACTATGATATGAATTCATAGTCTGGAGACGATCCATAGACTGAGCTTAAGCGTATGGGTGGGATCAACGGCTGTCTTTCAAACTGCTCTGCACATAATAGGCCAGTGCTATGACCAATCAGAACAAGGAACAATGTGATGTATACAGAACAATGAAAACAGGTCTAAACTAGCGTCTATCTTGTTGTTTTAACATCATATAGGCTAGGCTAATTAATGTTAACACACCAGTAACAGTGGAGGAAAAATATCCAACCAGGTCCCTTTACGTGCTTTTTATCCGACCATAGACTTTATATAAGTTTGTACTTCTTTAACCCTGTTGTCATTGTGCTAAGGTCATCCTACAATCTCGCTACTCAAATGGAGCGTTGTGATTGGACCGGTAAAATGGTACCGGTTCTGGCTGAGGCTCTACTGTATGGAGCGTCACTAGACTAACAATTCAGGCAAAAATATTTTTTGTCACTAGAGGCGGGATAGTTTACTAGGCTAGTTTACTAGGCTAGTTATAATCACAAAATTAGGAAGAATTAAGAATAAAGATAGCTTAGCAGCACCTGGAGGGTTCAAACTCAAACTTTTTGAACTAATTGGGTCCCAAAAAACACAAATAAATGTACCAAAGATTAATAAAAATGAGTGAAGCCAAATATGGCCCCGGAAAAACTATCCCTAAAATTATTCAATGCAAAATTATTAGATATTGATGTGCAAACTACAGTGCTACACATACTGTGTACATTTTCGACACATGCCTTCCATGAGTGTATGGAAACATCAGCCTTCAGGTGCATGTATGTCATCGATTACAGAGCATACATGCACACTCTTTCCTCATCCCACTGTGTGTCTTGTGTTGTGCTTTTTTCCCC
Source organism: Siphamia tubifer (assembly GCA_020466265.1). Lineage (NCBI taxonomy): Eukaryota > Metazoa > Chordata > Actinopteri > Kurtiformes > Apogonidae > Siphamia > Siphamia tubifer. The sequence continues at coordinate 25,647,367 of CM035788.1, read as the reverse complement.
TCAGACACAAACATTTGAACACAGACTGCTACAGCATTGTGAGTATTGACAGAACAGGTAATGAGTGCCTTACTGGTGTTACTACACACACATGAAGTGAGAGCCGTCAATGAGCTGAGGGGGTGAGTTAGGAGACTGTGGAAGGGGTGGGGAAGTGGGCGGCAGGCTTTTCACTGAAACAAAATAGAGCAAGATGTTGGACACACAGGCACACGCAAAATGACAAAATCTAAATACACATCAGTAGCTAATAACTAAATGTGCAAACAACATCAAGCAAAATAATGGGTTTAAATGCGTTTCTCAGTGGTTGATGCCGATTATTTAATGGCAGGGCAGCTCATACATAGTGTAACTTTTAGCATCAAATAAAGTAATACAATTTAACAAGTATTATGCAAAATAGCAATAAAATGAGTTATGTAAGGGGGTTATGGTAAGTATGTCTTTGTTTATGCAGATTCTATTCTGTGCTCTAAGGTGTACTTAAATAATTACAACAATAATAATAAATCAACAGTGTTTCTCTGTTATCGGTTCTTCTTTGTTTGCCAGCCTCATCAAATAATCGGCAGTGAGTGCTGTGAAATAATTGGCCAATGCCAATTATCTCAAAATGGCATTTACTTGCAATCAATATAAAAACAAAGAGGTTAATGAACTTATGTAGAGACTACAGCAGCCACAACGCTTAGATACAAGAATAAATGTCTGACAAACCTGCACAATAAAAACTGCAGGACTTTGAGTTTGACAAAACACAGCACATGCTTCCACTAGCACTTCTTTTACCAATTTAGGCTTTGTCTCTCAGGAGGTATACCTGCTACCAGCTTGCTGCGTTTGGAGGCCTCTGCTGCCAGCTCATAGGAGATATTAATCATCTTCTCTTTCTCCTGTATGGCAACCTCCTCTTCAGTCTCCTCCTCTGGGCTTAGAGCCATACTAGGCAGCGCATTCTGCATGCTGGAAGCACAAACACACACAATGGTCTCTGTATTGTATAATAGATAATTTTAATTATAAACATGGTTTACCCCAGGAAACATAAGACATCAGTAGGTTGACATTTAAAACCAAATGTCATAGCTGGAAGATTAAAAAACAAAAAGATGAAAAAAAGATGGATTTTCAGGAGTAAGTCACTGGTCTGCATGAAAACAGCATGAGGCAGTGTGGCACTTTTTATTAACATTTCATGCTGATGTTCTGTTATGACCCGCAACTTACCTCGCACTTCTAAAAAGAATTTCATGCATGACATCTATGGGGAAATATCACTGCTCAGCTTTAAAGATAGCCCTCGTACAGAGGAATCGTTATCCGGTATCAAAGGCTGACTGCACCCATAATAGAACCAGGCCTGTCCACACTAATAAGAGTTACTGGATGGATGATGATATGTGTTTACCTGTTTTTGGCTATGAGGGCTTTGATGCGGTCAACTTTCCTCTGCTTATCAGCCTCCTGTTCAGGGCTTAATGCTTCTTCAGGTTCTGACTCCACATAGCGCTCAGGAATCAGCACTTTATCAGGCACGGAGAGCTGCAGAAACCCAAGGGGAAAAAAGACTTAAAACAGCTTTGTACAGCACGTTTAAGATAGCATGTGATGTTTGTCATCAATTTTTCGTCAAGTCTGTAAAGTCATAGACTGTAGAATCATAGCCTCGGTATCATAAATTCCATGACTACACACCTGAATCCCTTCCCTCACGGTGAACAACTCCTGACATGTACTCCATCACAAGCAGTCCGTTTGTTTACATACCAAACCGAGGTGTCACTCAGGCCTTTTCCATTTATTGTTGCAAAGTGCATTGTGGGAATGGGAATTCCACGCAGCCACACTTTGGCTGCAGCAGCAACAGACACAGAAATGGCTTCATGGCTTCTTGTTGCTGTGGCTGCATGCATTTCTGAAAAAGGCCCAAGTGATGGTTTGATTTCAGTTTGATATGTAAACAAACGGACTGTTAGTGATGGAGTTCACTTTGAAATGGTTCACTGTGAGGGAAGTGATTCAGTTCAGACTAATGGTTTCATGATACTTACGCTATCACTCAGGTTTTACAGATCTGATGAAAAAATGGTGACGAACGCCATATGCTGCTTTAATGTAGATGAATTAAAACATATGATACGTTTTATTTGAAAACAATATGATGATCAAGAAATCAGTTAGTACTGGGAACTGCTTTAAAACACATTAAAGGCACTCATTTCCAACAGAAGCACCCATGAAAAATATATAGCACCATTCTAATCGATGAAGTATCTTCCAACTTTGTATTGAGATAAATGTCTAAAGCTGTTATTGATGTATTGAGTTGTTGATTATAACTGTCAAAATAATTTGTCTGTTAAAGTTAGGCATCTTGGACTTGAAGGTGCAGCTGCAGCGCCTTACCTCTCTGTCCACATTAAAGTGATCTGCCTGTGAGGCTTCTTTGAGCCGGGCTATCTCCTCAGCAGGAGTCTCCTGCTCCCTCACCACCTCCTGCTGCCTGAGTGAGGCCTCCAGCTCTTGAATGTCACTGCTAATCACCTCATCTCTGCGCCTCATTTGGGACTACACAAAAAAGTGTAAAAAAAAAAAAAAAAAAAAAAAAAGCAGAGAGAAACTGAATCACATACCAGAATATGGGTGTTTGATTTGTGCTTGGTGAGAGTTATTGAAGTGCTGCCTCCAAGTATGAATACTGCTTGTAGAAGTGGTTCAATACCTGCATACTGCGGAAATGATTTTCTTTAGTAAATGATGGGCTCCGAGAGGGCATGTTCTCCTGGCTGCTACCCAGGATACTGAGGCCTTTCTTCTTCTCCCTGAGGGTGCCCTGCTGGTGGCGGCGGATCCTCTCCAGCTGCTCCTCTACGCTCATCCGGGCCCGGCCACTGTCCGCTGCACACAGCTGCTGCTCCACAGCACTGCGTGGACGTTCCTGGTGGGCATAGGGCATGCTTATAAATACCATAGGACACAGACGCACATACCAAACATTGATGGAATACTGTAGAGTTGCTGAATGATGTTAATGTCATAGTTACAAAACTGCCAATGTCAAGGGCTGCTGTTTTTGTGCGTAATATGTGCAAGGGTCATATTTTATGATGTAGCTTTTATAGTTAATCCTAGGTTTTGTTGATCAGATTAAACTGGATGAAACATGAAACAGAAACCGTATTTAAACAAAGCTCACAACTTGACCATAATAGTGACCATGAAATGGCTCTTTAATGTTCACTCTCTTAGAACCAACGTGAGCTGAAGCAACACACATGGAAACAACCTGACCAGCTGCTGTGCACCCACACACTCCTGCTAGCACACATGGGTGCACTTGAAGGCCGTTTAATGCCAAAGTAGTAGATGCTGATGATGTGAAATGACCTGCAAAGAAGTTGTTCACTCTCAGGTTTATGCCATGCTTGAGGGGCTAGCAGATCTGAATTCCATCCAGAGCCCTAGGAGGGAGCTTCCACTGCCCAGATTGTTTAAGAAGCTGATGTCTACAGGCACGTGACTCTATTACTAATGCAGGCTATATGGCTTAAGTGGACCAGAGCCTACAGGGAGGGCCATATATGCATGTGTGCAACTGATGTTCCACCATGGTCATGTAGGTTATTTTATATGTTCCCGTTTTTTCTCAGACAAACAAAATATAGACTGACTAAAAGCAGGACACACCCTACAGTGTGGTGCACTAATAACATGGTTAGTATGTTTAAGTTTTTAGTATTTGCGGATGGAAACTGTAAACCAAGCTTGGCATTTATTTTATTACAAACTGGCTTTAGGAGCATGAGTCACTCTCTGCCCATGTGATGAGCAGATTCTGACAACCATTGATTTAAATCAGCACTTTAATAAATATAACCAGCCAAATAAGAATGGAATAAATTACATTAAAGCTGATAGTAAATGTCAGTGGTTTTTAACATCAGCTGTTTTACTATTTGGGGAAAATGACAATATATTTAATATATATTTTTTTAATGATACAACTGTTGATAGTATTGGGCAACATCTGGGGGTCTAAATGTTAAAAGATCTTGCACTGAGCAGTGAGGAATCACATCCAAGACCTTACCGTCCTGGGATCAATCTTCTTTCCTTTCCTTAATGTAACATATGAAGCTATGGAGGAAGACTCAGGCACTGGAGATTTGGTCCTGGGAGGCACAATGCCCACTGGGTAGGATATCCCTAGAGGCAGGAAGAGAAACATTTAAGGCATTTATGTTAAATGGTGTTCTTGTCATGTTCTTACCATCGCATAGATATGAGTCACCTGCAACCTTAAAGGGATACCACATCTTACATCAACTATACTTATGCAACATTAAAATATTTCCAGCAGTTTTTGCAGGTTAGTCTTGGCTACTGTCTCTTCCAGTTAAATGTCAATTGCTAGGTGTCCCAAGGGCACTAAGCCTGGCCTTTTGTCAAAATAGGGTCAACAGTGAGAAAAAGAAAAGGGAAATGGAAACAAAACTGAGCATAAATAATCACATAACTGCAGATGTAAGCTTCTGTAATCTGTGTACCATTCATTTATTTGTTTTTCAAAATTAAACTCTTTCTTCCTTATTTGTTTACAAACCAATTGAAAAAACTGATAGCAATGCTTTTTTCAGTTTTCCTTTTTGTGTTTAAATGAATAATAGAAAAAAACGTATAACAGCAGTTTCCTGTTTTATCCAATTTTGACCTGAAGCAAATTGAGTAAACCAGAAATTAATCTTAACAACTGAAAGAAACATGGTCACCAGACTTGAAGATTATTATAGTATGATATGACAAAAATTTTCTCCATCGTCATATCTTCAGGTGTTGGGGTGACCCTCTTAGTTTCCCGAAATAGAATGTAGGTTCACATCTTTGTCACTGCGGGTCAAAGGTCATTTCCAGTTTCCTCAGGTCAAAATTGGATACAACGGAAAACAGCCGTTATGTGTTTTTTCCATTAACCATTTAAACACAAAAAGCAAAACTGAAAAACTGCATGGTTATCCATTTTTTCATTTTGGTTTTGGAAACAAATAATGAAGAAATTAGTTGTTTATTTGTCTTAACTTTGGTTTTATTTTGAAAAAAAAATGAAATGATAAACGGATTTTCCATGTTTTAAACTGGGGGTATGATTTATAGAGATTTTTTTTCTTTTCTTTCTACAGTATACCAATTCAGATACTATATTTTATCAAGTCCACATAATAACGCATTTAAGTTAACTAATATCTATGAAAAATGTCCGCATTGGCAAACCAAAGTAATGTTTCAATTATTTTAATACATCACATTATATAATTTCATGAAGCTACCAGTTACTTTTTGTTAAAATATTTGTATTTTTTTATTTTATTTTATTTTTTTACAAGACATGCTACCAAAAATTTGGCTTACTTTCTGGGACAATGCTTGATTCTGAGACCTAGTAATATTATATGGATGTTGTAGAATTATATATGTCGTACCTTTGTTCCCAGAATGTTCTTTATCAGATGGATGTTCAGATCTATCTTCTCCATTGCTCTCATCCACCTCAGCTACAGTGGTAAGTTCTGGTTCACTTTTATAGAGTCTGTAATCTGGGCCCTGCAAGTAAGGAAGAACATTATCATACAAATACTGCAACTAGCATCTTTATTTTCTCTCTCTAAACACACTTCAACAGGCAAGACACACAGAGCCTATACTGACAGATGGACTTAGTTTTGGAAAACAAACAAACAAACAAACAAACAAACAAAAGCAACTTGTCACATCCCAATTTTTTTTTTTAAAGTAGGCAGCAGGCAGGACATCTGATATGGCTCATTTTTCCAACCATGACCATAACACAACAAATCTCACAAGCAACTTCTACAAGAGCTACATCTCAACACACCAAAAGACACGTTAAAAAAAAAAAAAAGAACAATCAAGCAATTTAATCAACAAAAATATAAGGATGAGTTTTCATTCAACTATTTGTTTAAAAACAAAAGTTAATGGATTTAAGCAAAAACAAATGAAATAAAAATAGCAGGCATGATCTGACGAAAACAATTCAAAAGACAACTTCAAAATAAAAGGGAAAGCAGTAGCAGTGGGCAATGATATGTGATGACACATCTGAGGGCAGGGTCAACCATGAGGTCTTGGCTTACGCTGTGTGTGCCATTCCTGTGATTGGCCTTCCTGTCCTCCGGCCTGCGCACACCAGCATGAGAGGGCACAGGGGGCACGGTGGGGGGATTGGGCTCGTAGGACTGTGGTAGGGGTGGCCGTGGGGGTACCAAGTCCTCCTCCTGGGGATTATACAGGGTATGACAGGACAGGGAGGCAGGTGACACACTGTGCCACACACACACGCTTGGGGCAACTGCCATCTGGTACTGAGTAGCTCTGGCCCGCACTACAGACAAATCAGCTGATGAGCCAGAGTGAGCTCCACATTCTGATAGATGGTGACTGACATATCCACTCAGGCACCCTGGAGGTCTCGAGGTTAGTATTTTTACAACCAACAAGCAGTCAACTACAGGGGGTCTGGATAAATGGAACCGTCACAATATAACTGAAGTCTGTTTTCAAGGTCAGCTATTTTTTTTCTATTTCAAACTGCATAATGTTCCCACATAAAAAATATAAAAATGTACTAGTGCTGTGTTATACAGCATGATGGCTTATGCTCTCACATGCTACTCTATTAACATGTTTCCCAGAGCAACTCAATTCAAATATTTTTTTTTTATATAATTCATTGTATTTGATGGTTTCATATCCTCTTTGCTAAAATTAATGTTTAATGTTACTTACACCTGTTTTATTATCAGGGAATGACTTGATGTCATTAAAATGGAAAAGTCCCATGATTCCACATCACCTACGATCATGTTTGCAATATTATTAAGACTGAGGGTGAACTCTTTTGGTGGATAACCCTAACCCTAACCCGCTCCTCCATATTGGCTATTTACCAGACAAACAAAGCAATATTTTCAATTTACAGTCACAAAAAACTAAGAAAAGTATCAAATCATTTGATTGCAAGAAGCGAACTAGTGTAGTTTTTCCTTATTGAAGGTCTTGAAAGAAAAATTAAATATCTAAATTGATTACCAGGATGGACGCTGCTTTGTTTTCATATGAATGAGAACAGAACATTGCGTTGTATACTAATCTACATATACTCATTTTCCTCTGTGCTGACTGCCTATTTGTGTCTCACCTCATTTTTGTGCTTGCTAAAGTTGTTCTTAGAGCCGTAGACACCCATAGCATCACCAGCATTTCTTTGATCTTTGTGTTTTGTGAGTGCCTCCATCACATCTTGAATCCTCCACAGCTCCTTCTGAATGCGAACATGCTGCTGGCTGGGCGGCTCAATCTGGGGGGTGCATAGAAAAGATCAACCACAACTCACCTAAGTTTGTCTGATCCTGACAGAGACACAGATGGGCCATTCTACAAAATTGGTTCAAATTGCAGTTCCACTATGAAAAACACATTTTAAAATTGAGACTTGACATGTGCACAAATATCATATTATGGTCTAATTAAAAACAATATATTTATTGTGATAATGTAAAATTAAATGTATTAAAAAAATAACCCTTTATATATCACTTTAAATTGGAAGGTGGCTTTCCCAACCTCTAACCCCTGCATTTCAACTCATAAAAATTATATGAAAATAATTTTTCCCACTTTCCTAAGTTTAGTTTTTTTAATACACCACTTTGATTTGTTTTATGGGGGAGTTAAAATAATGAGATTGATTGTGTGGATATTTTTTAATATTAAAATAAAATCTGCTGTCCCGTTTTTTGTTTTTTTTTAATCAGTCTGTGTTTTTAGGAGCTGCCGAAAGACATCATTTTGTCAATTAATCAGATATGTTTTTTTTTTTTTAATTTCAAATCTCATTAGTTGTGAAATCAATATAATCAACCTTATATATTTTACAGGAAAAATTGTGTTTGAGTTGGATGTATCATAAAAAATCCACATGACAAAATGTGTTCAAATATTCATTCTAATTTATTAAACTGTGGGAATCATCTACATAAATTTTTTAAAACAGCCTATACATGGGTAGTAGTATAGTTTAATCTAATTATCTTAATTGTAAAGAGAATGTGATGTTTGGGTACTTACAAACTTTGAGCGAGGATATGTATTTCAATACTGTATACAATTAAGAAAAAAAAATTGACTGGACATTTACTAAATGTGTTTTCTTTAGATGTGGTGCAACATGGATGTAGTCAACGGTTTTACAAAAGACTATAAACATTTCACACACTTTCCAACTCTGAATTTGATCCAATTGGGTAGAATGGCCCAGATATGCTGCATACAAACAATCACACGGGATGAAAGTATAAAATGATATGTAATAGCTGGACTGAAAATTATACTTTAGCTGTCATTACTGATACTGATAAATTCAAGCTACTGTGAAAGAGATGAAAGAGGGATTATGGTAAAAAAAAAAAAAAAAAAAAAAAAAAGATGATAATGCATGGGACCAGAAGATCTAAATCAAGAGACACAATTATCACCCTCTTACTGATGAAACTCTAGTCTGTATGTTAAGGACACTTTAGAAGAGGAAGACTTCCTACTAACCTTGGTGACTTCTTTACTCTGATTAACACTGGCTATGACTCAGTCTCAACTACAAACAAATGTTACAATGTTTCTCTCCAAGTGAATGAAGGACATAGTAAAAGACAGACTTAATTAAGACCTGATCTATCAGTGCTACACTCATCAATCACTCCCTATCTTGCTTTAATCTCAGTTCCCTCCCTCCGTAATGGCAGTTAAGGGCACTGAAGCGCAGAAATCTTATTTAGACAAAGTTGCCAAAGTGTCTGCAAAAGGGATGATTAGGTGTTCGAAGCACTCTGTTGTATTTTCAAGTCTTTTTGAAGTAATAAAGAATATTATATTCCAACTAAATCTTACAATTAAGCCAAACTAATACACAATAGACACGATTGTGCAAGTGCAAGATTAAAGCAGTATAGCAGGGGTGTCAAACTCATTTTAGCTCAGGGGCCACATTCAGCTCAATCTGATCAGAAGTAGGCCAAACCAGTAAAATACATAACAGTGGCAAGAGTAAAACAACATTATGAACATTTCTTAAAAAGAAAAATTAGTGCAATTTTTATATGCTTATCTCACACATGTCCATTGCAACTTATAAAAGGATCTAAACACACACAAAAAGTAACACACAGAATATTGTTAAAATTACTTTTAAGATATTTCAGGTTCATATTTTATCTTTAGATCAGCTTTTTTTGTGAAAGGACACTGTAAATATAAAGCATTTTTTATGGAAATTTACTTTTTTTCATCAAAACAGACGCAAATTTGCATGTGTGATTATTCATAGATTATTATGGTATAATTTCATTTCATATTGGTCTGCATGAGACCCCTGAATAAACGGATTTTTAAAATCTTTAGTGTAATTTTTGCATTTCACAAATTCATCCCACAGACCCTTTGTTGGGCTCATTTTGATGTTGGACACTTGTGCAGGATAGTTTTACTCCTACTGATCCTACCTGAGGGCTTCCCAGTGTTTCCAGCTGCTCCAACAGGTTGTTCTTAGCTTGAGTTACATCTTCTTCCAGTCTGTCATATTCCCTCCATGACCGCTCCAACTCCTGGTTTGGGAGAGACAGATTTTTGTGAACTATAATGTTATGAATAAAAGGCACAAAAAAAACAAAACAACCAAAAACAAAAAAAAACCTTTCACTAAAGAAAGCGCTAAAGAAACTGAACCAGATTGTCTGGAGTGTGTGTGCGTATGTGCTGCATGACTCACAGTGCTGACTCTGGACAGCTCTCTGCAGGTACTGAGTAGGCCGCTCTGCAGTAAGTCTCTCTGCTGGATGACACTCTGCAAGGCAGCAGGGTTATCAGAGCCCATCTCGATCTCCTGGCTGGCTGACAGTAGCGCTGTCTCCAGGGTGTGCTGTAGGAACACGCAACATTTCAAACACACAGCACAAGCAGGAACTTACCTCTGTAACCTTAAAGATCTGCTGACTGTAACAAGGCACATACATCTGATAACAGAACCTTAACTTAAGTAAGCATCAAAAGAGATTCAGATACTTCAGCTTGTTTGTTTTTTTTTCTTTTTATTGTTGTGTATGTTCAAATAAACTCAGCCAAACTACTATTTAATCTAACGAAAGTTTAAACAAAAGTGGTTTGGATGACAGACTAAAAACTGGGGATGCCATATACTAAACAAAGGTAAATTGTGTGTTCTTTTCAGTTTATTTTTCTACCTGGACCCATTTCTTTATATATAAGCACTTTTTGAAAGGGTGTAATGACAGATGTGCAGTGTTTCTTTACCTTCTCTCTGTACAGCTGCTGCAGTTTGTCCTCCTGTGTCCTTACTACTTTGTCCTGCTCACACAATCTGCTAAGTTTTGCCTGAGGAAAAAACACTACAGTTGTCACGATGCCACTATGGGCTTTTTTTCATGAGTTTTTATTCTTGTTTAATTCAGAACAAAGGCTAATTCCTCTTTAAGAATACAATGTGAATGACTAATTCCAGTTGAAAATGGATATTCTGAATTAAATTTAGTTTAGAATAAAGCCACTGGTTTATTCCATATTTAATTCTGAATAAGTCCTAAATAATTCCTCATTCATGGTTACAGTTTATTCCTTGTTATTCCTGTCATTTTGCGCATATTCCTTGTCCACATATTCCACACCACCAGAATTGTTGTGGGAAAGTGCCTGCCATCTTTAGCTCTCTAACATCCTTCTCTTCTTCAGACAATCAAAATGAATTGGTATGTTGATTCGGGTAAGCTGCTGCTTCGTAATTATTATGAAAACAAATACAAATATCACACGTAGTATCTGTTCCTTCATGTTGCGAATTGAAACGAAAAGAAAGGAACTGGACGTGATTGTTTTCTTCCAGTAGACATGATGTCCACATTCTGCCCAATCAGAACCATCTCTTACCCCCAGCTCTTAAACCGGAATTAACTGAAGCAGAATGAATCTGTTTCCCACTGAAACATTTATTTAGTATTAACATTACCATGAAAACAGAGAATGTATTTGACTTAATTCAGAATAATTTTATTCAGAATAAATAATTCTGAATTTAAAAGCAAAAATCATTAAAACATAGTAAACTTGACATGAGAGTTACGTTACAGAATTTTAACACTGGACTTACATCAGTGTCCACCTCTTCTGGCACACATGTGTAGGCGTGTTCTCTGTAGTCCTCTGTATTTAACTGTAAAAAGACAGAACATTAGGATGCTGCAACAACACACACACATACACGTACAAATCTGGAGATCTAATGCAGTGTTGTGATGAGGCTCTCACAGTAAGCCAGAATATTTTTCCTTTCGTGAAAACTCATTTTTCACTGTTTTCAACAAGTTAAGGTGGCAAAGCAGCAGTGGGAAGGTACCCAGTCTAAACACCGCCTCTTCTGTGGTGATTCTGGTGCCTTATGTTTCATCACCTGCAGTCATTATTCACTGTCATAATGCATAATACAAGGAGAAGACATGTAAAAAATAAGACTTATTAAAAATCTATAGTCAGCACAAAGTAATGCACATGCTCTGTAGCTAATGGGTTCAAGTTATTTAAGTCAATCTGGAGTATTACTAAACAAAACAAACCTTGCAACATCCTGTACACTAAGTATGATTCAGATACAATCTATTACTGTGATGCAGGTGTAAACTATATAAAAACAAAAGTAGCTTCACTCTATTGTATTTACCATAGTCTCACAGATTAGCTGACAGCATAGCATGTTTATATTGCTATTTATTACAAAAATATAGCTGTGCTTTTTTTTCAACTGCATTGGATCCCATTTTTTCCAGATGATACATTCCTCAATCCTACCACCAATCCAATCACCATTCACTCAGCAAATTTAAAATATGATATAATTCTTTTGACCTTTTGTTTTTGTTTGTACTCACATTAGATTTAAAACAACATGATGACTGTAAGACTCTAATGCTGATATGAAATGACTGACATGATAATCCCCACACCCTAAATACAAATGGAAAAACCAAACACCTTCATCTTTTGTCTGTGGTTTCAGATTATTTAAAGTCAAATTGGCAGAATGTTCTTGATCATGTTATAAACCCATTATCATTGTAATTGATGAGATAAATTCCATTCTTTGGTACTGACACTATGTCAGTTGCTTTGATTTAAGTGTCCTAAAATTTAACTACAAAGCCAACACAGCTCCTTAAACAAACAAAAAAAATTGTTTTAACACTGAGAATCGCAATTTTCACTTTACAGTCATTATGCAATTTTGAATCTTAGTGTTGATGTACAGAACCAAAAAATAAATAAAGCACTGTCACCAAATACTTCCAGACTTCACTGATACTGAGACTCCACTTTCACATCTGCATTCACACTTACTTATCTTAAAACACCTTTGTCTTAGTTGAACCACACAGTACAGTTAAAGCAGGTGGGACCTGAGAACCACATGGCATTCAACACTGAACATGCAGACACTCCCACAGCTCAGGGAGCTTCACTGTGGTATTGTGCTGTGTGGGGACTACAAGGAGGAAGACAGACTTCTGGCAGCACAACAGGTGGGAATGCAGCTGTTGCTGTTCTGGTATGAATAGGTGACAGGTGAGGGTTGGTGGGGTTTGTATTAGGCGGCACTTTTACACCTTAAGATTGGTCACAAAAGTGGCAAAGTGGTAATGTCATAGCATGACCTGTTTATCTTTTCAATCAGCAGAATGAAACAAGGGAGTAAAGGCAAGGGCATGAAGACAGGGAAAACATGAAAGAAAGTTTACCTATGAATTAGTAAACTGGGCTCACGAACCCCCTTTTAAGTATAGGGATTTCACAGCTAAGGTATGCTCAAAATATTACACTCAAACTTGAACTAAATAATACAACACTAGCTGACTCCAAATGAACCTTAAACAAAGTACTGAGTTGGTGTTGATACTATTTTTTATGGTGCAATTCACCCATCCCGAAAGCTTAAAAAAAAAAAAAAAAGTTAAAGTACACCATAAAACAATTCCTCGCTGTCTCTAAATTGGGCAGCCCTCTATTCCACAGAAAATAGCTCATAACAGGATAATAAACATGACTATAAAGTGACAAGTCTGGCAAGACAGAATTAAGTCAAACCAATTACAGTCACCCTGCCAAGTCCAGATGGCTTAGCTGATTTGAAGAAACAAACACTGCACAGGGTTATGACAAATCACTCACTGACCTTAGCTGGGTGAGCCTCTAGACAAAGCAAAACATCTGAAAGACTTAGAGCTACAGTGTTTTCTAAACATGTTCTAAAGGAAATTGCATCTGGTCCCTATACCAAAACAAACCCATGTGAAGAGGGGATTTAACAGTGAAGCAAACACATTATTACCTTCACAAGTCATGCCCAAACAAGCATGACTTTTCATAATACGAGGAGAACAGTAAAAAGCAATGAATGAGGAGGGAGACCGGTCTCAAGATGCCATGAGGACTTGGACACTGACGGAGGGGCATTGCAAAACAGACCAAAAAAATAAGAAACAACAGCAATTGGTGAGGATGAGGCGGAGCAAAGCCTTTAGCTGGCCTTACTTGCTGGTAAAGTTGAGGCCTTGGGGCAGAGTTCTCAATCAAAGTGTGAGTCATGACGATTAAAGGCTCATTTTCCTTCATCTAGTCCAGTGTGGAGAGGAGTAATAGTAGCAAGTGTCAGTTCATGGCAGTGCCTCACTTCAGACACAACACCGAAAATGTTATTGCACCTTGCTTACTCTCCCTTGTGAAGCAAACATAAAAACATCCATACAGCAACAAGAGGCATAAAGAAGAGCTAATAAACAGGGTCAGAGAGACATTTGGGTGAAAAGATTGGAACTGCTTACTTGTTACAGTGGAAATTTTTAAACCTAGATAAACTATATGAAAATGAAGGAAATTTATTTTAGCATATCATACCTAAATACATGTTGAGCCTCAATATTTTTTTTCATGTTATATTATGACAGTGTCTATAATACTGATCTGAAATAGGCTCATTTTAGTATAAATATTTGTTGAAAGCATAAATGAATACAACCCTTGAGTATTTCTCCATAAAATGATACATAAATGTGTTAATAAACACCCAATGCTGAATATTCCTCTATATGCACCATATTGCAGATGGAAGATTTAAAGCTAGCCATCATCTTCCAGCTAAATAGGATAGAGTGGTCTTAAGCTACTCTGTTAGCAGAGCTGGCAGCTAATGAAAGGATGGGCCAGTAGCAGGTGTATCAAATTAGTTCAGGGTATAAACCATGCTCATCAATGCAATGCATTTATCCCTATAAAAATTAACATTAAAATAATGTATTAACTAGGCAGTAACCGTAAAGTCAGATCATCATAAAGTGGACAATACTGGTTGAAATAAAAGCAAAGCATTACATGGGTTTCGATCATGACAGGAGGAGACAGGGTCATGCAACCATGCATTACCCCACCTGATTATCCAAATACATGAGGTTCCTTTGAAGGTGATGGGAAAGTATGTCGTTCTATCGTCAGCAGTGAAAGAAGAGGAAAGAAAATGCAATAGCAGAGTGAGACAGTGGAAAGTTATATTCTCTCTCTCATATTCAGACACAAGCATGTCATGTACTGTACAGTTAACCAAGAAGGAAGAAAGGCAAGACCAGTCAAGGTGAAAAAAATAGGTCAGGTACGAGAAGTACTATTTAAAGTAACAGAAGGAGTGTACCGTTGGATGCAAATGCTCCCTGTAAAGGTAAAACCGATGTATTGTGAAGCCAAGTCTTTCTCCATCACAGGCCTGGTTAATCAGTTATAGTGAAATCTGTGGTCTGACATCTATTAAGAAGACTTAAAAAAAAAAAAAAAAACTCCTGAATTAACACTGATGTACGCCAGCAGTCTAAACCTCTTTAGTTGCTCTTTCAGGTCAACGGCATTAAGTTGAATGTTTCATTTCTGGCAAACATCTGTCTGAACTCTTTGAGGAAATTAAATTAGTCAATCAGCTGCTCAGTCTACTGAAATGGCCCAAATGTCATGATCTGATGAATTATTTGAAAAGGCTGTTATTTTTTTTTTCTTTCCAGTCAGATCAAACATTCATCACACTGATCATAAAGGAAATGAAAATGCAACTTCAAGCTAAGCAGGGTCTTAAATGAAGAAAATGCCTACTGTAGCACCTTTTGCCTTTGTGTGAAGCCCAAAAAATCCTCTGGATCAAGATGGATAATGTAAGTGGATAAATATGGCATACACACCACATGCTAACACACACGCCTGCAGAGGTCTCTCTGGGGGCCTGACCTTTGGGTTTTCGCCATCCATGTTTAGTTGCATAAGCTGTGCTACAGTGTGCTCCCGGATACTGTTTAGCTCTGCCTGCTGCCGCCGCAGCTTTATCAGCAGCAGAGTCAGTTCCTCAGGCTGCAAGGGAGGGAGGGACATACAGCCACAATGAAAGAGGGACACACCGCAGGGGGAGAGGAAAGGAGAGAACACACCAGGACAGGAGATTTAGAGGTAACAGGTGCCCATTAGGTCAACAGTTATAGTATTTGATCCACATGTTAACTTTTCATGCAACACAGGACAATAGCATTATCCAAGGTGCTGTCACTGTTAGCAGCATGCAGATTCTACAAACTTTCAGAAGGCAGAAAGATCATTTAGCATTTATTGCAAATTCCATTTCAAACACTTCTAGATCACTGAGGATATTGCACTCTATACAGGTCTAGCAGAAATTCCTGATCTGGCTTAGAGAGTTGTCGAGTGACAGGGTTTTTAAGTCTCCACTGATGTAAACTGGGTCTAAGGAGCTCCTGAAGTGAGCATACCCTAAATCCTACTTGGAACATAAATCTGAGTTCTGCCTAAATCTGTCTCCAAAGAATGTGTCACAATGTCTTTTTGGAAGGAACTGAAGGATGGAAAGGGGAAGTAGGTGGAAAGTAGGTTGGTGGTGTAATGGAAATCGCCTTGTCTTTCACAGAAGCCCCATGAAACAGAAATGAGTAAGTGTGTACAACCAAGGCTTTAAATTAAAAATATAGAATGACCCATCACAGTAATCCAGTAGTATCTCAACTTGGGAGCACACCCAAATCTGGGAAGAGTAACTCTAAAGAACAAGAGACACTCAAGAGATATGAACGTACTGTTTTGCCTTGGAGGGACTGGGCTGTGATGGTCTGGACTGGGATTCCTGCAGGCATTGACCTCCTGTCAGGTGGATAGGCATACTGCAACACACATACCAAATAAAATCAAAGGTATTTGTACAATCTTTTATATAATGTCTTTAAAAAACATCCTGAAATGGTTCTGTAATATTTCCTCACTTATCATTGAAGGTATTTGGAATATCTTTGGCTACCATGCACGTACTTCTAGCTTCTGTTATGGAATTTTGTCCATGCAGCTGAAGTATTTTTCTCAATTTATCTTTTAAGAAAATAAATGATAAGAGAAAATGAAGATTAAAAATTCACTCCAATTATCTCCTGTAACCAAAACTGACACCTTCAGAGTCAAACATTTGCACAAAACCTAAAAATATTTCACTGAAACACCAATGACCACACCAACCACATTTATGAAACAAATGAGTCATACTTGCATGACTACAATATTTATGATAATTCAGTAGTCAGTCAGATATTGCAGCTGTTGTAGACAGTGGCTCTAATAAAGTCTGTCATCTGCATGTTGTGAGACTAGATACCACTAGACACAACTCATCAGTTTATGTTTCTGTCGACGTTGATTGACTTGTTTAATTTTTACGTGTTCCATCAGCCTACCTTGTTGACTTGGGGCCTTTGCCGCCTGTCAATGCTCATGTCTCTTCTGTAGATCGGAGAAGACACCTCGGATCGGGCACTGTTCATGTTGTAGGAGCGTAATGGTGAGTAGCCACCGTACATGGACAAAGACCCGTGTGATGGAGAGGGGGGAATGGAGTGGCTTGGTGGAGCATGCTCCGAGAGGTTGATCATCGTTTTGGGACTTGCCATATTGCTGTAGAGCCCCGGCTGTCTGCTGTAGGCTTGTCTTTGCTGCCACTCATATAATTGCCACATGGTATCATCCCGCATTGAGCGACGCTTGTCTACAGAGGAGGGGCCCAGAGCCTGGTCATATAATGATGGTGACATGCTGCAGATGCTGTCCCGCTGTGCCATGCTATTCCTGGGCATACTGCGGTACCCATCGCCATATTGAGGCATGTATGGCACCCGATGGCTTGGCATATTTCTAGGCAGTGTCTGGTATGACATGACGCTGGAGAAAAGGAAGAAACATGAATATTCAGATACATTTGTGAACTAGATCTGAACGTCTCACAGACAAACACTGCTTAAAAATAAGACAAAAACAGCTACCCTTCATTAGAGAATTGAAAAAGCAGCCCATGAATACTTAAGGCAGCTCAATAACACAAACTTGTCTCTTTACTTTATTCTGGTGAAAAATGACCAAAACGTCTGTCCTCCTCTGTCTACTTGTCTGTCATTACATTCTACAGACAGGAAGACACTCAGTACATACTGTCTATACCTATCATGGCATGAGGGATTGTCCCATTGCTCAAGATTTAACTTATATTGTGATTAGACTAACATGTCATTTTGTTTGAAGAATGTGCTATGTAGCAGATTTAAAGTGTCATTTAAAGAAATAAAAATCATGCCTCATTATGAGATAACAAATCAGCAATAACCATAAATATGATATATAGCATAATACAGTCAAAAACAATATTACACACAACAATCAAATAACATATGGATGAATATTGCTACTGTAAACCATATATCTTTTTCTATCTTCAGTTGCAGCAGTGAGAAGCAACATCCCCCACCAGGACAAATTAGACATGTCTATAGACAACAAAGCTCTGAAAAGCTTCACTTCCACAGTGGGTTCAAAGTCAGTGCAGCTGGTAATAGGAGGCTCAAGTAGTCTGAAGAAGCTTTCAAAAGGACGAAACTACGTGGAAATGTGATGAAATGCATTTACTTATAAAAAGGCTTTGAGAGAAAAATGAAGGGGGAGAAAATGTATATTCTTATCACAAAAAACTTGATCTAAACTTGGTCATGTTATGAGCAGAGAAAAAATACTGAAACAAAGATAAGAGCATGCTGAGAGAAAACAGAAAGATAAACAGCCTGACTGAGAGACAGTGAGAGACAGTTTAACCTCAATCAGTTAAAAATAATACTCACAGTGGGGTCACTGACAGGCTAGCTGCTCTGATAAGTTATTGTTTAGTCCTAATTCTAGTTCCTGGCACACTTGTAGATGCAGTGTCAACATACTTAAATCATGAGAGGAGCTGGACAAATCCTCAAGCATTAACTCTACATAAGAAAGGACTAAGGAGCTTTAAAGATTTTGCGTCTGCAAATGTACTGTATGTGTAAATGTACTCTAAAGGAGAACTCCTGCTGTCTCAAAATGCAGGTGAATTAACATTCTTCCAAATATATTATATGGAATGTATTTTCTTTTCAGAGTAGTTATGGAGACAAGGAAATACTTCAGACTTGATGCTGAGTTTCATACACACCGACTGCTTTAACAACATATAAATTCTGTGGTTATGCTGTGGTTATCTTTTGAAACCAACCTCCTGGTGTCATCGTCCTGATTGCGTCCTCTTTGTGTGCGAACCCACTGTTCTAGCTGCTGCATTGAGTTGGTCCTACTAAGATTGCGTTCTGGCTCATGTGTCGGACTTCGCTGAGAAGTGACACCAGTGGCATCAGCTGGACATGGTTCTCCACCTCCATTGACTTGAGGGTCAGAATGTGACCCGTCGACCTCTGTCGGAGTCCTCTTTGATACAATGTTAGATGTGACGGCTGCTGCCTGGGCTGGCTGCAGTTTGATACTGTTGATTTTAGTGAGTGGACGCTCACGCTCAGCCCCATCTTTCTGAAAGCCATAGCGCTCTGCATCTCGCTGCTTCCTCTCCTCCTCTGCCGTTGTGGCAGTGACCGGAGTAATGTGTTGTCTGTCCACCTCACGGTTACGTTCATTGTTTTTAATTTCAGGTTGGGTTAGAGGCGGTCTGTGGTTGACCACGTGGTTGATGTCTTGTGGTCCACATTGTTCCACTTTTAACCTGTCCAGTCTAATAAAGACAAAGAGAATTATTAACTATAATGTGAGAAAAAAAACATCAAAGAATATATTTACAGTGAGACACTAGCTCAGCAATAGCACAGTAGCTCAAAATGGACAGAAAGATAGACAGACAAGATAGACAGAAATACAACTGGGAAGAAATGCAAATACAGACGGATCATTTTTTGCAAACATACCAAAATTTACCCATCACATTTCATGTCAATGCACACTGGTCACACACAAGACATCATTGCATCATTTTGTATTGATATTATGTAAATAGTTAGGCAACAGCTCAAAGAAAAGCACATCTATTCCAGAATGAAGCATGATGAGTTACACAAACGTGCACCATGTATATTCTTTCCTTTCCTTTTCTTTCCTTTCCTTTCCTTTCCTTGTAAAAACACAACAACCCTGGACAATCATCAGTGAAAACAATACCCTGTCTCTCTGACCACAAAGGCTAATACATACATGAAATTAGATTAGCATCTGAGATACTCAATTTTTGTCTTTGATCACATTTAAAAGGTCAGACATACAGTATATCACATTCATATTACATTTTAAGTACACCTAATGGAGTACCTGTGATTTGCGCTAATGGGAGCAGCTTTCACAACAAAAAGGTGGAGAGAAAACTAAAGGTGTGCAGCAGTTCTTCCAGCTGCCAGAGGAAACCAGGCATGTAAAACGAAATCAGATACTGCCAATAAAACACTGCTTTTGCTTGGGCATGTCTCAAAGGTGGTGCTCAGACCCCAGGAATCTATTTGCAGTTCCACTTTGCCTCCTCTCTGGAAGACCTACGTACAGCTCTGGGGTCCTAAGGGAGGTCTCCAGAGGTAATAGACACCACAACTCTATGGCCTTAGACAGACTCAAGGTCACAACTTCAAAGATCAGCAAATTCCCTTTAGCAGCGAGGCTCAACTGGGTTAGCAATAAGAGGGTAGTGGGATAGGCATTCCTTCACAGTTTCCACTTGTATCCTTTTAAATAGCCACACTAGTCACATAATGTCTTTTCCAGCTTTTTGTGACTTCAAATGCCAAGTGGAGTGGAGTACTCTTCTAGCCCCTATGAAAGTTGTATGTACAAAAGCTGTATATGCAATTAGTCTTATGAGACTGTAAAAACACCAACAAGAAACGGACTTTAACAGATGAGGTTTGTGTTAAAAATGTAAGAATGAAAATGATTTCATGTATCAGTTAAAAAAACCCTTATACTGTACTTTAAAATCATGGGCTTTGGTCTAGATGGACATAGACATCATAAAGGTATTATAGTAGACTGTCTGACTGAAGCACTACACTGTCCTATTTAACAGCTGTGTTCAGTGGATTTCAGGCACTGCTGCTCTGTGTAATTACAAAGCACTTTACCATTACGCCTCTGCTCGCCCATGTAAAAAGAGGACATTAGACAGGCGGGCTACCAAATGACAGACATTTAACACACTTATAAAGGGAAGTAAAAACCTTAGCTGATGAGTCACTGATCCTGATCACAGCTGTGCTTAGCATCTCCTCAACAATGTGCACCACCCTTACATTGCATTTACAGTATAAATTTAATGTCATTTATTAAGATCCTCATTAGCAATTGATGTTGGGTTCTCCTCTACATTACAGTACAATTTTAATATTGATATTAATCCTATGCCCCCTCCCCCCCAAAAAAACCCCACAAACAAACAAACAAACAAAAAAACACATAACAACACACACACACACTCATTTCCATGTCTCCTGAGGACCAAGTTCAAAATCAAGTAGCCATTGGGTAGGCACTTTTGTTTTTAATGAAACAAATAATAAAATAAAATTAGTAATAAAAATAGAAAATGTAATTAAATAAAAAAAAAACAAATAAAACAAATAAATAAATATAATAATGTGCACATTCTTTGAGTACATATAAAAAGGAATAAATAAAAGAAGTAAATAATTTAAAAAAAAATACATAAAAATAAATGTTTTTTTGGAAAGTAAGCACATCTTCAAACCTTTGAAAAATACATGTTTCGCTTTGCACCTGTTTCCCTCATGCTTTATGGGGACTTCTGGAAAAAAAATTATTTATAGGGCCACATCATTTCTATTTTACAAGTGGGGACCTTTATTACCTCTGGCGTTTATCTGTTTGTCTTTGTTCAAGATAACTCGAAAACGTATGGACGGATTTTGATTACATTTTCAGGATATGTTGGAAATGTGAACAGGATGAACTGATTTCATTTTGGGGGTGATCGGGGTGGGTGGGGGTGTGTGTGTGTGTGTGTGTGTGTGTGTGGGGGGGGGGGGGGGGGGGGGGGGGGGGGGGGGGCTACCTTGGTGGAGGTCTGCTGGAGGTTGGTGGAGAGTGCTTTTCTAGTTTATACTTAACCCTCATGGGGATGTGAATTTTGGTCCCCATATTGTCAGAGGTCCCTGTGGTGTGACTGTATAAACCTATCAATGTCCCTATAAAGACAGGAATACACACACACACACACACACACACAGATGGGACATACAATATAGCAGCCCAATGCAATAAAATTGAATACACAAATAAAAAGTCCCCATTAAAAAAAAAATATTAAAAATTCTGAAATAATGAGTGAAACTCAGATGCTCAGATGTTGGTAAGAACATAAGGCTTAATGGAAGGAATTTAACCTTAATATATAAATGTAATTAAAAGATGAAAAGTCTCAAATGCCTTTTACTCTTTCCAAACCTGTACAAGTTGTTGAAATTGCTGACAAGTTCAGCAAAAATACAGGATCCTTTGATATTTGCATTGCTCCTACAAACCTTTTGACTGGTTCCGAATGCACAAGTGCTGCATCTGTCATCACTTTCATCCAAGATTCCATCTCTTTGGCTGTGTCTGTGCAAAAGTAGTACGTCCTCATGTTGGGATGCGTTGCCTGTTATGACATTGGACAGGATCAGGGAAATGGCAACAATACAAAGGGAAGGAAACCTGAAAGAGAACAGAAAAAAACATTAAGCCACCTGTGTTTTTTAGCCCTTTTTAAAATATATACTTGCTTGCTTACATTTCAGTAAAAAGGAAGTGATAAGTTTTAATATAACAGTGTTATATTTCTACAGCAAAAAAAAAAAAAAAGATTTTGTTGTTAGAGCCCGGCCGATATAGAATTTTTGGGGCTGATGCTGATACTCATTAGCCTGGCTTTCCCCGACCCTCGTGTTTCTGCTCAGCTTCGTGTGTATACATATATATGACTTTCTAAAGACACTTATTGTTTTTAATAGACTTTAAAAGATGCAATCATATCCATTTACATTCTCCTGTATTTGAGACCCAATTGCTACCTGCTTCAGTTCCTACCACCAGGGAGAGTATTACCCTCTTTGGCCAATCTCCAAATAATTTGAAAATAAAATAAATCAGGTCCATATAAATTACTGTAAGTTAACACATCCAAAAACAGTAACACCACTTTCCTGATCCATACAAGTATTAAACACTGAACTGTCAAATAAATAAAACACACCTTTCAATCACAGTGCTTTAAGTTAGCACATCACAAAGGCAACTCACATACAAAAACAGTAAAGTAAGAGAATGACATAGTTGACGTGTCTGAGCTGTGACGAAATGTGATAGACTTGACCTGCCATATACAGGGGGGGTTCAGAGCAGGTGACTAGCGGCCTTTGTCGGGGTGTGCTGGGCGAGGGTGGTTTGGAGTGTACATGTACTCTAGCAGTGTACATGCATACAGGGGCAGCAAGTGACAAATACTCAACAGCAAAAAAAAAAACCTAATAAATCGGCTACTTGTATTGGCCAATACCGATTAATTCGTGAGACCCTATAATCTGCCAGATTAATCGACTGGCTGATTAATCGGTCGGGCTCTAGTTGTAATTTATGAAATTCTGCTGACCATATAATACAAAAAAAAA
The DNA here is from genome assembly GCA_020466265.1 of Siphamia tubifer. Taxonomy (NCBI): domain Eukaryota; kingdom Metazoa; phylum Chordata; class Actinopteri; order Kurtiformes; family Apogonidae; genus Siphamia; species Siphamia tubifer. The sequence goes on along the minus strand of CM035788.1, from coordinate 25,624,205 downwards.
ACAAAAAACAAAAACTGAACTCACACGTTATATGCAGAACATGTAAAGACAGTAAATTTGCAACATGATTGCCTGACTTACCATAGAGTGTATGACCAACACATTGTTCCATAGCTGCTCTGTTTCCTCGCAGCGAACAAACGGACATATTGTTAAAGCCAGACACAGAAAGAAAAAAAACAGAACATTTAGTGAGCAAAGTCATATCCTGTTTACCGATGTCTAAAAAAACAAAAAGCAGTGTCATTACCTTCAATAATCCTAAGAAATAAGGAACTTTTAATGACCACAAAAAACAAGGAAGATGAGAAGTTCAGAATGAAAAATATGCAGTTAAGAAGTCATCCGATCCTGAGTGAATCACTGTAAACGAATAAGGTCATGCCCTGCTCTTGTGTTGCTCTTTTTTATTTCAACTCAGTTTCTCTTAGCCTGTGTCTAAGTTGGAAAAGAAGTGGGCTGTGTGGTTGGAGAGACCTTGAGCAGACTCCTGGGCGTCTGTGTTTGGCTGTGTTTGGCAGGACATCATTATGTCTCTGAGAGTTTATGAAGTAGCCACAGTTAAATACTGTATGCAGTGCTGGGGTCCCATTAAATATCGCTGTTCCTTGGAGTTTCCAAGTCAGCTGAGAGTACTGTAGTGCTCTAGTACAACAACCCTGGCATAAGCAACCATAAACATTGCAGCTGTTGTCCAGTGATTTCTCCACATTCTTTCTTTGGCACAAAATGATTAAACAGTTGTAGGGTGGAAAAAATAGAAAACCTCGGATAAGTTATTTTCTTAGTTTTGGTTTTCTCCACCTGATTTTAAGTTAAGTTGGTATAGGTTCTGTGCAGAATTGCTTGGAAGCCCCACCTAAGCCTTATAACTCGAAGAAAACCCAGATTTTTATTATTCATTCATTCATTCATTATCTGAACCTGCTTTATCCTCACTAGAGTCGCGGGGGTCACTGGGAGCCTAATCCAGCTACAATGGGCGAAGGCGGGGTACACCCTGTATGAGACGCCAGTTCATCGCAGGGCTAACATACATAGACAAACAATCAGATTTGTATTATTTTACTTGAAATTCTAATGCTCTATATTTACTTTGGAGTCTAAGTTTGACAGAAATGAAAACATACACTAACCTTGAAGGCATACTTCCTGTTGACATGATCATCCACAGACAGCATTGATATATGAAAGCTTGGTAGGAGGATGCTGCCAAGTATACCCTCCTCTTTTTCATCTGCAAGAAAAACAAAACAAAACAAAAAAAATCTGAGTTACAGGATATTTGGAAGTCATTGGTGCACTTTCATGTTTAACAAAAATCGCTAGAGACAAAATAAGCAGATTGTGAGATAAAAACTGGAAAGACTTGTGTGTTGGTCAAATGAACAGAGGGTACAGAGTCCAATCACTGGAAATGATGAGCATTGATTCAATGTCCTTTGCAGCTAGGCTGCTCTAATCCTCATTAAGTTAGCAGACAGGACTCCACATTGACAATGGAGCACTCTCCACAGGGGGGATTAGATTGAGTCCAGAGTTTTAAACAGAGAATTGCTTAACCTCCCAATTTGATACAAGCAATCTGCAATGCTCATTCAAAACAAGGTCGGAAAACAAAATATTTCAGGGTAGTGACTGCTGAAGTCCCATATGTGCATTGTTTTCTTTGCATGTTTTGTGTAGGAATTGTCTGTATATATATATTTGTTGATTGGGGTGTTGTGCAAAATTTAAAACAGAGTTGCAGCTTTAAATAATTAATTAAATATCTTAAAGATTGATGAATTAACTGATTGACTGTTGAAGAAGATGTATAAGTGCTTGAGCCTGATGTGCTAGCACCACATTTATTTATTCATTAAGATTCTGTGTCCCTGTGTTGTTTTCAAACAAACGTACAGACAGACAGTTTTGTACACAATATAAAAATGAAGGGAATAATCAGTAATATTTAAGAAATTGTTCATTAACAGTCAATAAGTACAACACTTAACAGTTGTTCATTTCATGGGCAGGAGAGATCATGACCTCTCTGCTTACTCTCTGCTGATGGATTCAATTTCTCAGCATGTCCATCTGGATAAAGCCTTTAGGTCTGCTGCTGTCTGTGGCTTTTGTCAGCCAGTGGGCGGAAAGAAGGCGACATGGCTGGCAGACACCAGAAATAACACAGACAATATGTCATCCTGATCAGCAGGACTGATGATTGTATGCACATAAAGTGAGGACACAGATATCTCGTTTTTTGCCAAGCAAGAGTTAGGGTTTCTCTGAACCTGGTGCCTAACAGTAAACATAGTCAACTGTTACAGGATGGTCTCATTCCAACAGAATTAAAAAAAAAATCTCTTTTTCCATAGGGAAGTGTCTCCTAACACAGCTGTATCAATATTTGATATGAATTCTGGTGCTGCATGAGAGTTGTTGAAATGCAATCAGCAAGAGCCCAGTCAATAAACAGTTTATAAAAATGGTATCAAACACTTCTGAAACTGTTCCTACTGGACAATACCAAGAAGGGAGATCCATAAGGACAACAGGACTTGAATTATTTAATTGTAACAATTTAAAGTGGGCTGGAGTTTTCAAATGAAGGCCAATATAAAAGAACATGTGGTAAAAGAATGTTAAATAGAAGTAAAAATCCCCCACTAACCTCTAAGTTCAAATTTCAATTGAAAACTGCATATGTGTACCATATGTGTGTATATGTCTAAATGCCACATATAATTACAGACTGATCACAGTGTGATCAAATAATGTGGAAGTACTAAAGAATATGAAAAAATAAGATATATTTTGATTAATGTAGCTGAATCCAAGCACTGCACAGAAAGAAAATCCATGTAAAATTTCAGGCACAAACATCAGTGTTATATCCTTTTTCCTGCTTTGCTTTTTCCTTCAACAATGTGGCTGCACCCAATTCTTTAAAGTCTTATTTAAACCTTGGTTTTGCAGGCTCATGGTTGGTTTGGATAAAAATACATCTCTGTTATGTGGTGAATCAGAACACAGGAAAGCCATTTCAATTAATATGCCTTCCGTTAGTCACAAGGGCACTTCTTACCACTGGAACTTGGATCCAGATTCATCATCAAGTCCAAAGAGTGTGGTTCTTTGAAGAACCAATGAAAACCCACTGTTGTTGGTATGAGTATAACATAGGAAACATGTTGTTAGGTAAGAAGATGTGATTTACCTCTGTAGTAGAAGAGGCACAGATCAGACAGCACAAACCACCTCTTCTTCCATAGCTTCATCCCTGTACTGTCCTAAAATAACAGAAAAGAACGGACATTTAAAACTAAAAAGTAAGAGAAAGTTAAAAGTACAAATACAACAACTCAGAGCTAGTATTGGTTGCAGTGCAATATAATAACATTAGCAGTATTTATTTATGTGTGTCTTTCATTTGGTAGGTCTGGACAGACTGACACTTGTGGAAGTGAAAGTGAAACATAGCACTCATTTGGGTCATTTAGGAGGGGGGTTGGGAGGGTTGATTTGCACTCTCCGAGTCCTTTTCTAGTCATATATTTAGCTGTCTTTTTTGTGCTGTAACATTATTCCAAAAAATACATTACATGAACTATCGCTGTCTTACGATAGGAAGGATAACTTGCTTCACCTTGTGATCAAATGACCAGCTTTCACCTTTGCAGTTCATTTTGGGCCGAACATTACACTTGTGTTTAAGATGATTTACCAAAATGCTGTGATCAACTGCACTTTCACACTGCATCTTAAAAAGAACAGGGGATGACGAACAGGGTATTAACTCCCTACTACGCTTTATTGGAAAACTTGAGGCCCTAATCGTGGATTCATCTTGGAGACAAAAGTAGGGGAGGAACCTCCACAGCTCTGTCATTATGGTTCAACAGCATGTGGGCGGCAGTTTACTTTAAATGGAAATCCACTACCATAGCCCAGCATGTTTAACACATTAGTATTAAACAATTCACAATACCAGATGCTGCTCAGTAAGTTAATCTTGGAGCCGTTCCTTGAATGTTACAAGAATGTGTAAATGTCTTACAACTATTAATTTCTCACCTTCCGCCTTTTCAAAAAAAGGCCTTAACCACTCATTTTACTTATTTTGTGCTCATAAATAAACTTTATCAAAAGCTCTATAAAATTTCACCCTGTTTGGGAAGTAACAGAAAAATTTGGTTTTCACCATCACATCAATCACTGTGGCACTTTGTTCTCCCAGTGGATCAACTGAAGGGCCACAGCTTTTCCTCAGCCAAAAACTTCTATAGTTTCCAGGTTTCAATGAGAGAGGGAAATAAAAGTGCAAATCCAGCTTTTATTCAGGGTAGCAGATTTGTGAGTCTTTTACTTGATCTACGTCACCCTGATTGAGGTCCCTAAAGAAGTAGCAGCTGGCAGCCTTACCAAAGGAAGCCATCATGTGTCCACAAAACTGTGCCGGGAGGCTGAAATCAAAACTAAATGAGGCTCCTTCTGAGGAAGCATGAGAGAGTCCTGTCGGGCCAAGAGGTGCCTCAAGCAGCCCCTTTTCACCCGGCTGTAAGTAGCCAGGGAGTGCTGATGAGGGATTGGTATTTAAACACTATTTATGCTGGCAGACAAGCTGAAAGGAAGCACTGGACAAAGAAAATTCAATCTAAGCTCTTGTAAGACATCAAAAAGCTTTCTTTGTCCTCATCTTAAGTCTTGTATTCCTAATATAACAGGAAAAGGGGAAAATATTAACCTTGTTTTGTATTTAAAAAGAAGAAGACATGCACTATAAAGTTACATTTTGGATTCACAGGATTACTTATAGTATCAGGTAGCCCATTTCAAAATACAATATCACACAGTATAGAATAGAAACTAACTTGCTTAAAGGAGTCATATTTTGGTAAACCCACTTTTATTAGTCTTTGGTTCATTTATTTGTATTTATTCGGACCCTAATAGTTCAAAAAGTTTGAATTCGAACCCTCCAGGTGCTGCAAAACCATATTTATATTCATTTTGGCAAAAACTGAGTGGATTTCTACAACCCGTTATAATTCCTTCTGGATTTGTTGCAGCTATAAATAGTTACTTTGCAACATTTGCACATGTAAGGTCATGAACATTTCTCTGACTACGATGTAATTGTTTGTCAGCAGCAGCGGTTGTAATCCAAACTAAAAATATGTCGATTACCTAAAATGTTCAGTTGTTGGTTGTATTAACGAAAACAAGTGATTGAATAGGGCAGAGCAGCATGGTCGACAATCTGGAGGGGGTAGGGTGTGAAGTGGGTCATTTGCATTTAAAGGAACACCACTAAAAATTACTTTTCTGTTACCATTACTCAGATATAGGGTTGAAAATGGACTTGTGGGGTTGAATTAATGAAGAATTCAAACCAAAGCATAGTATTTACACAGGGAAATGTTTTGTGATGACAATGAGTTACTCCATTTTTTTCAAGCAAAATATCACTCCTTTAAATGAATGTGTTGGAAAAAAAAAGAAAGAACATATGATCAACACTGCTCACCTGTTTATAAAGCCAGTTTCTTTTGATAACTGGGGCACTTGGATTTCTCCTGATAGAGTTGGACCTTTTCCCAAAATTATGAATTTTCTTCGATGGTCTTGAGGTCTGGGAATAGTTTGAATGTTTGGTCAATCATGAAACCTTTTTTCGCTTGTGATTCATTTCTTTTTTTTCTTTTTTTTTTTTTATCTACTCATGTCAATGATCTATACACGTCCACGCTCTCTTTATGTCTATCACTCACTCTTCCTGCAGGGCTGCTGGGATTGGCGGCATAATCTGTGGCGCCAGTGTAGTTGGATGCTTCACTCATGGTGCTTACTGGCCGTTCCTTCTTTTCATTCGCTGGCACTTTGGAGGCAGATCTAAACAAAACACAGAAAGTATGCCAAGAGCACATAGGTAAGCCATCAGTCAGACTACCAATTTATGTTTGATGATGGGGACAAATGAAACAGAAAAGGAGGAATCAGCCTTTATTTTCTGCTCCCTCATCCTCCTCTCCTCTCAAGTTCAAATTCACTGCTATAATGAGATCTCAACATGGACCAATGAATCAAGCCAATTACTCCCACCATGTCACTGCAGATACATTTCCAATACTTTTGCAGCTTGAAATGGTCTGCAGTCTTCTTGACATATTGCAGTGCATGAGTTACTGCGAATTAGTGAATCAGGTCATGATACAACAAAGGTTGTTTCAAGCAATAAAAAAAGGTAGCAAACTAAGTTCTAAGAATTTCCACAGCATAGTACACCTTATGGAACTATGATGTTTTTGGTTCACAAAGATGTCCTATATTCTTTAGAAGGGAACAATGCTGTGGTCTTGAGGGAACAAGAAAGAAAACCAGAGTAGAGCAGAAATACTGCAGCGGTGAACAGTGTAATTGCAGAGATATGCTGACATACAGGTCAATGAAAAAGGGCCGATATCACCAACTCTGCACTGCAAAGCTCTGAATCTATCCTCATTTGCCAAGAATGGCCCGACATTTACACTGTACAAAATACATCCTGCAGTCCTGAAGCAGTGGTTTAAATGGGGATATATTGCTGATTGTGTTCACTTTTTCTTAAACAACACCTTTCTTCTTCTGCACCTGGAGTCTAAAGCAGTCTCCTTCACTCTGTGGTACAGACATGTTTTTAAAGTTTAACATTATCAAATCATGTTGTCATGGTAACTTTGCCCTGCTGAACCGCTGCATGGCCCTTCATCGCTGCTTGAAGCTGTGGTATATAACTCACTAAGTCCATTCCAGTCATTCATCCATCACCTTCACATACTTTAATATTTCAAAACATGCCTGATCCCAGGGTCAGAGGACAGAGGTAGTAAACTTGACAGATTACATGTGATTTGTGGTAATGAACTACACGGGCAAAAAAAAATAAATCACTTGACTTGTTGACACTAAAAAAAAAAAAAAAAAAAACCTCAGAGTGAGTTGAAAGACAGTTCAGACTCTGTGCTGTTATTCTCAGAATGTACAAACACAGAAACAGATCACAAGGAATAATATCAGTGTGGCTCAGCACAGCAGGCAACATACACACAGGACATTCATTTCCGTGCAGAACAGTGACAGGTGCAACACCTATGGCAGACTCTTCAAAACAAACAATGTCAATGACAGACTAACTTTGTCTTACCTGTATTTATATGAAGGGTTACATAGGTTCTTACTGGCTAAAGCATAATAACAGGCTATGTTAGGTATGGCAGATGATTTCACAGCTCTAGAAGGATACAGTCTATATTAGAAGTAGTTTTTTCCTCAAACTAAATTTCTCTGATTTTCTGGGGTAGTTGAACACACATGCTTTGACATGTGGATACACCATCTCCAAAACCAGAGCATTCCCATCTTCAAAGTCCAAGGTACTCTATAGTTACTGTGCCCAGTGTTCAGTTCAGTTGTCTAAAACAAGCTGAATACACAGAGTAGTTGCTGATACTTGCCTTCTTCTCCGTTTCAGGGTTCAATTCCACATAATGAGCTCCAGTACTTTGAGTGACAGCCTAAATCCTATGTGAACCATAATCAATGATAAACTGCCTTCAAAACACAAGGGTTTGGAACGGCGGAGGGGTATTTTATGCTCTGTTTAGCCAAAAGAACATTTCCAGGCTGTGAACTGTAATGCAACTGATAATTAGTTGGAGGCTAATAGTCAATATGTATGCAGTTGAATCGAAAGGTAATCGCCGTGTTTAAAACTGCTGGTTAAGCAAAATAGCAGACTTTAGCAGAGAATATAGACAGTAATAGGCTACTAAAGGACTGGACACTGAGATATCGCTTATATAATTAAGAATCAATGTTGCACAACCAATTGTAAAAGTAAAAAAAAAAATTTGAAATCTGGTTGTGGTAATTGGAATCTTCATCTATTCCTTAAACTTTATTCCCCACCTGCGCTTCTCCAGTATTTATTTCTCAGCCACATAGTAAATACAGCGTGGACATGCAACAACAGTCACATGCTTCACAATTATAACCCATATTCTGATGTTAGACTCATGCTCTGTGACGGTTGAGTGTCTGTCTGCTTAAAATTACTATTTTCTAGTCTTTGTAAAGTGCTTGTCACCTGACATTAAGCCACAGATGTCACAGTTACATAAGAAGATAGAAATAGTTGCAGTGAAAAATCAACACTCACTAACACTTGTATTTGTATTTACCAGGGGCTATGCAGTATCCTACCTCCAAATTACATTCACTATATTGATCTATAAAGCAGGAAAAGCAGGTTTGGCCATATGGGATAGGTTTATGAAAAAAAATTACAGGGTCAGATGACAAACACTAGCTTGTGAAGTAATGCCCTTCAAAATCCAGTACACAATTCATGTTAAGCATTTAAGAGGCCACAAAAGCCCATGTGCCATAAATATAAATATGATCATCTGACCACGTGAATTCCTTATGTATGGTTGTGAATATTTATAGCCACTGCAATCACATGCACCAAATATGTAAACAAACACCAAATGTGCATGTCTACTGAAAATGACAACACATTCCCTCTCATAACAATGACTAAAATAGGTTGTTGCTTGGCCTAATATAACCTATGTGCAAGTGCTAAATCACAGCATGTTATGCATGTCATGCCATACATATTCAAAGAAGAAATATTTTTGTTTCAGTTTCAATCAATTTACTTTATATTATAAAACTTTGATGACAATTTTAATACTATCTGAAATGTGCAGGATGCCTTATGATTTGCACAAGTCAATGAAAAAAAAATATATCAATTTTACGTGTGAATAATAACCTGTATATATTAAAGTGCCACATCATTCCCAGTTCCAGAATTAATTGAATGTGTGTAGATTTTCATGTGCAAAAATAGTGAGAAGGGATTACACTGCAACTGGAGCTTGGCGTTCTAAGCTCACTGCAGGGAAACACTGAACTGAGCGGCTGAGGGTGCACTTTAAAGTGGCCACACAGCACTTCTAATGAAATATGAGTGCGTTAAAACACTTTTGTTTGGTGGCGAACCTAACCTTTATCTTTTTCATGAACAAAGAAACAAGAGAAACCGAGCACAGACTTGGAAATATGTTCAAACTAATGTTAAAAGCATTTCTTGACATGTGACATGTTCACCGAGTAAGATTTTACAAAAGTGTTACTAAAAAGCTGACAAACTCCAGAGGTTCGTAGGTTTAAATCTGCATCTTTCAGAAGATTACATTGTACATACAAGGATTACATGCTTTGTGTACTACACTTTGACATGTTTTCAGTTTTATGTAAAAAATTAAAACATGTAAAATTATTCTAAAATGGATCCTATTGTTATATCATCCAGCCCTAGAGAAATACAAGGTTAGAATAGAAATGTGTACCTATGCGTGTACATCCACCTTAAGTACCACCATAAGTAAAGTGTGTTAAGTTTTTGACAGGATGTCATTCTCAATATTAGGAACTGAAAACATTTCCAGGATGTTAAAGAGTTATCCAACAGCTCTGCTTGAATACATGATGTACAGCTTGACCTTATGTAAAGGCCAAGTATCTCATGACCTCTACTTGACAGGTTTCAAAGAACACAACGAACAGTTAAGACACTGAAGTGCACTTAACAAAACTTTCAAATGCAAATGCATCACAGGTCATCAGGCAAAAGCAACCACCATTCAAAACACCCAGTGTGTTAGTGTGCAACAACAATAACTAACAGACGGTTTAAGTGTTTTACAAAAAAACATATGTGAAGAACACATTTGCACCTAACAGTGTAGTATTATATTACCTTCTTAATGCAGAGTGAAACAATTTCCCACAATTTATGCTACAGCAACAGAGAAAACACAAATTGTTTGATAAAATTTTCTTGAAAAAGAGCTTTTAAATATAAGTTGTAGATAATTCAGTTAAATTACATGTTGGTTTATTTGCATTCATTGTAAACAGACTCACTTTCACTTACTTTTACTGTAAGCTCCAAAATACCACAACATACACTCATGTCTTGATTTTATATACCTGTATATATGTCACAGTAAATGGTTTATTGCACATAGGGTCAGGTCAGCTTTTGGTAAACATGTTTCACATGTGTACTGCATGTATATTCCCTGTCAGTTTCCATGTGATCATGTGGACCACTCAAAATAGACAGAGACATGTAGAATGCTGACTCTGACATTTACTGAGGTGGGTGAAGCCACGTGTCAAAGGTGGAGCTGAACCATGACTTGAGCAATAACTTGCATGTCACAGTATAGCAGGGAGTGTAAATATGGAGACTGACAGATGTAAAGAGTGTTAGATTTAACTCAAAGCTATGTCAATGTAGAGAAAAAAGTCAGTTTGTGTGTGATGCATTAAATATTACTTGTCAGCTTGTGTGTTCTCACGATGCATTAATTATTTTACACTTCAACTTACACTTTTAACTGGACTTCAAATAGAGCTTAAAGCAACTTGAAACACTAAGTGGTACAGCTACTGTCTCCTTTCTAGTTTTGTCTGTTAAATATTGTTTTATTAACTGCAGGCTTCCCCATCTTCTCAGTATTATACAATTCATGGAACCATAAATAAACGTAACAAATCACATAAGACCTTTCTATTCCAAACTGGGATGCAGCTGTCAGTGCTGTATCAGTGGAGAGGCCGCTCGTTTTGTCTTCAAATCTGTGTTTCCTTCACCTAAAACACAGCCACATGTCAAAGGAAATGCTTTATAACAAATGTTCAAAAAGGAGGAGTTGAGCAGAGGGCTAATCACTGTGCTGTTAATCTCTGACTGATACTATCTGTATTTTGCCAATTACCTTGAATTGGGTAAAATACTAATTACTAAATCAGCCATCATCTTGAGCTGGCATCTTGTGTCTCTGAGTGCGAATAATAGCAGAGATGTGAGAGTAACGCAGAGAGGGGAGGAATGTGTCGAGAGAGTGCAGTGTGACAGTTCTTGCACAACAAGCCTCCTCAGTCTTTCTGCTCAACAAATGTGAATGTGGTGAAAGAAGAAAAAACCCTCACTATGTGTTATTATTAAAACCAGGATTTACATTTAAGAGTCACATTACTGAAGCAAACTGAGGCTTATGCTTATAGGGATGGTTTATAGCACTGGTTATTGGATTTTGGTCAAAGTTTTACCCAATGTGACTGAAATTCTCTGAGCACAATATTTTAATTAGCCATCACTGGTAAATAAAATAATTGACACCAGTTGTAATGACATGAGTTTGATACAACACCATAACAGTTTTAGGAATCAGCCATGACATAGGTTTCTAAGGGAAATGAGACACTAAACTAAAGTGGTACATGTGATTATAACAGTCCAGAATATTTATTTTTTTTCGATCGGGAACACTAAATTTAATATATGAGCATATCTGAGTGGAAACACTACAATCTAATAATGACAAACCTCTGTTAAAAGCTTAAAATGCCAACAACAATTACTTGTGAGGTGGAGAGAAAATGACTTAGTCCATCTGACACATTCACAGAGTTGTTCTCCTTGAAGTGAAACTTCACAATGACTGGACTCCAATCCAGTCATGTGGGTGGACATGTGATGACCGCTAAGCTACACACACAGGAGATGATCATATGGACAGAACATTGTTGGAAGGACATACCCTTACGCTTATGACAAATGAAAAGGCCATGCCCTCATGAAAGTCTGAGAGAGAGAGAGAGAGAGAGAGAGAGAGACCAACTCTGAATCATCACATTCCCAGTGATTGATGTACACATGATACAATGGCTTTCAGAGCTTTGCACGGACATTGTTGATCCTTTCTTGGCATCATTCAAATAGCAGCCTCACTCCCCACATTTTAACTTTCTAACAATTGAAAATGATATGGTATTGGTATGTTTATAACCCATCTTTCATGAGGATAGTAGTACTTAGACAGTAGTTGAGAAAACACCAGCCTTTGAACTCAAAGTGTAGAAGCACAAATAGCGGATGGAAAGGCGAGGACGTCTGCGATGATGTCTACACTCAGGACTGTCAGCAGCATACTACAGTGCTCAAAAATGCACCCCAGTGGCATTCTAAAAGTAAAAACAAGAGACTTACTGTTCGTTGATGACAAAGATGCAGTTGTCTTGTGAGGGTACGCCTGAGACAGGATGCTTACAGGTCACCTTCCGCTCATTGTGACTTTTGAGAATAAAGATAGAGGGAAAAGAAACAAACAGGATCAGCATTAGTACCAGTATTAGAAAGAAGCAACACTTGAGGATTCCTACTTGAAAAGAATACTAATACTAATGGTTGGACATCCTTGACAACTCTATGAAATATTTAAAGGACTTCAACCATCAAAGGGTGGGAATTGTGTCCTTTTGTAAAATATGGTAGCAGTTTATGGGTTTATATTGGCTGAGTGAACATAAAATGAGAATGAAATGCTCATTTAGGGTAATCCTAGGCTATTGATAACAGGACCAGCAATAATGTCATGTAAAATATGGACAAAACAAACAGTGCACAGAAAATAACATAATAGACATGCAGAATGTAAATGCTACCATCTCTTGTCCCACTTCATACAAGCATCACTAATTTAAAGCGATAATTCTGTTTTTTTCACATTAATCTGTATGGGTTCACTGTCTTTACTCTGGTGCACCCACAGTGATTTACCCCGACAATGTCCTGTGAGTCGAGTTCTGGTCCAGTTTTGGTCAAACGAAAAGTAGTTTTCCTGGGGTCAACAAAATAAAACGTGCTTCTTCTCAAAACAGTATGTGTTCGAATGAGTGATTTATTTGCAAAACAAAATCGTCACAGAACAAAAACTGACACCACATAATTGCTTGGAGCTACTTTCTCTCAATAGCGATTGATGCACATTATCACTGCTAACAGCTGTGCGCCTGCAAGTAGCAGCCACAAACACTGCCAAACAACTGATGAAAGTAGTTTGCTAAGGTGCACAGCTGTTAGCAGTAACAACGTTCATGGATCGCTATTGAGAGAAAGTAGCTCAAAGTAATTGCGAGGTGTGAGTTTTTGTTCCGTGGCGGTTTTGTCATGCAAATAAATCACTCATTCGAACACATATTGCTTTGAGAAGAAACACATTATTTTGTTGACCCCAGGAAACCTACCGGGACTACTATTGCTTTGACCAAAACCGGACCAGAACTTGACTTACAGTACAGGAGACTGTCAGGGGTAAGTCACTGTGGGTTCACCAGAGTGAAGATGGTGAACCCACACAGATTAATATGAGAAAAAAAAAGAACTATCCTTTTAATTATCACTGTTCAGTCAGTCTCTATGAAAATATTCAAATCATGAAAACATCTTGAATCAGAAAAATCAGAAAAATGACGAAAATGTTGAGGATAAAGCAGGCTATTGTGCAATGCTACATGCACTATCAAATGGCAGAGGCTAAAAAAGATGCCACCCATCCTGTTGTCCAATTACAGCAAACCACAGCTACTTCTACTCATACATAATTAGCACATCAGGAAACAGACCACACAGTCTTTAGAGAGGTCGAGAATGAGGTCCATAGAAGAACAGCAGCAGCTTTCCAGAAGAGTAAGCTTGGTCACGTATAGTTATATGATGGTCTGTGGGTAAGCTTATATATTCTTTGCTTACATTGCCCTTCACCAATTTTAATGCATAAACTTCCTATATGAAAAACTAAAGCTAGAGATAGAGCTGAAAAATCAATATATATTGAATTACAGATCATGTGAATTACAATGACGGATCTTTAGTAGGACTACAGAGAATGTGGTTAATAAATTAAATATTTTACAGTCGTAAAGATTAAATAAGACAAACACTATAAGTCAGGGGGATGAGCTACAGTGTTAAAAACATCCTCAGGCAGCTACTACTGCCTTTATATGCTGGACAGTCATTCTACTGTATATTTCAAGTTACTCAGGCTGCACTATAAACAGAGGAGAGTCAAGCTACAGCCCAAAAATAACACAGTTTTTAAACATGGGGTACTCGCGTACTGAAAAGAGCAAATACCAAGTATGAAATGGGGGGTTTAGTTTCAGTTTAGCCTGGAGAGCAACAGTCACCACAGCCATGGTCTATAATTACTGGAGGCACTGTTGGCAGCAGAGCACTTGGTGTGGTCTTGAGGCAGACCAACGGCACCATTTTTCTTTGGTATACATTAACACATGGCTATAGTGCTCCTGCATATAGGCCAGGTCCAGATTAATAACAAAAGACAGGAAATATTTATTTATGTATACAGCTAATGAAAGAAAATGTGATCTTCTAGTTTTAATAGTCTTTTAATAGTCTTGAATGCAAACTGTGCCAGTATCAACAAAAACTACAAGTGTGGATACAAAAAACAAAAACAAACTTAAAAGCAAAAGTCAGATCTGTGCACAGTCCTCACAGCTCCCAATAAATATAACTTTACAGAACATCATCTTAGACTAACGTAGATCTGTATATTATTGTACCAACCAAATAAGGAATGATACAAACTAGCCTCCAAATCCCAACCAAAGGAAATATGTAAAAATCATAGGAAGCACAATATATTTATTCAAATAATAGGCAGACCAGACCAAAGTATATTAACAGTCAACAAATTATTTTGCATTAATTTTGCTCAGTTAAGTAGGAAAGCCAATATGATGCAGATTTAAGCCTTAAAAGAATTTTTACTGTAAATCTGTGTTGACCCTGGTTAGAAAATGATCCCAATTTACTCCCAAATTTATTCATGTTATTCATTTTCTATGATTATTCCATTAATATGCCAAATATTTGTCTCTGTTAATCAAAATTATCCCAGTATCTAGCATCATAATGCACCTACTACACCAAACAAAATCTGAAACAGCTTCATCTTTCTTTTCATTATTCCTCAACTTTATGTATTTTGATTTACATTAAATTGACCAAATAAAAGCTTTACGAAATCGTTGGAAATTATCTTCAACCTGTGGTCAGGGTCCTTAGGGTCACAGCTATAAAACTAAAGAGCTCTCCTGATGTTTGGTAAGTTCTTGCAGATGTGCTGACTTCCACGTGTACAATATCAGTGATTTAAAGAGGAGGACGTGTGAAAGGCATTACATCAAAGAGTCCCCATGCCAAGAGGATATGGACAGAAGCTATTAGAGAAGCTCCTAAACATTCCAAACATAATCCATGTGAGGCAGGAGGACAGTCAGTTCTGAAGACTAAGTGGAAAACATGGTTGAAGAAAAATGGGTGTGGTTTTGTGTAGGCCAGAATAAGCAGAATAAAAAAAACAGCATTTTCCTGTTTAGTAGAAAAACATACTTTTGGTCTACACTGAAAAGTAGCACTCAACACTCAAGTGGTTGTCTGCTTTTTGAACTACTGTTTTAGCTCTTGTGGTATCCTATTAAAACTACATGGCAGTGTTTGTCAGCAGAACATTGTGAGAGGTTTGACAAGACTGACAAAGAAACCTGAAGGCATCTCCTGTCACAGCTACGGTACTTATTCAATATCAGATGGCTGATTGCAAACATGAAAGGATCATATTGCAAACAAATTAACAACAGAATATGTGGGTTGGTGGTTTTATACAATACACGGGCCCACTGAAACCAATGATATATAGTAATATAATCAAAGTCGATGACAGCAGCCATTGCTACAGCAATATCGAGTGATGTTAAACAGACAACAGCGAAAAATTAAATTACCTTTACAGGACAAACGTTTTCTCTGCCAACTAATCTTAGCTTACAATATCGCTTAAAATGGTCACACATGCACTGAAGGATGTGGTCTGTGGTCACTACACTGAAGATTAAGTTAGCATTAAGTCATGAAACTGTAGTGGAGCATATGGTAACATTTTTTGCTCAGCAGTGGGCAGAACACATTATATGATCTTCATTTAGGCCAAGGATTTCTTTTTGTTTTGTTGTAGAAGATGTTGGTTTATAGGGTGGGTAGAGTTAAAGGGCACCCAGAGCTCCCAAGTCTTTTGACCTCAGATGTAGCGGTGGGGAAACAGGAGTGGCAGTAAAAGCTGACAACCCTGCCGTGAGGAGGGCTTGGCCAATGTTCTCTACTCTCGACTGTGTTGCCCAAAATAATTAGCAGTGAGCTGCAGTAATAAAGAGCTTAAAGTGTGGGGGTCAACACTCCACAGGCTTAGCTTTTATTGTCCAGGATGGGACTTTGATCCCTTACTCTCCTTCCACTGAAGTTTAACCAAAAACAACTGAAGGAATCCAACAACTAATCTTCAGGACAAGGGGAAAATGTCTTGGGAATCATTGAAAGTGGACATCAGAGGACAGGGGTACTGTTACAAGGTGCTTTATGTGATTATTTTACATGGAAACCAACCCAAAGGTAGAATATGAATTCCCCATTGATATGGTTCAGATGAAGTAAACATTTCCCTCTGAAACAACTTTCTACTAATGCAATATCCAAAAATTATTAATCAATCAAAGTTAATTTCAGAGCATTGTTTTGCAATTACTCTTATATACTATGTTAAATTAAGAATACCTTAACTTATACTATACACTAAATTGAAAAACATAAAGGATAAATAACAGACAATGTAGGTTTAATGTCATTGTGTCTTCATTTTCTACCCCAAATATAATAGAGGGAACCAAAAACAAAAACAAATCATGGTCATATGTTTTGCAAAACTTTTCATTGTTGAGTAAATGTGAAAACTGAAGATGATTTCCTCATATGAAAAAAAGCTTTGATCAAAATGTGTTTCAAAACATACAGAGCTTCAGTCACATGTGTATGGAGAAGTTCTCAACTCTGTGTTTTGATTCTTTGATATTGCATCCCTTCAGACAACTGATAGTGGCTAATGTTACTTACATCAGAACAATCTATTGGCAACTTCTATAAATACATCAAGCCACAAAGAAAATGCAACGTAATTATTTTAGTGTATGCCTTTCAAAGTTCTTCTCTATGGATATACTTGTGTACAGAGATGAAGAGCTCAAAGCACCCCAACCAAGGACATGATCTAATGACATATTATTTATTTGATGCAGTGGATGCTTCATAGTGAATCACAGCTCTTTAGGGCAAGTATAACTAGTTTCAGCCCTGGTTGTACTGCATACAGTATGGTTTCCCTGGTAGTCCAAGTGAAATCATTGCATTCATAACATTCTATATAAACCAGATCAAATAACACATTCCAGCTATTACAGTATAACCTTCGATCATAGTCATGTTACCTATCTGAACAAGCCATATTTAACTCCCATATCACAGATAGATCATATTTGCATGTGGCTCTCTGAAGACATTTAAAACATGAATAGGATTAAGTGCATATCTATGCTGCCTCAAAGTTTAAGATGATTTATTAACAACTTTGAATCATTTAGAAAATTTATATGCAATAACAAAACACCTGCAAATTAACAAAGCTTCTGAGTGATGATTAATTCATTTTTTAGTGCTCATAAATCTAATCCTCTTGGAACTTGGACATATTAGAGAAGGCCACTAAGAGCTTGTTAAAACTTCCAAATTGTCAGGTGAGCTCTTTTAGCTGGGACAAAAATAGTTGGGAGTGCATTGAAACTCCTCAGCACCACATGGACACTGACTGGAGGGATGAATAGCCATCCTCACAAAGGCTGAGCTGAATAAGCAGAATAGGCAGTGTGTAAGAGGGCATGCGGGGGGCAGCAGGAAAAAAAGACAAAAAAGACAAAACAGGGGGGATGCAGTCCCCAAGAGGACACATAAAATGCAGTGCAGCAACATGCACGCAATGTGCTGTCACAGATTGGCTATATCTGCCTAACTACTAATGTAGATGCTTACTGTAAGGAAATGTCTAAAAACCCACTCCACACTATAACCATTAATAGCCAATAGCCTGAGCAACATGCCTGTTAAGCTTTGACTTTCACCTTAGACCTTGTTGCTTAACCACAGAAAACAGCTGCCTTTCAGGCTACAAATCAGATTTTTTTTTTTACAAACAATTCAATTAGCTGCCCTCTCAGAGCAGCTGTGACTGTGTGCAAAGTGTGTCAAGGTGACACAGCTGAAAAGACACTTTTTAGGAGATTTGGATGCCATGGAAACACATCTATCAAAAATGTAAAAAAGAAAGTGATTCAAAGACATCTATTCACATTTAGGCAGAAAATTAAGGAAATGAGGAGAAACTGCAGTGAACCTTTTGACTATATGATCACATCACAGCTCATTCCCATGAGACAGATGGGTTGATTCGTTCAAGGTCTACTTGTGAAAAAAAATCCCAGCATTGCATTAGGAACAGTTATTCTGGCTTTTCACTTTTAGTGGCTTTAAAACTTCCCTTGTTTGTATTTAATGTCCAGTTAATTCTTCAGTGAGGATAGCAAAGAATCATGAGTTTTTTCATCAGTTTAGCTTCAGTGCCAGAAAGTACATGGAAAAGAAAATCATTTTGAGAGAAACTGTCAAGAAGAACGATGACCTGGGAATATGAGAACCTACACAGACAGTTCATTATAACCAGAACTGTATATCTGTATTGCATAGCTATGTAGGTCCCCTGCAGGACAAAGAGCAGAACTGTGACTGGTCACCCAAAATAGCAATCTTCTTATCAAGGTGAACTCCTTAAAGAAATGAGTGAAAAGCTACAGTCACCCAGAAAAATAAAGAGACACAAGCTCTACAGCTCTACTGTATTTATGTGTCATTATCATTAAAGACATTAAAGGTATTGGAGTAAAAAGAGATGTGTTGGGTCCATTTCTTGATACACAGTGGAACTCACTATCAAATTGTATCAGCGTCATTTCATCTTCAACAAAAATGTAAATGTTTCTTGTGTCACAGGTCCACACAAAATTCTGAAAATGTGTTGTCGCTACCAAAATTAAAAATATAACAATCAACAGATAAGTAATGTTAATAAATACAGACTACTTTACTTTTGTGTGGATATCTGCATATTTCTTGCTGCTCCACCCTTATGCTTCCCTGATGTGTTTTGGTCACTGCATGCTGAGACTAGATCTGCAGCTGACAACAGATCATCCCTGATTCTCAGTTATGGTTAATAAACTCTGTAGTAATGGCAGTATATTCCAGTTGTACACTTATTTGCTCATTTTCCAATTTTGTCCAACAGGAGATAAAAAATACATCCTCACAGTGTGTTCAATGAAAGGTAAAAACTCAGAATTTATGGCACAACAACATTAAAATCTCTTCCTTAATCATCATTTGGATGCAGTTTTGCACTAGACTGAAGTCTAAGGATAACTAATCCTATTCCGAACAAAAATTATCACAAAGCAGCAACATTCCAAAATGAAACTATCTTGTGTGTGTGTGTGTGTGTGTGTGTGTGTGCGTGTGTATAATTTATAAATACTAAAATATGAGACATTTTTGCAACACCATTTAAAGGTCTGAAACTTGACTTTACCCAGTAGTCATTTCAATCACCCTACCCAGACATGTTCTGACCACACTGACCTTCATCCAAATACTTTCATCAAAACAATCCTTTTTTTAAACATTAGCCACATACATACACAGACATAGAAATGGTCGAACACCCATGTACAGTAGATGAAGCTAAGGTTAATGCATACATTTTCAAATAATGCTGTTAACATCACATCTAGAAGCACATCACAACTAAAGGACTACAAAAAAACTGTCTGGACAACTTCCAGTGCCTTTCCAGGAATTCTGACATGAAAACAAAGACAACCAAAACAACAAAGAACATGTTGCTTTGTAGTAGATGTGATTTAGATATGTTATTAGTGAGAGAAAATCACATGGGTAACTGCATGAGACCAAAGTAAACAGTGCTGTAATTCTGGCTTAAATGAAGGTGATTAACAGATAAAAGTTTTTGAAGATCATCCAGGACCTCTGTTCAGATGAGCACCATCTAAATTAGAAAACATCATTTGATGCAAATTTGGGAGGGAAGTTGGGGGTGTCACTTAATAAAAACTGTTCATATTAAAATTCTGATAAAAAAAAAAAAAAAGCTGAATGGGTATGGAAATGTTGTTTTGATGACCACATCCAGAATATTTAAACTGGCATCACAATCTCCCTCTTCTGAGAAAGCAAAGATTAAATAGACAAAACATCTAGAGTCAGCAGTATTTCTCCTCCAGCTGTTTACTTTGACTCCCGGGGCTCAGGTTGACTGACCAAAATATATGAGTTCCCAAATATAAAAATATGATATTCAATATCCTTTTGGAGTTGCAAAAAAACATACACAGGGCACAGAGTTTGCTTTTCCAATGATATATCAATGAAACTAAAGATAAATGAGTACCAAATTCAAAGAGACTGCATAGTTATAGGCGATATATGTTTCATATTCTACCAAAATGAACACCTCCAGAGTGCAGGAATGACGAATAAGTGGCATTAATTTGCGTCTATACATGTATAAGCGCAATAAGTGAGGGATAACACGCCATTTAAAAGCCTTTAACTGTCAACACAGGCTGCATTCACATGTAAATAGCATTTTTTTAATACCCTTAGGCATGGTCGTTATCATACTAACACAACAATAACCGAGTCATAAAGCAAACCCCGTCCACACGTGAAGAGAAAAGTGTACTTACATCGGAAACCTCTTAACAAAATACCCACGCAGTTCAGTTTCTATCGCCGTGGAACCAAACGGGACAGGGAATGGATGTAGAGTAATGAGTAACCGTTTTATCCAGAGGCAGTGAGGGTAAAATTCGGCGACAGAATAGTTTGTTGTTACTTTGAGGCGGCGTGTGTTGTGATGTGCGCTCGCGGTCCGCTGCTGTACTCGGGACAGAAGCTCTCGCGCTGACTGCTGTGCCGCGTGCGCTGGTACTAGAGATGGTGAAATCCGAGAGGAGGGGATGATGTCACGGCTCGCATGTGAAGACGACAAAGTGGTCACTGGCTTTTTAAATTTAAATACATATTATTACGGTATTCCCTCATAGCACCAATACAAACCAAGCAGATGCCCAATACGGCAAACAGATGTACTCATTTTGTCAGCATTTGAACACAATGAATACATTTCCACAACTCCTTGACGCATGGAAGGATGAAAACTGCAATGTATTAACCCTTAAAGACCTAGAACTCTATGTGTGGCCATTTTACACTTAAGATTTTTTCAACAGTCACAAACAAATTATCATCTGCATTTTCCATTAATTCACGAAAACTTGGTATTTTTTTTAAGTATTTGATGAAGAAAAACAATAAATATACACTAACATTCAGTAATCTAATTCCTAATTTTTAAACCATATATGTTTTTTATTATTGATCTTAATTTTAGTACACAGATAATTCAGTTGATAGTGAACTGCAGAATTTGGTGAAAAAGTGTCACTAACCTCCAAACACCAGGAATACTTTACATTTAAACTTACATTAAGTGATCTGTCATCATTTATTAGAATATTACCCACTACGTTTTACATTATCCAGTGAAATCATGTATTTTCCCATGTTTAATTTACTGATCATGATGTTCATAAAAGCTCAGAGTAAATTCACTGGTTATTTTCTCCAAACAGAAGTGACTGATGAAATATAAAAACAAATGTCTACAGCTACTGTCATTTGCTAAACTACATGAGATTTATTGGCAAGACAATGTTGTACAAGACCATAGGGTTTCCATGTTCACTACAGAGCTTCTGAACGTCCAAATGGGTCATATCTGATGCCAGTAAAAAACTGAGCAACTATATTCCACCTGAATTATTTAAAACAAACACTAAAAAAGCCCAGCAAGGAGTTGCAAATTAATTAAATGGTGTATCCACCTTGTGTAGAACATCAGAAGTTGTTTGTGTTTCACTACATTTCCCATGATAAATAAATTAATAATAAATAGATAATACTATATGTATTGACAGAGTTTCCAGTTCATTTTAGATCAGTAGATACTTTTGGTTGTTGGCAGCTGTTTAGGTCTTTTACCGTTAATATAACAGTCTTGTCGGTTATATATATATAGCAAAATCATATCTTACTATTTACGTGTACAGTATTTAGTTAATCCGCTGTTTGGTAGTCACGCTGGTATGTATGTGTATGTACACAAATTGTACAAAAATGAGAGAGTTGTGTCATCCCCGACATGTAACTGCTGCCTCAGCCATGAATGTGTGGCTGCACCTTTCTATGCCCATTCTTCAACAAGTCTGGACAAAGAGGGATGTTTCAAAAAAGCTCAAGACTCATCATGAAAGCATTCATGATCATCCAGATAAACTTGCGGTGAACATCTTGCAGAACATTCTGGCTAGTTAAAGGAGCTATAATGCAGTATCTTGTCCACCTCAGTATTTGAAGCTCTGATGTCTGGTTTAGGCTTGTTAGATTCAGTATCGCATGAAGGGGGACAGAGAACTGAATATCAAGTAGGTTCAGCAGGGAGCCCGCAGCTATTGAAGACATGAAAGCCTGGACAATGACCTCAGCCCCCACCTAGAAGCCAAACAGCTTCTGTACTCATCAACCTGCTGAGTGCAGTCAATGGTGCAGGAAGACACCAAGAGACAGTCAATACCCTCTTAGTGGCTGCATTTCTCTCCCCCTGAAAGCCTCAAAATGATACTCTAACATTGCTACACTGTGTTCTCTTCTCTCCTGACTTTGATCCAAATTTAAACACAACAGTGAATGCACTTTTTATGGGTAAAAACACAGCAGATTACTAATACTAAAAATAATAGCATTGGTTATATATGAACCACCTTGACCACACAACCACATTAATAATGCATAATATATCCATTACACAGAAGGGGGGGTTACAAAAAAAATGCACTCCTTGAACTACCCTCAGTCCTCCAGGGAGGTAGTCCCATGGTGGAGCTTGGTACCACAGGATATAGCCACCACCTGGGGCGGTGGACAGTTTATCCTGAAGAAAGGCACAGAGAAGAGCATAATGAGTATCTAGAGGACATATGATATGATGTTTAGTGACCCAACCCAAAAAAGATAGATTCATGGCGAATAAGGGGCCTGTGCATCGACGCCCACAAAAAGGTGTCAGAGGGGAACGTCAAAGCAAGCTGTTCAGCCATCTGTGTATGTGCTGCATGCATCCCTTTCATCCAGGAAAACTGAGTGTTTGCTGTCAGTATCCAAACCAAACAACCATCTACAGAAGTAACAAAAACTGATTCCACTGATACAGTCTTATATACTGTACATTGGTATGAAAAGCACAAACAGTGTACCAGATCACAAGTTTTATCATCACAACACCCAGGTTGTAATCAAAGTATCTCCTTAGAATACAAGGTGTCTGCATGCTCACTCACTCTCAGAACACCCACAAGATAATTAAAAAAGCAAATGTCACCTTCACAGCCAGCAAGCCTCACTGGATTATCTTAAGCACAGAGCACATCTTTAGGCTGACTTAAATGAAAACACTCAAAATCAGCCCCACAGCCCTGCATTTATTTATTTATTTTTTTATTGCAACTGCATAGAATTTATAAGTGCTTTTGAACAAACTTGGAGATATGCAGAGTTAATACTGGTCAAACTCAGAGTAATCCAAACATTAGGTCATGATTGGGAGTAGAAGACCTGACTACTGTTCAAAGAATGTCTTAAAATGGGAGGTTTGACCACACCAAGGTCAAACTTTGTTTCATGTCAACCCAAAACCTAACTACAGCTCATTTTATGGCTACGCACCAATAGGCTTTATGACAGAGTGAGGATAACACAGTGGGTTAGCTCTGATTTGTTCGATGCTATCACAGCATAGTGGTTTGGTTCCAAAACTTCAGTCCGTTCATCAAAGCTAAAAGCCTTGTGCACTAACGAAGCACTAGGTAAGTACACACAGTTTCTGGCAGCTGCACCTGTGCAACATAAGGCATCCACTAAAACAGATCTGCAATATACTACCCCAAACAAGCTTTTAATGTTTTATCTTGTACATAACACAATTATATATCACATTATGTATTGTTGATGGTTTTTACGTTCCAAATGGTGAGTAGCTGAGGTGTGTGTAGATGAACAAATTAACATCATTCCTTTTAAATCTTCTCAGCCTGTCAGTTCTAATATTTATTTTATTTTATTATTGTCATTTTACAGTAAAAGCTTTAATAACTTGATTTAGTGTTTGTCTCTATTAACTAGCTGTTGGTAATTAAAGTTAGGGTTGGCTAACGATATATATATATATATATATATATATATATATATATATATATATATATATATATATCACCATATAACTTTTTACTTGATAGAAATATGAGACATGCTCAAAACAATTTTGAAAGAATTAATTCATCCATGTTTTGACAAACATATGAACAGCCAATAATAATAAAGTAGCACCGCACCAAACCAATTACACTAAGCAACAGCAAGTTGAGTTGACGCACACAGCACAGGTGTAAGAGCAGCCACAGAACACATGCTAATGTTTGGGCTGTAGTGGGAGGTAATAAGTGTTCCCTCAGGGAAAAATGTGCAACCAGGTTAATGAAAGGTAGAGAAGCCAGGATTTGGACGTTCAAAGCATGGTAAGTTTAATTTTCGGTTTACGCCAGTTATGGGAGTTAAGAAATGCACAACCACATACTGTATATACCCCAGCATTGTTTTGTGAAGATGGTCTGTTTTGTTTGTGTTCTCTTTTAAAACTTGAAAGCAATTTCTGCTGGTCAAACATTTAGCTTCCTTTTAAATATATGAGCTTATTTTATTTATCTGAAACAGTTATATAAGGTTCTTCAGCATATCCATCATGTTCAACCTCTGACAGAAAATAAATATTATTTAAATCAAAAATAACCTTCTGACGTCTTCACGACTAACTAATGAGTAACAGAAAACGTAAGCTTCACAAAACAGTGATTTGATTTATCAATATCGTCTGAAATGAAAAAAATGATTGTGATATGATTTCTTTCCCCCCACATCGCTAACTCTAATGAAAGTGCATCAGAGGGCATACGTGGCCATACAATAGACTTTAGATACAACTAAAAAGAAAAGAAAAAGACCCCTAACTACTGTGCCAATTATCAATGAGCAGAGTGTTGCTTTTCAGCTACAGCTTGCTCTAGAGGCTTCCGCCGGTTCTCAGCTGACAGATGCCAAGGAGAAGCTTTCAGACTCATTAACTGCCCACACAGTCAGTGAGAGATGGGAAGGGAGAAGGAATGGCTAAGTGTTCACATGTTTATCTACTCTCAAAGGATCCTCTTCTACCTGCCCACTCGCTCTTGGCTCTCACTCTTTCCTCTTCCACCTTCACTCCCACACTCTAATTTGTCATCAACATACAGGTTATTATCTGCTGGAGCTCTGAATAGCTATAGGTAGGTAGGTATGTATGGTGGCCGAAAGATGCCATACTGTCTTGCTAGCCTAAGGTAGATGGTATCGACAGCACAGATTAGAGCATTTACCATCACTCTGCAGGGGCCACTGTTCCAACTGAGCGATAGTGAAAGAATACTGCATGCATAAACAGTTCCATTAGCAGCTTGTCTACAGGGAGCGGGTGAGAAGATGGTCTGAAGATGAGAGCTCAGGGAAGGGGGGCGTCTCCTGCACTAGTAATTATCTGTGGGTGTCAAATAGAGCTGAAAAGCGACTACAGATTCCTGGCTGCATGAGTGGTCACATCCAGAACAGGAACTGATCAGTTGGAAAGGACAACAGGAGTGCCATTTTCACATGAATAGATAGAACATTTGAAAAAAAAAAAATACTGAATAAACTGGGATACATTCATAAAGTAAACATCTGTATGATATTACTATCCAATAGCCATGGCTTTCTTGGTTAGATTTACACCTTTTTGCAAACTTTTGAAAACATTATGAATGCAACTGATCATATCTATACTGGCCCAATCTCTGATTATGGAGTCCCACATTACTTAACAAGGAAAGTTACTGATATTCAATGTGTACATTCAACAAATTACTTTGTGCATATAACAATTTTTTGAATGACGGGAGACATCACAGTAGCCCACTCACCACATTCCAACATATTAACAGGGTGTACTCCAATGAATTGTGACAAGGTTGAACAGTTTTCATTAGAATCGAGTCAATTCTTATTTATAACACGCAATATCACAAATCATAAATCTGCCTCGGGGGGCTTTACCCTGTGTGTTGTCATGGTTATTGGTTCCATGATGATTTCTTGTAGTTATTATAATGTGATCAATTCAATTCTTTTTTACTTCATAGTTTAATCCATGTGTTAAATACTACCATTGCAACTAAAAAGACGGCCCTTACATGATTCTACTCTTGCAATAATTCTCTCAAAAATAAAATTGAGAGCTGCTGTTTCCTTTGATATGATTACCATGTTCTAGTTGTTTCAGCTGTGACACTGTGCTTCATCATGTACAGAATGTAAAGGGATTTTTCATACAAGAACAGTTAATCACCAGCACTTAAGAGTCTTCCAGTTTTTTTCTGAGTACCTTTTTGGGAGGTTATGATAAAAGGAAAATGTGTTTATACCAGCCCACAAATGATGAGGATAGTTAGTGAAAGATGAAAGGGAACATGGGCAATTTTACAGACAAAAATGGATCAATGAATGAGGAAGTGCAACTCACAGTCCCTCGGGCTGCCAGGAAGTTATGATGAGCTGATTCCACTACAACTCCCCAGTGACCGTAATTACATGCACTGACCAAAAATGACTGTCCTACTGACACATTGAAAATCAATGGGTTGTAGTACAGCTTTGTCTTATGCAAGATCAGATAATCTAATCTGAAGTTCCAGGCAATGTGTGGTCCTGAAATTAAACCAACATGCTCAAATCACAAAAATCACGAGCCTAAAGAGAGGGAGTAAAATTAGGCCTGTATGAGGAGATCAGTGTTTTTCAGTCACAATGGTGCTGGTGAGTGATTTCACAGAAGGTCAACATGAGAAGAGAGGGGTTGGACAAACGCGCTCCACTGCTCAGGCTGTTTTGTGAGCCTTGGCAGCCCCGACAGTCACAAATTCCAAAGTTTGCAAGTCAAAACACCAATTGCGATGCACTCTAGCATGAGTCTTCAGTCAGCCCAGCCCCCCTCTAACGCAGCCAAACCATGACTGCATGCTGACCAGGCTTCATTCTCATCTCTTTTTCCATTAAATTGAATGGATCAGCAAAAAACATAAAGCAGCCCCCATCTCCAGTTATCCAAAAATATTATGCTTTACATCTCAGATCACTGCTGACTGCATCAGCATGTCAGGTTTGTGTTTGTAGAGCTGAGCCAATCAACACAGGGCTAATTATTTAGCTATGAATAATTTATTGTTTAACTACTCATAGTAAACACAAAACATTTTGGGCAGGTATACCATCAACAAATTTAAACAGTATAACATGTACAGTCTTTACTATTTTCCAACCCACCACCCACCTTGAATTGATTCCAACCTAGAGAGAATGATCAGCTTTTAGTGAGCCTGAGTTTCTCTGACAAACGGAACCTTGTTTTTGACATTTAAACATGTAACCTACTCTGGGAAAAGCAAAGGAGAGAGAACTGAAACTACTCACATGTAATTCTGTGTAACCCTACAATGGTGGCAATATGTGTGTACAGTGAGAAAAAAAAAAAAGATTTATCACTGAAAGTCAACTGAAATGTGAATGTGAACCATAAGAATAGTTAAATAGAAACACATCACCTTTATGATCTGAGAACACCTTGAGCACTGACTTCCTCCTGTCACAGTAGACACTAATTGTTGATAATAAAGCCATGGAGCATAAAATGAAACTCACAGACCAGGACTTCATCCTTAAGACACCTAATTAAAGTTAATGAAATTCAACACCCGGTTAGCTGAAGTGCAGACATTTCTGTGGCACAACTGAACCAAATTTATGAGCAAAAGACATTCACATAATAGAAGAATTCTGAACTCAAAACATCACTTACAGGCAGTAGGTGTTTTCCCAGACAGACATGAGCAAAATATAAGAATAAGAGGGAAGCCACAGGTTTTTCACATCCATATTCAGACATAACACAACCTCCATTTACATGTTAGCCCAAGGCTTTTTAAAATTCAGTTCTTCTTCACTTACAGTTTGCAAAGTAGAGACATAAAAAGATGCACATTGTTCGTTGTTAGCCTAATGACTGTATTAACTTTGTGTAATGAGCCTAAGGAAAGTGGATAATGTGGGTCATAGTGCTACTTTGATAAGGCCACCAACAACAATTACATCCACGTGCACAAGATGTCTACAGAATCATCCACAAAACTGATAATTATACAACAGTGGAGGTGCACAGCATAGCTTGTATCTTTATTCCAGAACATCATTTTCCTACAGAAATGTCTCTTAGCCCCAGAGCGATTATAGAGAAGCGTACCTGAGCAAAACAACTGAATTAAATGTTAAGCTACAACTATAGTCAGCTCTGACCCACCAAAGTGTTAATGTTCCTCTGGTTGTAATAAAAGATTAGCAGTAGCCCTTCACAAAATACCATTAATCTCCATTCCAAACCTGCATGACTTTATTGTCTCTGTGGGTGACTGCATCTACATGAGATTTCAATTCATCAAAGCCCTGAGAACAATCTTCCAAAGGCCTCTTTTTTCTCTATGGACTACTAGTCCTACTATAAAGGATTGAAGCCAGTCTATTCAGTTGGACTGTTCAAGAGCCTCAACACTGTTTTGCATAGTCTGCCATAAAAATGCCTAAGTTTTATGGTACTCACCCATTTAAAGCTAATTATTTAAATGCATATGAATGAGACAAAGGCATTAAAATGTCCCCAATTTCTTTTGAATGAATGCACAGAATCACACAACAGATGCAACATATTAGGCATCTACAGTTTCATATGAGGAAAGAACAAATTGTATACAAGTGTATGGGAACTGGTCCTTATAGTGAACTTCCTCTGGCTGGTGGTTTTCCCTTATATTTTACCAATAGGTTGAATCAGAGTTCAATAATTCCTTTTTTTTTTTTACTTGCAGTTACAGTCTTCACATCAGATACTGGTTAGGTTTCTTCAAACCATGTGGGGTCTCTGTTTTTCTCATCAAGTCTGAGCTGTCACAGTGCAGAATGAGACGGAAAGTGATGGTAGTAGCAGACTAAGGTTTTGATCCACTGGCTAGCCTTCAGCAGTGTTGAGCATGCTCAGATGGGCTGCCACAGAGCCTGGCTCCCGCTTTGGCCTACTTCTGATAAAACCAATAATGTCATGGAAAGTTTCTTTGCTTTGAGTGTGTATGCGTGTCAGTAGCAGTACTGTGTGTGCCCTCAATATAGAAGCAAAATCTAATCTTATCAACCACAGCTATAAACAAAAGTACCACCCCGAGTGTCTGCCATTATTGATCCATCTGTCCGGCAAAGTTTGACAGTTGGAAAACAAAAAGTGGTGTGATTGTAGTTGAAGGAAAAGCCAAAACCACAGTTGCAGCTAAAGGGAAAGGCAGATAGAGAAAGAGAGAGAGAGAGGGAGAGATTAGGAAAATGGCAGCCTTCAACTGACAGTGTAATGAAATGCAATATAGGATCTGTTAAGCTCTACTTCCTCTGGTCCCCGGGCTAAGATAGTTGCTAGCATGAGCAGAAAGACAGCACAGTACTGCATCACTCACTTTGGCCCAACTGATTATAGAAAAGATGACCAATAGAACTAGGTCAGAGAGACACACCAAGATATAATAGGAGACAGAGAGAGAAAGAAAAAGAAAGGGCAAGTAGAAGATAGGAAGCTCATGTAAATTTAAGTGCCTGTCTCAATAAACTTATTTGTAAGTGAAAAAGAATCATGGAGTACACAGAATTTGCTTATTTACACTTTAACAACAGATCACCTGTAATTATGCAGGGTAATATTTACTGTAGCTACTGGGGTATGAGAGTTGCTTTACAATTATATGTAAATTTCTTGACAACAACTGCAGTTTTTTCAGGTCTTGTTTCTTGACAGATAAATTCCATGGTAGCAAGTGGGAAAACACTCATCATGCATTGTGGATTGTCAAATATTGGAGGAGGCAGAAGAAAAGCAAACAGTATAAAGACAAAACAAACACTCATGATTGAAAACATTCCAGTTTCCTCAGTCATAAAGTGTTTGAATAGCAGACAGAAGTACATCATTATTGAACAATATATACATGTAAAGGTAGTCAGTCACATTGGTGCCTATCTATTTTGGACCATTGTGATTATTATGTTACAGTAAAAGTAGATACTATTAATCCTTTGCAGGAAATGCTTTGGTTTCAACAGAATTTATATAAAAAAAAAATACCACACTGACCCATTCAGACAACCAACTTTAGAGACATAAGATAAGAAGTGCTAAAATAAAATGAATAAATAAATAAAAGATGCATGTAATGTATAATATAAAAAGAAAAAGTAAGGTTGAAAAAAAAGAGTTTAAGAATGCTCGGCTATTATTTTATTTAATGCATAATGTTAATTTTGAGTGCCAACTAAAACATAATGATCAAAGAACAGCAAAGAAGAAATTCATGATACAAGTTCTACACCAGCTGGAAATTTAGTGAAGGTACAAAGTGACTTCTGTTCAGACATAACAAATTACAATCAGACATCACAGAGAATGCACAGCTCTGGGAGAAATAGATTGGCTACAGCTTCAAAAATACCAACCTGACTGCTGTCTCTTCCCCCAAGTCTAATCAAAGTCAACAGATGTAAACAGAGGAGCAGTGTTGAGCTTGAAAAAACCCCACTAACAACACATGATAGCTCCACATGTACATAGAGTCATGCTTGTTTACTTTCAGTGTCAACAAAACTGAAAATGTGACATGCCTCAGTATGTAGATCCTATTCATGTTGGCACTGAAAATATTTACCTATCTCCGATGACAGACTTTATGTACCTCTTTATGTTCCTAAGGGTGAGTTAGAATAAAACCTGTATTTCCAATCACATGCAATGAAATGTTACAGCCTAAGCATCACAAACAAAGCCCTCACACAAAATTCCCACATCCTCATTTGACAGTTGAACATAACACCCTGTTAATCCATATTTGAAATGGGGGCAATCAATGCCACTCTAAAACAAGGACTCAGCAGGCACAGCGCAAGGCACAGCTGACAAATTGAGGACAGCTTTCAGCGCTAGGCAGTCAACTGAATCACTGATTCAATCCAATGAGAGATTCTACATGTATCTTCCACTGCGTCATCTTGCACCAGATTCCTCAGCACAATCACACAATCTATGACATTATAGCACAATTACATTTAGATATAATTTGAAGGAAAGGCTGTTTTCACTCTATAAATCAGTTTCATCAGCAGGTGAAAATGTTTCATCTGTTTAAAAGGCGTTTCCTCTTTAGTGACCGGCTGCTGTTTTTGTAGGTGCAGCTGCATTACTTAAATCCTTTGTGAATAAGAACAACAAGCTACTCCTCTTGAGGTTAAGTCTTACTCCTTTGCTGGTCAGCACGCCCACAACTGAGAAGTCAGGTCCAGCTAATTCATGAGAACTGTGAGGGATGATACTGTTTCATATAAACAAGCTCCATGAAAATCTGTGGTAAATTTTGTGGGCTGAAGTTCCATCCTCTGACCAACAGCTGCATGTGTCATGTGTAGAGTTATAGAGGAGCACAAAGGCTGCATGTCAACATCCTGTCAAGCACCAAGACAAACTCATAGATTATAAAAGGAAGCGAAGAACTTGGAAAAAAAAAAAACAGTTTTAGTCAGCGCCAAAAGACACATGAAGTGTAAAGTGGGTTAATGGTTCATTGGAGTTGGACTGAACTGTGTACATGCTTTCTTATTTAAGGTAAAACTACACAGAATTGTGAAACATATTTCAAACAGGCTGTTTTTAGAGAAGCACAGGCCAGTTTTCATGAAAATGTACGAAACAGTGAACAATAGGATGAGTCTAACACTGTCTAACACTTCAAGGTGAAATTGCTACTCTTAGCAGAAGAAATGCATTTTTATATTTCTTAGTCAAATATGCACTGAAGTGTCACTTTGTTTGATCACACACATTGATTCACTATTCACTGATTCATCAGTGTCACATTGATCAAAATATAAAGAGGAAATAATGTGGAGGAAGACATTTTAAAAACATTTTGCATGTAAGAATGCATTTCATTACCACAACCATAGATACATGTAATAAAAGAAATCATTATGTATCATTCTGTTTCAGTACATATTTTGATATGCTTACTGAAAAGTTGCTACACTAGGTATTTTTGCAAATTCCAACACTGCCCTCCAATGGCTGCAATCACTTGTGATTTAAAGTAACAACAAAATAGCACAAATCAGCTGCAAATTCAGGCCAACTTATTCAGTATGCTTAAAATCATTAAAGTAAAATACACATGTATATAAAATGAATCAAGAAATGATGTTTCTGTGTAATCCACCTAATTCATTTGACGTGACATTTCCTTTTGTTAACTGGAGTGTTATGACACCCTCTGCTGGGGGAAATTAGTAATGACACTGTTTTCTGAGTTATGATATTTAAAGCCACTACTAGCATGAATGTTGACATCTGGTTTTAATCTAAATATTTATTTCTCATTTTCAGAAGCTCAGGCAGCTACCAGTGCAGCTGGACAAGGATGTAAAAGAGGAACACTCCCTAAAGATGAGCATGTCATTCAGACATAAACATTTCAGCGAAGTATCCAGGGTCACAAGAGGCGTCTCAATAAATCTATGCAAATTCATTTAAGGCAATCACAGAAAGGCAGAGCTTCTTGACAAGAAAATGTAGTCAGTTTGGAAAGGAGCTTCCAAACTGACAACAACTACACTAGATTTTAAAGGTGGAATATAAATGTATTGTTTTAGTTTAAGCCTAAATAACACTTAACACAAGTATTGTTCCATGGCCATTCTTTTGACCGGGTAAATATATGCATTGATCACTTCTACATAATTAGAATCTTAGACAATAGTATCAGACAACCTGTGATTTTCAGTAGAAATTAACAGTCATCACATGACTTCTGACATTCTGTTAGAATAGAATTTGCTCATGCACTGATTTCAATATCAGATAGTTTAAATTTTAGGAAACACAATAGTTTCGTAAAACATATATTAAAAATGTCAACTCCTCATTACTTTGTGACAATGATTGTATGATTATTTCCAAAGCTGTGTATAATAATCACATACTATACATATGACCATAGTTTTATTTATTTCCCTGGTGCAATAGATAAACAAATATATATGTATACTGTATAAGAGAAATGATACAATGCTGTTACATCAGACAACAACAAAAAAATAAGGCTGAGATTGTTCTTTTTCTGGGTAAACCTTCACACATTCCTACTCCCACAAAAGACTATTATTCAGATCAAAGAATAGACAACAAATGTGGAAGACTCAATCAGAAGATGTCAAAAAACATGATGAAAGAATAGCCTATATTTAATTTTGCAAAATAACTTCAATCAAATGAGGGAACCTCAAAATAATTCACATCAAAGTGCCTTTCATCTCTCTCCTGCATACATATAGATGTGCAACTCATTTTGCTAATGGCAATGCCTGAGGTAAATAAAACAAGTGCATATGTAACCGGATTGATAATTCACAAAATCCAGGTACTGTTGTTTCGTTAAGCAACTTGATTCACAAAGACATCCTACACATTTTTTTCATATTCTCTGTGCTTTTCCAGGTGCAATCAGAACCTTACAATATGGTTTTCTCATGCTGCTTCTGGAGGATTAATTAAGTTAATTAAGGATTCTGGATGACAAAAATATTCTGAGATTAATAATTTTTTTTGCTGCATAAACGAAAAAATAAAATAAAATCTGGTCAGGTTATTTACAGAAACATAATAAATATACAGATAGAATGAACCAGAACTTTCAGGTCACCAAGGGGAATGGGGCTACAGAAGTTAATTGGTGAGAGGGGCGAAAGGGATGGTGGGGAGCCAATATAGACCAACCTGCCAGGAGGACAGTCTCCCCAAAGCAAGTCCATCAAAACATCAGACCAAAAAAAAAAAAAATCTGATTTCAATAGGATATACACTGTAAGTAGGATATGAATGAACAATCGTAAACCTGGTCCAAAGGTTTTGTTTGTGATAAAGTATTCATCAATATTACAAAGAAACAACATGAAGACCACGCTGCAAGTTATTACAACCAAACTGCTCACATCCGCAAGAGTTTTTCTGTCAACTTAGTGTAAATATAAAGTGGAAGCTGAGAAAAGGCTGACTAAACTTTAATCAGTGTTTGCTCAACGTCTATATTTGTCCAATTTAAATTACTTTTCTGTAGATGTGTTCATTTTACATCAGGGAATGTGCCGGATGAAAAGCTAGGCTTGATTCACTTTGGGTGTATTGCACCTCAAACAAATACATTTAACAGATTAATTGTGTTTTTGAAGTGCAGTGTTTGTCAAAGTAAATGGGTCTGACTTTTTATACGAGCCTTCAGAGCTTCTCAAAAGAGACAACAACCAAGCACAAAGTCATGCTATTTCAATTCTGAGAAAATGCCTGAGTCTTATGTCTCAATAGAATAGAATAGAATAGAATAGAATAGAATAGAATAGAATAGAATAGAATAGAATAGAATAGAGTACACTTTTTTGTTAGTACATCAGTTGTGCAACAGTACAAGAGTGCACTTGGATCAAAATAACAACACAAAGATACAGACATGTATTTGAAAATAAATAAAAATCTAAACTAGTGTGCTATTAAAATATGAGCAAATTAGAGACTGTATGACAGGGTAAACATTTAAAAATATAACGGTACAACTAAAAAAAATGTGTAAATGATGAGTGCACTACGGCTGTCATACAAACAGGGATCTACTTTTCCCAACCCACCCTAAACATCTCCTGCTATAAACAGAGGAATTTTCCATAAACCACAGAAATATGGTTAATGATCTCACATGACTCATGTATAACCAGCAGAGGTGTGAAAAGTACTCTCATTCTGTACTTACTGTAAGTAGAAGTACAGCTACTTGTGTGAAATAATGCTCTGGTAATAGTAGAAGTACTTATTCAACTAATTTATTTAAGTAAAAGTAAAAAAAAAAAAAAGTACCACTTCTAAATTGTAGTAAAGTAGAAAAGTAAAAAATAAATAAATAAATAAAACCATGTTTTATTTTGCCATGAATGAAACAATACTCTTTTAACCAGGAAAAATCTGAAATGTTTCCATTTTCTAATTCCACAGTGAACGGTACTGACGAGAGTTCTGCACCAGGTCTGGTACCTGACAAGTAACCTGCAAAAACATGTGGGGATGGGTGAAAAAAAAATTCTATAAATGTTTCTAGGTAGAATGGAATGAAATGAGGGGTGGGGAGCAGGCAATGATGTGAAAAAAAGAAGACTGGAAAGTTTGGAAAAAGTGGACCCACTCAGGACTCTGGTACTAACTCTGTGCTCCTTCTCTCTAACACTCATTTTCCCCATGAAGTGACTTATTTTAAGGACTGTCACATCCGTTCAGTTTGAAAAAGTAACACACCTATTCTGAGAATGTAAGGAGTATAAAACACAAGTATTCATTTAAAAATGTAGGGAGCAAAAGTACAATGTTGCCAGAAAAAGTAAAGAATAAATCTACTTACGAACAGTAACAAAGTACTTATACTGTGTTACTTCTCACCTCTGATAACCAGATATGACTAGTGTACACACACACACACACACACACACACACATACTGTGTGTGTGTGTATATATATATATATATATATATATATATATATATATATATATATATATATATATATATATATATATTACAAATACACATAATGTAAAACAATAAAGTGTATACATTTTTAATAAACAAAACAAAATATTCCATAAAAAGTCTAACGTGACATAATTAAGAAAGTTCATACCTTGTTAGGTCACATTAGAAGAACAAAGAGAAATGACAGAAAACCTGAAAATATCCCGACACATCGTCTGGTACAAGATACACTGCACTAAACTCCACACTGTTAATAAAATAATACACCTTTGGTTTGAATGAAAACTGGTTACATAAAAATCAGAGGAAAACAAAGATATCCAAAGAGCTATTACAAATCTCTGATAGGGGTTAAATATCTTTTCACATATCTCTAGAACAGTCCAAAGTCCATACCTTACACTAGAACGATAATATGCAACATGACCATTGTGAGTAATAGCAACATAATATTCCATGTCTGCATTTATCAAGCCAAATACTTTGATATAAACTCAATCAGTGTCCCAGTAGGTAAAAATAATTCATAAACACATTTTAAGTGATTCAACCACATGTTTGTAATTTGTTTTGACATAACTGACAATATGTTCCCCATTTTATAATCCTAAAACCAAGTTTATGCTTTACAAATATATACTGTTTGTTTTAATAGCTGCACTTCTACAGGTTTTTTTTTTTTTTAAACGGCATCACCTTGCAGATCCACACCTTTATGTGACATCATTGTACCCTAAAACACACACACACACACACACACACACACACACACACACACACACACACACACACACACACACACACACACACAAGAGCACAATAGCTTGAGGTCTATGGAGGTGCTATTAAGAATTACAACAATTTCTGCCAAGCACCCCTCTGTGCAGGTTTTAAAAGAAAATGTAATTAAATAAATTATAATAATAGTACATGTTTAATTTTTTTTTAAAGGAAAATTCTAATTTTGGCAGAAATCCAGCTTCAAGTGTGTTTGGTTTTTGGCAAAGAGTGAACTTCTTGTGTACACATTTACACTGTCAACGTGAATGACTAATAAGCTTCCTCCTCCATAAATAAACAATGAAAACAAATAGTCAGAAAGGGAAATCTAACAGCTAAGAACATCATACACTCTACTTATTCATTGCTTCAAATCCCTACACACAAACCTGCAATATATTTGAGAACAATTTCTGTAGCATCTGTAGCCCACATTCATCATTTAAAACCACACCAAGAAATCTGACTATAACTACGAAAGCTCAGGGAAGGTTCAAAAGTATTAATGCAGCTTCCTACATGGAATCACACCAGTGGGTAGAAGTTTCCCCAACAGATTTAGTGTCAGTACAGCCATATAACACTGAGCCAAAGGAAATTAAATCTGATGTCTTGTTTTGGTGTGAGTAGTTATGCTGTGGATGTAAAGCATATTTATAAGTCTGACGAGATGAATGATTTGATAGAAGAAAAACACATTAAATCAGGTTTTAAGTCTAAGATTCAGTAGTCGAGTCATTTCGTCCCCATGGACTTTGCCAGAAACTGTTACTTCAGGTTTTCTTAATTTTAGTAAAAAGATATGATGAAAATAATGTAATGGTTGATACTCCTGCACGATTTAGTGATAAAGTGTCATTAACCCTTGAAGACCTATTACTCCACAATACATTTTTTTCTTTACATTTAACCTTTATTGTGATCCATCGCCATTTATTATAATGCTATCATCTACCTTTTGTGTATTTCTGCGAAATACATGTATTTTCTTTTTTTTTTCATTTATCAATCATGTAGCTGTTCATAAATGTGGAGTAAATTAGGTTATTATAAAGGTTACAATATCAAAAAGTGACTTTTCTCTAGTACTTTTTATCTAGGTAGTTGATAAAATATAGCTATATCTATATCTATGACAGTTTACAGTTCCAAACAGCCATTAATTATCCATTAAACTGTAATTATCAATATACATTACAAGCTTACTGTATATAACACTATGCTGCATTTCATATATTTTTCATATATAATTTCAATACAATATTATTTAAATGCAAAATGTAGAAGTTTATTATTATAGATATGAAATACTCTTAACATCTGTATTTACAGTCCCATGCCTTTCTTTACACATTGTACTGTTGAGACCTTATCATCGCTCCTCTCTCTACCTGGATGCATGCTGTTTATACCAGTCACGGTACATTATATTGCCCACTGCCACCCACACACTCAATAAGGACTGACATCGGTCTGGTGGCAGGTAGTAATAAAACTGTCAGGCAGGTAAGAATAAATCCCAGTAACTTTTTTCCAGAGTGCACAGGCCCAGAAAAACTGCAATCATAACATCACAGTCAAAATTGACAGTGTATTTATGAGACCCACCAGCAGAGGTCTTATTCTGAACCTTAGTGCGCTTATTCTCATCTGGATAGGAGGAGGAGGAGGAGGAGGAGGAGGAGGAGGAGGAGGAGGAATGCCTTCACACATCAGCCTGTGAATAGCAGCACAGAGGTGGCAGGGCTGTATTTATCTTTAAGCATGTAGCACTGATATTTAAACCAGACTCTTGCCATACAGAGACATTCATCCATAGTGCTACAGAAACATATTGCAGAAGCCTGACACATGATTAAACTGATGAATCACCAGGACGTGCAGCCATTACTACAGTTATGAAGCCGCTGCCAGCTCAGTCCACACTGGCCTCATCTCACACAGTCACTCACCCTCTAACTGAGAGTGGAAGCAGGCTGCACAAAGCTGATATAGAAAATAAAAGAGGAGACATACTGACTTAGAAAGAGTGTCCATCCATTAGTGGCAAGGTAAAGACCTATTTTGATGACTGGGTCCTCACACTGTTTATTTTGACAACTGTGCAAGGATGTACTTGAACATGCAATGAAAACAGCTGATTCACATTTGTTCATACTGAAGCGAGTGGTAAAATGGTACTGCATAGGCATGAAGAGCAGAAAATAATAAATGAGGAATAACAGAAAGTTAATGAGAAGGATGCAGGATTAAGAATTAGGGGGATTAAAGAGAATTTAATTGCAGAAATGGAATGTAATATTCATAATTATGCTTTCATTAGTGTATAATCACAGTCAAAGAGATCACACACACTGAACCTTTATAACATGGGGTTTAAAGGTATTATGACACAGGAAATATACTAAATATGCCAAACACTAAGCACTTGGATAAACAGATGTAATGCTGATGATCATCTGAAGTAAGAGTTTTAGATAAAGTCATGCACAGTAACCAGCCACACTTTCTATTTTGTCTATTTATGAATCACCTGACCCTCAACAGATGACTGGAACTCAGCTGGAGCCAGTTTTAATAAAGGGATGGGCATTTAGAAGTTTGTTTCCTCTGACGCTGTATGTTTGCTGAAAATAAAGCATTTTAGAAGACAGTGAAAACAGCACAGAGAGGATAAGAAAATGAAAAGAATGCAGGTTTCAAAACATTTGCTAATGTTTTATGAGGTAAAAAATATTCCCAGTGTTTTAATCCTTCGAGAAAGAGTACAAAAGGCTCTGGTGAACAGATTAAATTTGGATGAATATCAGGAGCGCAACTTTAAGATTTGTACAGTATGCTGTTATGCCTTTTAATTTCAGGTATCTGTGAATCACCTGACCCCAAACACACAGCTGGAGCACAGAGAAGCAAGACATGTAGAACACAAACTGCACATTTAGCTGTTTGTTTCCTCTGGGGCTTTGTGTTTGTTGTACACACTGCCTAAAAGAGCAACAGATTTTGTATGTTTTTGTGTAGCAATGACTACACAGTGGACATTCTTCGTGTGGTAACTCCAGTGATGACATTAGACTTTTGAGAAGCACACATTTACAATATCAATCACAGCAGGTATACATTATTCAGTGAAAGACTTGGCACAGAGTTCAAATATTTGCTCAGGCAGGGACAGCCAGATCTGAGGACAAAGCGTGGGAGAGGAGTCTGACAGCACAAGAGTCACTACCACGCCACTGAGCAATAAATGCAGTGCATTATCCAATCACTGCCACTGTGTGTGAATCCCTGCCTCTCCCCCAGGGAGAACACCAAAGCCAAAAGTTACTATGTGAACTGTTCTGATACTGATGAAAGTCTGATCCACTTCATTTTAAATATCTCAGTTTTGTGTCTAATTTAAAGTATCTTATAATAACTCCTCATTGAAGCAAAAGTGATGACTTGGGTGCTATTTATATCAGCCAAGTTTCCCATCGAGCAGCAAAATTTACAGTCTACTCAATTCATAATGGGCCTTGCACTAAACCATATGCATATACAGATACAAGAGCTGTGTAAGTATTTGCAAAAAGCACTTGAGTTTGATTTATATTTGGAAATTTTGATGGGAGGTCCACAGTTTTGATCTTACATAAAGACTTTTAAGCTGAATGGCTTCTGTAAATGGCTACAGTAGAGGTGGTCTGAGTATACTTAGGAAGTCAAGTTATTGTTGAGATT
Organism: Siphamia tubifer; assembly: GCA_020466265.1. Classification (NCBI taxonomy): domain Eukaryota; kingdom Metazoa; phylum Chordata; class Actinopteri; order Kurtiformes; family Apogonidae; genus Siphamia; species Siphamia tubifer. Next base: position 25,583,901 of record CM035788.1, on the reverse strand, counting down.
AAATTCTTCCAAGAGGGGATAGATAATAAGAGATAAGGCTATTGTTCCTATAGCTATTTTGGCAGGCTGATATATGCAAAATAAGAACATTTAAAAAGAAGATATCACACCTAAGGAACCAAAAGCATATGTGCTGTCACTGTGTTTAAGAGATACAGAGGCAAATTGTGAGTGGATTAAAAACCATGAATAGTCACAACAAACCACACAATGTCTAGTAGGACATATGTAGCCTAGGCCTCAAAGAGAGCCCTATCGAACATGTGTGGTTTGCCGAGGTAAGGAGTAACAGTAGTCATTTTTTTTGGCCCTCAAATTGCGCAAATATAACTTGCGTATAAAACATTTGCCCATAAGTCTCATAAATTGTCATTTTCTCACTACAGACTACAGGCTCACTAGGGGTCTATGCCAGCTACGAGTGAAAGCGAGGTACACACTGTATGAGTCGCCAGTTTATCACAGGGCTGACATATATAGACAAACAATCTTTTTCACATTCACACCTATGGGCAATTTAGATTAACCAATGAACCTATCAGTGCATGTCTTTTGGACAGTAAGATGAAGCCAGAGTACAAGGATCTTATACCTTATATGTGCAAATGTCATGACATAACTAGTTATAGACAGAACAAATGAAGAAGGACCTACGACAGGTTGTAGAAATCCACTTGATTTTTACAAAAAATAATATAAAGATAGCTTTGCAGCACCTAGAGGGTTCAAATTCAAACTTTTCTAACTATTAGGATACCAATACATAAATAAATTAACCAAAGATTAATAAAAGTGGGTTTAGTAAAATATGACCCTGAGAAAGAAATATGGCGTGGTATGTGTGGACACATGAGGAAGCCAAATCATTTTTCAATTTAGTACAGGATAGAGCTATAGAGCATAGAGTACTATGTGTCTGTAAATTCACAAGATACGTTCATTGCCATGTTTATGGAATGACTTCTTGTGACATTTCACAATAATAAATACACAAATCATTGCATTTCTGATTTAATGGAAAACCTGACATTACACACTTCTGTTTTTTTTTTTACATTTAGTAAATATCAGTAAAGTTTTGTCCATATGTCCAATGGAAAAGTGAGTACTAATGTCAAAAGGGAATGGATGGAGTTGGATATTAATCCATTCATTGACACTAATTAATGGAAAATCTTTCCAAAATGAATAGATCAGTGAAACAACACAATTCAATCACCCCTGACTGAAGTACACTATAATATTACATTGACCCATTGTGAAAAAGTGGTTCAGCGTCTTTGACTACAGAGCAAGTAAAATAAATGAGCCTGACTCACTGCCTTTTTCCATCTGAATGAAGACAAATGTAAGACTGAATTTGTAACAATTTGTTTCAGGAATCAGTATATTGCTCTAAAGGCCTCTGTGGACATTTTAACATGATGCTCCAAGAGCTCACAGCTGTAGAGCATTTGAGCAGACTGGCAGCTTCCAAAAGCTGTCTAATCATCACAGACCATCTGGAAAACAACTGGGCTATGCATTGTCCACTCGACTGAGGTAGACAAACAAGACAAAATGAGAGGGGAGAAAAATGGGAGGGTTTGGCTAGACTAGAATGGTACCTACACCAATTTAGCTTAAGAGCTAGCCATCATAGAGATCACAAAGTGGACTGCAAATAACTGGGTTTCATGCTCATGTCAAGGTTGTGTACAACTATAAAGATGCATGAAGTGACCAGTTTAGTTTGTTGTCACAGCATCTTACCATGATAATTTCTCACTGTCTGGGTTTTAGTACCCCAGGACAACCTGTAATAGCGTGGTTGTGTTTCTAATTCCAAGCAAAATTTGGGTCCTCTAGAAAACATACCTTTAGTAGCACTCAGTAGTATAGTGTTGGGTACATTGGACAATAAAGGACAGTAAAAAAAACCACCAAAATACTGAAGATGAACACGACTTAAGACTTATTTTTACCTTATTACTTGTTTTGTATCCTGCATTTTTTTAACTATATTAAAGTACTGCATAGAAGAAAATGTAAACATAGGTTATTACAAACTCAAACTCTTATTTTAAATTATAACATTTGCGAAGTACATTAGATACTTTCTGAAAAATGTTACATAGATACAAATATAAGTAGGCAAAGGAAACCAACTGAGTGACCCTCATGAAGGCAGTTGTCCTCAGACTCAACCTGGCACAACATCAGCTCATTGCAGATTACAGCAGGGATTACTCAAGTTCAACAGCTCCCTCAGCATTAAATCAAAGACTCTACACAACTAAGAAGCTTTAGGACCAAATAATTATTGTTGTCTACGTGCTCCTGACTAAACCCTAGAGGTAGTTCTTCATTCAATCAACATATTCCATCATGGATTACACATATATTTAATACTGGACGGCATACACTCTACAGCTACCCTAACAAGAGTGTAACACAAGTTTAAAATGACCTGTATGTATGAGTGTAATATGACCTGATGTATTATCAGAGATAAGACTGAGCAGATTTAGTTTGAAAAGACAGTATTCTCTTACACTGAGCCTTTTTAACAGTCATGAGGAAGGGGTGTTTTCTATTTAATGATATATAAGAAACATGCAACTATTAGTACACAGATATTGTTAATCTCACCTCGTCATCTGAACCTGCTTTATCCTCACTAGGGTTGCAGGGGTCACTGGGGGCCTAATCCAGATACAATGGGTGAAGGCGGGGTACACCCTGTATGAGACGCCAGTTCATCTCAGGGCTGAACATATATAGACAAACAATCACTCTCACATTCACACCTATGGACAATTTAGATTAACCAATTAACCTATCAGTGCATGTGATTGGATGGTGGAAGGAAACCAGAGCATCCGGAGGAAACTATTAACAGTAGCAAAGGAAAAGTTGTCCAAATTGTCTCTGAGAAAGTGCCTTAATCAGCACCCGGGACAGTCTCTAACTTCAGAAAATGTCCTACACATATGTCCATATAGTAGACAGCATCCACACACCAAAACAGATATACATTTTTTGTGCAGTGCTAGGCAGATGGCGGCAACCCAATGTGTGAGAGCAGACTCGGGGGCTCTAAGACAGACTGGTTATGTATTTGTCTCCCAGTCAGTATTCAGGTTCACAGGACTGAGCTATGGAGTAGAGAGAGGGATGATGTAGAGCAGATCCAGACCTACTAGCTTCACTCTTAAATCACATTACACACACAAGTGAGTTGCATGAGGCCTGAGCAGCTACAGAGTTAATGAGTCAGTAGCTAGAGTCATCACAGGGGAAGTAAACACACTCAGAGCTTTACAGTTTGACGCAGACATTGTCCAAGGTGTGTCATTTGTACTGTAACATTTGCCATGTGTATGAGGGTGTCTTACTTATTTACCTGAAGTTAAAGATTGCATACAGGCTTCATGAACACAATTATAGTGTTATTTTTACCGGTACTTAATATTTTCAAGTTCAAAGTTACTGCTCAATAATTTAATACTTCAAATTCTTGCTCATCCTTTTACATTTGCAAACACTCATTTAATGAAATTTGGCTTGTGTTGGAGTTTCCCCTTCAGTGTTTGGACCCTTGTGAGACATGCAAGGGAGGCAAATTGCAAATTGATTTGGCTCAGAGTGTGAATGATTGTTTGTCTTTGTGTGACTGATTGGCAAGCTGTTCAGTGTGCATGTACCCTGTCTCTTGCCCAGTGTGTCCTGGAATAGCTATAGGCTCTGCTAAACACAGGAACAGGCCATTCATTTTAACTTCATACCAGACCATTGCCAGAACACAGACAAAATGTGTAATATAATTTAAAGGGATAGTTCACTATTTTTCACATGGATTCACCGTCTTTACTCTGGTGCACCCACAGTGACTTACCCCGACAGTGTCCTGTGAACACATACTGTTTTGAAAAGAAACACGTTTCATTTTGTTGACCCCAGGAAACCTGCTGGGACTACTTTCGCTTTGACCAAAACCAGACCAGAACTGAACTCAGAGGACACTGTCGAGGATAAGTCACTGTGGGTGCACCAGAGTAAAGATCCCATCCAAATTCATGTGAAAAATACTGAACTATCCCTTTAAGCTGCACAGATAATTGCAAGTATAGATTCACTTGAAGTAAAACATCTCCTGTTGTTAAGCCAGTGTTGAACATGATGCAGGTCTCCTGGGGTCATCGGATGTTTTGGCAGTTTCAGACAGTAAATAAACCCTCACTCAGACAAACCATCCAGGGTCGATCAGATCTTAACTTCTGCTCTGGCAGATATTATCAACAAATCCACAATTTTAATCAATAGCCACCTTGAGGCACTCTCCACAGTGCCTGTATTCTTCCAGAGAGCTCTCCTCCTCTCCTCTCCTATGATGTCAAATGCAGCATAGGCTCTGCAATGAGATGCCCCTGCAAAACCACTGCATTCAATCTTTCACTTTAGTTGGCATGTAATGTCTCTCCAACATTTTTTGGATAAGCTTTGGGGTCACGGATCCATATGCTTTCACCAGATTCGAGAACAGTTCTGCCAGGTCTCCTCTGTGGTCCTTGGCATCTATAAGGGTCATCGCACAACATGCTACCTTTCTTCAGTGAGGAGAAATGTGCCAGCTGCTTAGCTATAATGCTAAAGAAGAGCTTCATTAGGGTTGCTTTACTGTAACCTCTAGTCTAAACACACAACACTGTCTTTGCATGGCAGTACAGCAACCAACGCAAGCAGCATCCTGCCTGTTTTTTCTCTGGTATTTTCCTGAACTGAATCATTGTACTTGACTGGGTGGTATTTTTGTGCTCAGTGCAAAGTGTACATTTGCCAGGCAAGGCACAAATAGGTGGGAGGTTGATTTACATGACACAAAACAGTGTGTGGTGTATGCTGAGTGTAGATATATCAGTACGACATTTCCTGCCCTGCTTATTCCTTTTTGATTTGATAACTTTTTCAACAACAGCAAACTTGCAACGGTTGCAAGGAATTACCATACAATTATAAAAAGTAATATAAAATCAAATAATACTTATGAGAAATGGCATGCCATTAGATCCATTTAAGTAATACGGTCTGCACCAGCCTTTAACATGAGTGATTTTCATAGTAACAGCTTCACAATATTATATTAATAAACTGAGTTTGTTAAACCCCTGCAGCCATTTGAAGGCAGCAGACTAGATAAGTGTGATACATGCAAGGGCTCCAATTTGAGATTTGCTGTGCCAGACCACAGTCCCTGACAGAACTGGAGTTTAATATGCCATGCAAACTGATTTTTAATGGAGGTTTAACACTCAACTGTTGATTGGTTTGCTTGTTTGAAGTGCCTCAATCGACCAATTCACACCTGTCGCCCAATCAGAAAGTAATTTTTATGCTCAAGGTTTGGAAAAATAAATGCCAATGTGGAAAATGTAATCGTGTTACATTAAACTTTAACAAGGTTGTGGAAATCCTGAATGATTATGTTTGAAAAGCAAAATGTAGCATGTTCAACCCTTAATATGTGTAAGTGGCTAGTTTCCAGCTTCAAAGGAGCTTTTGATTTCATGCCAAACCAAGCACTTTGAAAGTACAAGAAAAGTTTTCACTGATCAGGTCTATTTAGCCTAAATATGTTGGCAAAAATGTAATCACTTCTTAGGCCTCTTTATCTTGTATCTCTCATTCCCTTTTCTTACAGTTTTTTATTGTGACTGTATTTTCAGCATTACATAATCCAGTCTAATATAAGGCTTTGCACACACAGAGAAGTGTGGACTAGTCTTTAGAGAGAGGGAGAGCTTTTAAGTGTCTGCCACTGACAGTTGAAGAGGCTTCATAGGGACTCCTGAAGCTCTTCCCATAACAGATCAAGACCTCGACTCCCAGTACTCACCAGAGCGCAGGGGAAGCTACACCCAATGCAACCGAAAACACACATAAAAAGAAGTGAGAGATGATGTGAGTTTATTTCTCAGATTGTCCCCTAGCACTGGAGATTTTTATTCACTTTATCTTGTCAAAATGACAACAAATCACGTATGTTTGAAGTCTGTGATGCACTAATTCATCCTTCAGATCTCTGATAAGATGCTTCACTTTAGTGAAGCCTTAAAGTGTCAGCAGCCAATGTGCGGAGATTTAGAAATAAGAAATGAGGTAAGACAAAAAGAGTAACATTGATGTGGACAGGAGAATTGTTAGATTTTTTTACGTAATGTTGTCTCTAAATTTGTCATTATCATTGATTGTTTATTGTGGAATATAAATAATCATATTAGAATGTGTACTACCAAATAATCTTTTAATTAATGGTTGAATTGTAGGTACACTGTTTTGTGTGATAAAAGTATTTGATAACAGATAGTCATAATTGTCTCTGCCAACACTCCCATTTACTACTGCTGTACAATTACATTTATTGCAATGCCAATAAAGGTAAAGGTAAAGTAAGGTAAAGTACTTTTTTTGTCATGAATGAATTAACTTTTTCAGATAGCACCGGGAATCAAAACATAATTAGAAGCATTCCTATCTTAGGATACATTGTTAATAAACAGCTGCAGTATAATTACATTTATATTGTATTTTTAATTGTTGTGGAGGTCTGCAGGATAAAAACTTGTTGAACTTATGGGACTGGCTCTGACACGATCTTTGTGCATTTGCATCACGTTTGACTATGATCAAATTTTTTTTTGCATTTGAGCAGTCATAGTGTCAACTGAACTCTTAACTCCCAATTTCTAAACTTCATTAAATGTTCTTATTTACTCCTGTCTTAAGTGTTGATGGACACAACCAATTATTTCAGATATAAGAACAACACAGTAATATGGCTTTAAAATATGTAGTCAGCCGGTGTGTGGGCCTTTTAAGCAAAACATGAGCCAACAGCTAAACCAAGATCCACTTAAGAGATTTTTGTCATAATTGGCCAAATGTCAGTTGAAATGTTTTCCTCTGTTCTGAGTGATACATTATGCAGCAGTAGAAGTGAACAGCCTAATGAAAGTTATGGTTGCAGAGCAGACTAGTGTAATATTTATATTTCACGTTGCACTTTATACTGATAAATGCCACGAAGCTACAAATTGCCCTCAGAGGACACAAAAAAATTAAACATGAATGACTGGACATATGTTTGACTTTTGTTCAGTAGCATTAGTCTGTTTGTGCAGCTTACTTTTCTTACTTATCAGATTACGAAATAGCATCCCTAATTTTGCTTCTGACAGCAATTAGCCTTCACTTCACACCCTCCTTTCTGACATAAAATATCTGAGGCAAGAGCAGACAACAGAAGGTACTGGCAGGAGATCTGCACGTGTCTATTCAGAAATATAATTGTAGTGCACTTTCTACATCTGTAAGGAAACCAACTAATGATAAGGATTTTTTTGCCCAGTCAAACAGATTGCACCCCATTAAACCTTTTACACACTTCTTAAAGGTCAGGAACTGTCATATGCAGCCAAGAACTGACAATCATGTTAACAAACCAAATCATAGTTACAGTTCTGTTCAATATGTGGATTCAATTCAAATGTAGGAGAACAACAGAGATGACAAATCTGCCAGATGGCACAGTCTCATCAACCCATGGTGTAAGTCATGCACCAAAACAAACTGAGCAGTATTACTATATTTTGTTCAGCTGTAGAATTGACTGACTGCCCCTTAAAATCAATTAAACATAAACAATTCATTAGTTTGTGCACATGATCTTCAAATACTACAAAACATATTACAGATTTACATATTACATATAACAGACAGCATCCTTCTATGTCCTTATACAAGAATGACAGGCAAAATGGTTACAAGGACCAGACAGGTTGGTCTAAAGGAGGAAGTAAAGTCTCATATATGAATTACAGCTTTAGCTCTTAGACAACCAAAGCAGTGATGTGGCTGCAAGGAGTTCTGTTCCCCTGATTTATTGCCATATTCAGCAAATGAAACCAGAGCCAAAAGCCCACGACTTAAAACTTGACTCCATTCAGACAAATGGGTAGGCACTATTGAACAGCTCCACTCTCATAAATGAACCATGGCCGATTGGAAAGATACAGAGATCCAGGGGTGTTTTATGTGATGGGTAGGTGTTCTGTTGATGAAAAGAAACAAATAAAAGGCACTGCAAGTTCATTTTAAATTTTTAAGTCATAACAAAAGGTTTTTGCTTTCACATTTTCAGCGTGCTGTTCTGTTACATTGCATTGATTTTTGTTATACATGCTTGCTGCCAGCGAATTAAATAATCATTATACATGCCTGCCAGTGAATTAAATTATATAGATGCAGCAATAGTTTGATTTGCAGCTACTTAAGACATCTTTCTCTTAGTGGGGGTGTAAGTGTGGGCCTGCTGACACACTGCTCTCCAAATTAGAAAGCCACATTGGCATATAGCCACCTGCAAATAACCGAGAAACCTAGGGGACTCCTCAGTCTGAAGAGAGCAGTTAGTCTTGACTGAATCAATTAGTATCTGCCCTGACCTTTTTTCATTCAATACCCACAGTTCCACAAAATAATGAAATGTTAAAAAGAACCATGCCACCACTTCACACTATCACACCAACAGCCTTCACCATGCCCTCACCATCACATCCCTTTAGAGAACAGCGAACGTCAGCACAATCTGCTCCTTGATGCTCACACTGTGTAACCTGATGGTAACAACCGAGTCACGCAACCAACAAGTGAATAGACCAGATCCTGTTAGCAAGCTCAAAAAGCTATGAGTCAAGAAAATGGCATTAGGGATATGGTCCCTAATTTGTAGGTCTAAAAACAGGTGGGTGTTATGATGCTGAAACAAATGTAATCTTGGTTTTAGTAATAACAAGGATGATTTCTTACTTGTATTTATTTTTTTAGTAGCTACAATAACTGAAGAAAACACATGATTAACAAATACAAAATCTCCATATACAACTGGTGAAACACATTCACAAAACATAGATTACAAAAAGGAAAAAGGTTTCATTCACAATTTTTGTTGAGCAAGACAAGGAAGACCTCCAGTAATCAGTAATCTAGACTTTTGCAATTTTACCAATTTTCAGAAAGCAAAACCTTGATTTATCAAATTTACTTTAACACAATGGCCAATCTTAGATGTGAATATTTAATTAGAATTAGTGTAGTCCATAAACTGTCAGAAAGCACCTCATGGTTTCTCAAAGCTGACAAAAAGTGACATTTTTCTAATATTTTAACTAAAAGAGCCCAAATACTGACAAACCCTTAAAATTCAGAGGCTGTAACTTGTCTGAAACATGAAAAATAGAACTAAAATAAATAATACATTGTTATTAAGTTTTCTATCAAGTAATCCATCAGCTTTTTCAGTTATGAAACTGACATTAAGTTGTTTATGCTACTTCTACAGAATAACAATTTAACCATTTTTAAAGTGCTTATTTATGTCAGTAGGCAAAAAAAAACATAATTATCCTTTCAGACTATTATAATTCTAGTGATATGAGACTGTTGCAACTCTGTACCTGTATTTTATAGCTGTAGACACACATACTTTGACTAATTACAGGCGTTTTAAGTTAGGGGGTTTACTTACATGACTGTTAGCTGCAATTACCAACTGTTCATCAGAATTAGTCAGAGACAACCTCGCCATCATTTTACTGCTCTACTCCATGTCTCAAGGTAGAGTATGTGCTTTTCCATAATAGAATTAAAGTATTTGGGGAGAAAACCACAGAAAGAAGGTGTATGTTTTACGATTGTTGCACCACCCCCCCTCCCCGATTTTCATTTTCCACAACTTTAAGTGATGATAAAACGATCATAACCTTTTGTAAGACATACGGGAGACTCATCCAGCTACCCCTGGGCTAATGACTTTGGAGAGTTTTCAGAGGCATTTATTGGCAGCTTCACATAAAGCCTCTGAATGTCCCAAGTACTGTCCAAGGCAGTTATCATATAAACTTGTCAACAAATCCCTAAGTCAAAACAATGAGTCACAATAAAATTAACAAGCCCAGTTTTACACAATCCAATTACTCAAGCTTAAGTACTTCTAAGAGATGTCTCCATATAGAACCACTGGTAAATCAATCCATTGCCTTAAATTAATCACATTTGTTTGGCAGCCAGATGTATGACACTATCGTAACCATGTTGACCACATAACTTGAATTCTTAAAGCTTGTATAAAGCAACAAAGGATGGCAACACAGGCTAGTTAATGAGTGTAATTAGACATGTTGATAGATATCCAAAATAAGTTTTATTTTAGTGTAGATATGATCTCAGGAGTGGTCTTGTCAAAACAACCACAAGCTTAAAGAAGAGAAGGTTTGGTTACCAGCATACCAAATAAATTCCTGGAATGGAATGATGCATTTCATAGCTCCATTCTCAAATCATTTTTAAACTACACACACGGTAATAATACAATGATAGTTATTGTTGCACATATGGCAAGAAAATCTAAAACGCTCTGTGTGTGGTTTTTGCAGTTTGACATATTTTAGAGTTTTATTTCAGGTTAAAACAAAGAAATACATATACTGTGACACAAGTTGAAAAGCCACATGTATTTATATTTTGTTAATGTTAAATTGTATTAAATATTACATCTAATTCATGTTTCATTTGAAACAAATCAAAACAGTTTTATAAGTGATCATTATATGTGCCATGTTCATGAGTTTTACCTTTGACTGACAATGACTAATGGGTAAGTTATCATGCTTCATTTTCAGACCACCAATAGCCCTCTATTCAAAAGCAGAGGGAGATGTATAATTAAAAAAAAACATTACTTTAATCTCAAACAGTCCTGGCAGCTGCTAAAATCGAATATTTATACCTTTAAATGTAAATCAATGATTTATCAGTGGAGATGGTTAATCACATATCTAACAGATCATACACCCTTACTCAAATCATGCATAAAGCAGCTGCACACAAACAATGACAAATTATGAACCAGTAATTTGTACAATATATAGCAATATGTCCTCAGTCCCTAACAAGGCTGGGTGTTTCTGAGCAGCTCCTGGGTAATGCCTTTTCACTTGCCAACGTGCAGCCTGCATGCTTTGTGGGGGATGACATGGCTGTTGCTTCCTCTTAAAAAAGCATGAATGTAGTTCCCAAGTCTGCTTTGCGCTGAGAAGCTGGGATAAAATACTGGAATATAAAATTACTGCCTTTCTGTTGGACCAGCTGGCAACCTGCCACATGAAGCTCGTCAAATTCATGAGGAAGTCAAAGAAGGAGTGGGGATTCAGTGAGGATAATAAGGCATAATATCCTAAATTCACAGCCTGCATATTGCAATTCTTCAATCATACTCCAGAAGCATTGATGTACTTTGGCAAAGAAAATCTTCTGCGGTGTAAAAAAAAAAAAAAAAAAAAGTATACATGGTGCACGATAACACTATTCTGGTCTATAATGCAAATAAATAAAAACAATTAATTATATCCTTACATGTAAAATGTTCATTTTAGCAACAGATGATGAATCAATGTCTGAATGGCAGCTATTGTGATTTCTTTTGATCAGTAACTGTATCACTAAGGAGAAGAAAGATGTGAAATATGAAACAAAGCACAGTTCAAAGCCTGTAACACAACAAACTACTAATGTAATTCATGTAGATCCTGGTCTTCAAACGCAGAGGGGTATGTACTGAACAAAGCAAAGTGTTTTAGTGGACATGGAGGATATACCACATTGTCTACAGCCCACACAGCTGCAGTAAATGAGCATACTGGGGATAAAATGTTCAAACACATTCAATAGGCACAGACTTTAAAAGCAGTCTCTTTTCATATTCCTGTAATACCATACGCTGGCATGTACCTCAATTTTTTTTTAATATCTACTTAGGAAAAATGTCATTTTAAAATGTGAGTAGACCGTATAAACCTAAATATAGAGGATAACTGTCAGAAAAGGAGAACATATTATACTTTGGCTCAACTCTCCAACTCGGCTCTGCTTTGAGCAGTGCAAGTTAGAATAAATAAAAACAGTCCGCAAGAAGACAGGAACCACACTTTGCCCATGTCTGTCTATTTGCACAACATTCTTGTTTAATCATTAACCTTGGCGATAGGCCTCTACCGTACAGAGACTAGGAGTAAAGGTTCCAAATTTATAGCCTTGAGCTATTTACATTTTCTACATCATGTGTTTTCAGGACATTTTAAGGAGTTTTTTTTTCTTAAGATAAAACAAAAATGTAATTGTTTATATTCAAGAGGCTCTCCACTCCATGGCATGCAACAGTTTACAATTCATGTGGCACAATCAGATACAGTTGGGAGATGTTTTTGTGCTGATAGATAGTGTTCAACTCACTTGATAAAGCAACGTGCTCCCTCGAAAGTATATCCCTCTTCCCATCCAGTGGGTAGATCTGTGAAGAAGAGATGGTGGTAACAAACAGATGTGTGTTTTAAATTAACTTGAGCTTTAGTATGTCTTCCCAGCTGTCAGTTCAAGAGATGAGATGCTGCAGCCAGTTAGTCACATTAGTTAAAACACAATGCAGACACTTACAGCATAGACTGTAGATCTGTACCGAAATGAGGTTGGCCATATGGTAGGTAAACATTTAATATGGTAGTTTGAATTCCTTTATACTTAGAAGTAAGCTAATTTGAGCTAACGTTTGCTAGCTTTGTCTGTACTCTACTCTTCATTTCATTAGATGGCTGTGTTTCTATTCACTGTGGTCAAGTACAGTCTAAAAAATGTAAGCTGTTGTGTACTACATAACAACAGTAAATTAATTCATCATAACACACTGATGATTGCTGATAAAAGTCACATTTGTGGAAATACAATGCAGTCATTTTACATATAGATGAGACTGATTATATAATGGCCAATATTGGTTTGGAGTTCTTTAAAGGACTATGCTAATTTTAAGGATTTACATCAAGCCTTCACTGGCTGTGTGTGTACTGTATACTACCTGCTGACCATTGAATTCATTAGTAGACTGTCTTTCTGCTCACTGTGGTCAACTATAGCTCGTAGATTTGAGCTGCTACATGACAACAGTAAGTTAATACATCATTCACTGTTACTAGTAAAAGTCAACAAGTCCTCAAGTTGCGAACATTAACTTGGCGTGAAGACCCTCACGAGGAAGAAGAAGGCAGGGGTGGGCACGAGGGGGTTCACTTTTTACAGCACGAGCGCCAAAAGCCCACTGATGCATTCAGAAACACTGCATGGGGATGTCAGTGTGGGAAATGTTATTTTAGGATTCAGGCAACAACAACAACAACAGCAGCAACACATGACAACAAACACGGGGGACAACAAAGCCCGCAGAGAAACTTGACCGTCGTGACATGACATCTTACCTGGAGTTTTTCTGTGTCCGGTTATTACCGCTTCGCCACTTACGGGATGCAGCCAGGTTGTACTCTTGGCTTCTTCGCTGTTAAAAGACAAATGGAAGCGCATTCATTATTTCACGCTGAGTTTGTTCTAAGCACAAACCGATAGAGATAACTTAGACCGTGTTCTTTGAAGGGACAATTACTTCGAGAAGAAGACGCGTCCATCCCGTGTGACCCCGTAACTCCAAGAAGACGGGAGACAAGAAATCCACTCGGGTTGTAGATCCGCCGCCATGTCTGGCAATACTGAATGACACTCGCGCGGCTCCGCTCTCCCAGGCAGCGCGTACACGGAAACCTTGGCAACGGCGGATCTGAGAGGAGGGCAGGAGCCCAGGGGGTAGGGCACACAGGTACACTCAATTCATTTGTCTGAGAGATGGTATCAATGAAACGCTTATAAAAACACTACCTACCATATCAGATTATACTTCTCTTTGTGACAAATTGTTCCTCATCTGCCCTGAAAGCTTAATTTTCTCGTTTGTTTGACTGTGCTAAATTTCCTTCTTTGTACCTTATGGCTTTGGATGCACATCATTGCTATTCTAGGGGGGCAGGGCTATTGATACAGGGCCAGATAAACCTGCAAGGGACCTCCAGGCAGAAAATGAGCAGCTGAGCGTCTGTTTACCCCCCCCCCCCCTTTTTTTTTTTCAATCTTTGTACTTTGTGTGCATTTTCTTTTCCTAAGGTGAAATACTAGCCAGCCTCAGATGTTTACTATTTATTTGATCATGCCATGCAGTAGGCGTTTGCAGCACTAAGCAGACAACTGGCTCTAAAGGTTGCTGTTTTAAACAGAAATGGTCAAAATTAGACTTTTATCTAACAAACCAGAAATTGGGGGGGGGGGGGGTCCACTGTGTTTATGGAGATTTAGGGGCGAAATATAATATCAATAATTGTGGTGTCAGTTCTCTGTAATGTGTAGAATATATAGATAGCATGTATTTTTGTTTGCTTAGAATATGCTGTTTATCTACAGAAGGTGCTCACCATGTTTCCACAGAGGCGCAGAACAGATTTTCTCTCCTTTTTTCCATTTTGAGATGAAATCCCATAAGTTGCATTACTGTTACCCATGCGATTTACTTAAATCCTTAAGTAAAAGCACAGCACAGACAAAACAAATGCTGTCTATGATGAGGGATTAATGGATGTCATGAAAAACACTGGTCTTTTAAAATTTGCTTTAAAATGTGCAAAATTCTATGTTAATTTTTCTGAGATTTAAGTACTTAAATCTTGTAGAGAAATGTGTCATTTCTTTCAGTGCAATGAGAATACTCGATAAAATTAAAGAATGAAATAATATCGTGAAACATTGAGAGACCCCAAGTGGCAGAAAAAACATTCAGTGTGTTTAATTATGCTGCTGTCATTGGTCACATTTTCTTCACTGAAGCACATGTTTACTAAGACCACAGTGAGCTAATTTAGAGGAATCAGTCGGAGCACATTTGGCAGTTTTTTTTTCCCCCTGGGACCCTTTTTGTGTTAATTCAAACACAGCAACATGTGAGTAGTGATCAAAGCCTCTAAGATGCTGATGTATTTGGGCGCACACTGCACTAATGAACACATTTTCACCTCTACCATCAGTTCTGGGTCTCCGCCCTCTGTTATTGTGCAGTGAAATTGCAGCATCAGCCTTTCACACCATACAAAGACAAGTCATCCAACACCACTGTGCTTGGGCTGTTTGTTGGCATCGTGTTGCATTGTGTTTTGGCTAAATGGTACGCCACTGTTTTTGAGGGGGCCATTGCTGGTGGGATGTGAACATATCTGCCAACTGCCATGTCATCCACTTTGGAGAATTACACCAAAAGGAGGGGAAGCAGTTAGGCTGTCAGTCTTCACCTGGTCAAATGTCAAACACTGAGCTCTTTGTTTTTCTACCTACCAGAGTATAGTCATAGCACGGCTTCCCAAAGGCTTCAGAAAGAGGTCTTTTTTTCCCTTGGGTAGTGTAGACAATGGTTCATGACAAGAACATAAGAACAAAGCTGAACTTCATGTACCAATGTGGTTTAACCTATTGACATGAGATAAAGTGCAGAGGTCGTGCTACTGCATACATGCACAAATAATTACAGTCCATTCCCAAAAGGAAGCTACTGATGCACTTACAATCATGTTTGAAATAAAATAAATAGGAAACATAAAAAAAAAACAAAGCCCTTAGGCACCTTATGGTTTTCCTCTCATTTAGTATTAATAAGGCCCATTAAAGTCTAAATGATTGAATTAGAGCTTGATATAGTAGCTACCTCTGTGTACTAATGGGAAGAGAAAATAAGGTAGTGTCTAAAAGCCAGTGCTTCTGAGGCTTCCTTCACATGGTGAATCTGTGTTTGGGGCCTGTTTTTATTAATGTAATGAAATAAAAACACAAAGAAGAACAGAAGAAACATGCCAGCGCTGTTTTTTTTTGTATTTCTGACTTTAATATTATATGTTAACTTACAATATGTCACACAATTCTAAGGTATATAGTAGCTTAATAGCCACATTATTCAAAAAGCTGAAAAAATAGATCCTAGTTTTTAAGTGTCAGAGGGTATTGTACTATGAAGCCCCTTGAGGTGAGTTTATGTTATAACTTATGTGTTTATTCACATAAGGTTATATCAATAAAATTGACTTGACTTGAAAACTTAGTAGTTGTACTGGTTAATACAAGTTTGCACAAGTCTGTTTTAAAGGTCCAACAACATTAATATAACATGGAATCCAGCCTTGTGGGTCGGTCCATGTAATTCTGTTTCTGCTAGGCACACATTTTCCAAATGCAGTTCACCGTTGCCAAGGTGAATTATACTAAATGAGGTTCTATAAATTATGCTGACAATCCATGCGCACCAATATAGTTAAGATTAAGGAGGTGCCAATAAGTGTGACCAACACTGGTCTTGTGTCGAAAACATGCATAATGCTTACTGTTTGCACAAACAGCATCTAGTTGGGGAATAGAAAATGAAACAAGCCAAACAGAGTGTAAAGCAGATCTGAGGCCATTAACTCCAAGACCCCATGCAGATTTTTTCTAGCTGTTTCTTCATTTTGTTTCGATGTCTCCAGGACTCTTTAAATGTCACACTATACTTAACCAAAGCTGATACTGTTACACAAATACTGAAGTGATACAGCACGCCTTGAAAATAACTGAAGCCTTTTAACATTTTTCAGCCCAAGTTGTGAATATAAGACGACTTTGTAACCCTTGTCTCGTCATTTTACAAAAAGAAGAAACAGGATTATATAACAAAGGGAGAACAAGCCTCTCAAAAAGTCATTTGAACTCAAAATATAATGTCCTTAAGGAGACCCAGGGCCCAAATAAGTAAATAAATTGAAGAAAGGGTGAGTTTTGAGCTTGTGCATTGTGTTGTGTCTGGTTATTGTGAGAGGCTTACTTACATAATTGCTTCATGCTCAGCGAGGCAAGCGTTCTCTGCTCAGCGACACAGGCCAGACTTGAGGCATCACAATGTAATTAATGGTTGCACATTATCAAGCAGCTGTTAGAGTGCTTTGTTCTGGTGCCAGCTCAGCAGTAGCCTCGTGCCTGTCTGTGCTAGGTAAGAGGGGATTCTCTCTTACTGGAGCTATTCTACATCTGTATGAACCTCTCATCTGCCCAAATCAAAAGCTTGTAGAGAGCCGGGTTGATGAGACTGCTTTTTAATTAGCTAGGCTATCATTGTGATTGTCCAACCCTTTTTTTTTCCTCAATCATATTGCCACTTTATTGTTACTGAGATGTACTTAATTATTTTATCATTAAATAAAAAATACAATTGCCAACACAGCTAGAGGATAGTTCATTTCCAGCACGGTTATACAACAGCATACAAAGAGGAAAATATTACTTTCTTAGTTCAATAACTTCCTGTGGTTCTGTAGTGTTTATTCCAGTCCTTTCTCAATCATGTGAACATGATGTCATCTGTGCTTCTCTGATTTCAACACATAGTATCATTTGACAGGCATGCATAAGCCACAAACCAGTACAGCTATTAAGGCCAGTCAAGTCAGCAGTCGAGGGTAATAGGCAGCTTTGGAAAACTGGTATTCATTCATTTGTAGCTGCTTCAGGATTCTATACGAGCAAAACAGAAGACATAAATGTAGGTCACTAGGTTTTGAAAAGTTGTAGGAAGAAGATTTTTGAAGGAGGTGTAATTCTCACAAACGTCATATGACTCATTCAACACATTTCCCTGAATCACTGCTAGTCACAGTCTGACAAAAAAAAACAAAAAACAACAACAACAACCCACAAATGGTCGTCTGTTCGCCATAGTGATGACCTCATTGGATCCATAACCCTTCTGGGTGCCGTCCAAATGTTTTTCTTTCCAAGTTTTATGAGATTTCCTATGCTGATATGTGACATTAAAGCTGAATGAGTGGATACTCTACTTTGTAATTAAGGGGAGCTGTAGTGGACTGAGTCACTTGGAGCTAAAGCGAGTACAGGGGGAGATGCATCACAGCTCTGTTAGTGGTAGAAACCCACATTTCACAGTCCTGCTGTATTTTATTTACTATGTAAAGCAAAAACATAGCTGAAATAGTATTTAATGTGGAGTCATGTTTATTCATGTTTAGGAACTATAGAGGCTGACTGTGCTTCTTTCCACAGAGCCCCAGACTTGTGGTTTGGAGTCTTAGCTATGAGACAAACAACTAAGGTAATGGAAAAATGCATGAATACAACATCATACATCTTTAAGAACAAGCCTGGGCTGAAGTGCTTTCAAGACTAATGTGTTTTAAATAAATAAAATGAGGTTTTCTTTCCTACATATTGGCAATATTTGTTTAGACAAGGTTAATTAACATAACCTGCTTTCTGCCAGCTCTCCCTTAAAGTACTTTACTAATTACTTATATGCTCTCAGTAAATGCTACAAAAGGCCACTGTAAATTCATTGGACTTTAAATCATCCACACATAACATGAGTGGGTTCCCCATTGATTGCAGCCGGCATCATTACTCAAAAGATCTTACCGCAGTGTTTAAGTAATTGATTAAAATGAACATTGATCAGGGTTTTAGCTGCACTCATAAATACCCTACATGTGATCCCCTACTATGTAAAACCCAAGTGCTGACATCACAAATCCAGACATGCAGCAGTGCCTTTTTTCATCTCATAAGTGCTCATTTCTGCCTATACCTGCCATTAAATTTGTGCTTAAGTAGCAGATTATAGATCAGTCCTGTAGTAGCTACTACAGGCCAAGGGCTACTATGAAAGTGCTGTTTCAGAAGCATAATAATCTCACTCAGTGGGAGTGGACAGCATTGCATTCCTCTGCAGACATAGTTAACATCTCAGCTGATGTACAGTGTTAATAAAGGCATCAGTGTGAAACCATGACGAAATCCATCCAGTCTGAGCATGATGACACTTTTTTCTCAGTTTTTTTTTCTCAAGAAGCTGATGACATATAGTAGAGTTTACTGTATGACTTTTAAACCTCAACATCTGTTTGGTTTTGCAATATTCAGCATGTCTCAGCATGCAGTCCTCCCCTGGTGACACACATCCTGTGTCTGATGGGAAAGCAGAACACTGTGACAAACAAGAGCATCTTCTCAGGGCAGCGAGGGTCATGTGAGACACACTATGAAAGTCTCCAGTCTAGGGATATTTCTTTGAGTGCAGATGGCAAGAATTCTTCAGAGAGAACACTGATATTCCCAAAAGATTCCTTACAAAATAAACACATAAACTTTGGGTAGTCTTATTGTCCTTCTGATTCTGTTATACAACTACTGCTAAATTCAAAAGGATAGTTGTTGTCTGTTTGCTTTAATGTAGAAGAAAAATGGGAGACAAAGCTTTATGCATAGAATATTGTCTTCTGAAATACATGACAAGATATCAAGAAAAATATACAGAATCAAAAATAGATTATTCTACATAAGAATAATGAAGAAAAAAAATAAACATATATGCCTTAGAGAACCAGACTGAAAATATTGTTTATTTCATACGGAGCCCAGCTGAAGTAACTGTTATTAATCATGCAAAAAGTGAAAGTCAAGGGCAGAATTAAATACTGTAGAAGAAAGGAAACACGCAGTTGGTCTGACACCACAGTACACATATTTATGTATGAACATCTGTTCCACTTGGGGTTATTTTAGCATCGAAGTTTTTAAAATTCAAGGTTGCATAAAAACTGCATGATGTGCACAACACTTTGCATGATCAAAGTGTCATCATGACTTCAGGGAGCTGCTATTGGACTTAAATGAAAATCTTTAGTTGTTCCCAAGTGTCTTGTGCTGAAGTAGAACATTGGCACTCTGTACACACCACATAAACAATGGACGTTTCTGTGAAATATTCAGTTTCCACAAACTACAGTTACTCTGCACCAGCAACTCGTGAATGAGGCTATGTGGGAAATGTAAGTAGTACATTTATCAGGAAATGAATAACTTGCAGGGTGTGAGGAAAACCTTATCTGTCACAAATATGTCATTAAAAAACAGTTATTTAATTTTTATTTTAGTAGTCTGACCCACATGTTTTGGCACAAACTAAAAGAGCTCTCTGCTGAGATAGAGACACTTCTGTCATCACTTCTGAGCTTTTCTTTATTTATTTGTTTACATACTGACCACACATTACTAAGTTCCAAGGATGGATGTGACCGTGATTTATGAACGATGCTGTCAGGGACCAAACAGTTTTATAACAGTCATCGTCTTATGCAAATGTGATGCACAGACAAATGTGTAGTGATCTATCCTTGGAGACCTCTTGAGGCTTGCCGTATACAAAATGTTAATAAAACAACTGGAGCAAAATAGAAACTGCAGTCATTATGTGTCAGAAGTCAGCAATGAAACTCCCACATGATGGCTAAATATACTGGAATGCAAAAATAAGCACAGAAAATAAGTTCATAAAGGGAACCTGTAGGTCAATCATAGGTTTTTGCACATTTTCAGTCAAAAAGTCATAATAAATGTATTTTTAAATGTGTTAATATGCCCACACAGACACACCCACCCACCGACACACACACACACACACACACACACACACACACACACACACACACACACATATATATATATATGTATGTGTGTGTGTGTGTGTGTGTGTGTGTGTGTGTGTGTGTGTGTGTGTGTGTGTGTGTGTAAAGTATATACAATGGTGTGAAAAATGATTTGCCCCTTACTGATTTCTTATTTTTTTTGCATGTTATTCACACTTGCATGTTTCAGATCATCAAACGCATTTAAATATTCATCAAAGGCAATACAAGTAAACACAAAATACAGTTTTTAAATAAAGGGTTTTATTATTAAGTAAGAAAAACTATATAGGCCTGTGTGAAAAACTAATTGCCACCCACCTGTTAAAATATAACTTTACTGTGGTTTATCAAACCTGAGTTCAATTTCTCGAGCCAAACCCAGGCCTGATTTCTTTTGCACTTGTTCTCAATGTAGAAATCATTCAAATAAGACCTGCCTGACAAAGTGAAGCAGAGCAAAAGATCCTCAAAAGCCAGACATCATGCTGAGATTCAAAGATATTCAGGAACAAATGAGAACTAATTGAGTTATATCAGTCTGGAAAAGGTTATAAAGCCATTTCTAAAGTTTGGGACTCCAGCAAACCATAGTGAGAGCCATTATCCAAAAATGGACAGTACACTGTAGATTTTGCAGTGTTAATTTGGAGACAATGGGACCAAATACACTCTATAAGAAGTTAAATAAACTCCCTAAGTGTTGATTTAACACTGCAAAATGTACTGTGTAGTCAACATTTCCAGGAGTGGCCGACTGACCAAAATTACCCCAACAACGAGCGCAACGATGACTTATCCAAGAGATCACAAAAGATCCCACAGCAACATACAAAGAACTGCAGGCCTCACTCACCTCAGGTAAGGTGAGTGTTCATGACTCCACCATAAGAAAGAGACTGGACAAAAAATGGCCATCTTGATGATCCATAAGATTTCTGGGAAAATACTCTGTGGTCTGAAGAGACAAAAGGTAAACTTTTTGAAAGGTTGATGTCCCATTTCATTTGAAATGTGATACCAACTATAAAATATGACGGTGGTAGCGTGATGGTCTGGGGCTGTTTTGCTGCTTCAGGACCTCTAAGGCTTGCTATGATTAACAGAACCATGAATTCTACTGTCTACCAAAAAATCTTGAAGGAAAATGTCCAGCTTTCTGTTCTTGAACTCACAAAACACACTTGCAAGTCCACCTCTGAATGGCTAAAGTAAAACAAAACGAAGACTTTGGAGTGGCCGAGTCAATGTCCTGACCTGAATCCTATTGAGATGCTGTGGCTTGACCTTAAAAAGGCAGTTTGTGTTTGAAAACCCTCCAGTGTAGGGCAGGTCTGCAAAGATGAGTGAGCAAAAAGTCCTTTGCAAGAGACTCATTGCAAGTAATAAGCAAATGCTTGATTGCAGTTGTTACTGCTGAGGGTGACCCAAGCAGTTATTAGGTTTAGGGGGCAATTACTTTTTCCCAAAGGGTACACAAGGTAGGTTTGGATTTTTTTCTCCTGTGATAATGTAAACCTTCAATAAAAAACTGTATTTAGTAAGGTTGTCTTGACTAATATTTACATTTGTTTGATCTGAAACATGTAACTGTGAGAAACATGCGAGAATACAAGAAATCAGGAATATATTTTATCATATCACAATCCAAAAAAATTTGTTTCTGCAAAAGAGATAAAAATATTTTTTTATATTTTTTTTGCTGTAAGAGGAGTTAAAAAAAATATTTCTTTACACTCCAACCCGTTTCATTTTGAGATGTTAGTCAATCGTTTTTTTTAGTCAGCATTTACCAAATGCAGTAAAAACAAAAAAACATAAATACTTAGTTTAATCATGAGGAAACATGACCAGTGTCAGCAACAGTGAAAGAGCAAGGTAAATTGGATCTAAATCAATGAGTTGGAGTGATGGGTTGTGGAAATGTGAGTTCATTTCCTCTCTCGACAAGGTTCAATAAGCAAAAGTGTGCTACATCAACATTCAGACATTTATTGTGCATCACACAGACATAAAGAATGTTATTCTCACTCACTGTAATGAAAGAAGGGAAAATCAAATGCATTAAAGCTCAAATACAATTTTAAATATCCTGTGATTAAACTGTCTTTCACAGTATTCCCTAGGAACATGAAATCTTTAATCCTGACCATGTCTTTTTGCAGCAGTATGTGTGTGTTTGCAGAGAAATCTAAATTTATCAGTATATGTTGGAGAGGCAGTAGAACACAGCTGAGTCCTGTGGAGAGGTTGTGTCTGGGCCACTAAACATGTCCGTGTGCTGAGTACGATTAGATGCGCCAGACCATCTGCTTTCTATAACGGGACGTTAAAGAGTGAGTGGGAAAGGCAAGAGTTTCTTGTGGCAGCTTCCCTAATCAATGAGTATTGATTCCTCACTTATCTCAAATACAGCCTGGCTGATGAGATGTCACACATCTGCCCTCCTGCAGTTAGGGAGGGTGTGGGGGTGTGAGCTGCATATGTACTGGGCTGTGTTACCAATACTGCACCAAATGTATACAACTCAAATACAAGCATATCTGTGGAAATGAGCACGAATGGGAGCAGACCGACAGACACAAAGAAGAACAAATCACAGAGATTCACATCTGTAGACATGTGTAAATGTACAGGAGGTACCCATTAGAATGAGACTATCCCCCTTTGAGATTCAGCTCATCAAAGCTTGCATAGACAGTTATCCCCTTGCTGTCCTGCTCAACATCCATCTGTAAACCTCCCTCGGCTGCTCTCACTCTCTCTTGTTGCAGGCAGACAATTAATCAGTGCTTTGTCGGCCGGATGGCTCACATTCACTGCAGCTGCTGTGCTCAGCAGAAAGGTAAAATAAATAAAGGGCAAGCACACCCTCTAAACTGACAGCTATGCAGAGGGATGAATGCAGGGACGATGGATAGACAGACAAGATGGACAGGACGGACAGACGAATGGCTGAACAGGCGGTCATGACAATAGTGGCTTTGATGGCAATATTCTTTTTCGGAGTCTTGAATGATATGACATACTCTGACAAAACTGGTGATTGTTAATGCTATTGTCCACGACAGGCAGGATGGCATCAGTGACAGCAGCAGTAACTTTAGTGACAGGTGAAAATAAAACAATGCGTTCATGAAGAAGAAAAAAAACCTCATGCTTCAAAATGAAGTGTTGCCACTGTACATATATTACATTTTTATGTACATTCTTCATATCAACAATTCTACTGATATATTATTAACCCTCTGAGTGCCAGTTCTTTTTTCAATATCTAAAACCTTGATATCAACATTTCAAACAGCTGTTTCATTCAGTGTTCTTGCTTGTCGCAATATTACAACTTTGGCCCTTTGAGATAAATACAAATGTGAATTGATGGTAAATGGTAAATTTTGGTGTTCTGCCTTTTTACTAATTCTAGTTACAAAAAAGAGTTTTTTGTAACATTAGTGTTATTTCCATTTTCATGAATGGGGCTTTGTTTGGACAAACACTTTGCAAAGACGAGATCAAAAAATAGCACTTGCAATGTGCTTCTTAATACTTAACTTCCTAGGACCTTACGTCCACATATGTGCACTTCACATTTTCTGTTGTCTAGACCACAATACCACATTTTGTTCTACAAGGGCCTGGTGTCCACTTACGAGGACATTATAGTGCTGCCACATGATGTCAGAAGAGCATAATACTAGCTATATATATATATATATATATATATATATATATATATATATAATTTCAGGTCGACACTCCTGATTATTTTTGTTTTTAAATTCACCAGGTCCCAAGCACCACAAATAGCCAAGCGAAATCAAAAATGCTATGCAAGAGTTTGGGTCTTAGGAGGTTAAAGGTTACATTTGTTCAATTTAAATGTGTTTAACAGAAGTTTGTCCCTGTCAATGTTTTATAGATTTTTCATAGATGTTTTATAGAGACTATAATTTCATTTAGCCTGGTGTCCTGGTTCAACAATCTGCCCCTAAAAAAATAAAAACTCACTCAGTCAGATTGTGAGGTGGGCCAGCAAGACAATTGGAGAGGAACAGCTGAATGTAGAAACCCTTTACAAAGGCTAATTACAGAGCCTAGTGAGGTCCATCTTTAATGATGCATCCCATCCACTATTTAGTGAATTTCAGCTTCTCCCCTCAGGTCGTAGGTTCAAAATGCCTGCGTGCAGAACCAAAAGGTATAGATGCAGTACTGTCCCCTGCATGATAAAAACACTGAACAGCACATAAGCTACTCTTCAGGGTCAGCCTTATATGTTAATTTCTTTTTATATCCTGTCTGGAGCACTTGTCTGCCTGTCAGTTGTTGTTAGTTGCCTGTGTTTTGACCTGTTACTGTCTTGTGCCACTGTTGATAAATATTCTGTTGTCAATTGTTGATAACAGCTTCATTTAATGAAATGTTAGATCATTTTCTAAAATGTATTTCTACTTATTCATACAAGAATTTGAAAAGTAGTAAATACATGTAAATTTTATTGCATAATGTTGCATATTACACTTTAATACTTTAATAATTAATTATTATTAAAGCCACTAGAATAATTTCAGCTTCAAGCCCAAAAACCTACAGGAACCAGGTTAGAAATCCACTTGTGATGCAAAGTCCTGGATTTTGTGTATCAACCATCAAAGGAAGTAAAAAACAAACAAACAAAAGAACAACTGGGCTGATCCTTCAGTGGTAAATTGCATTAGCATTATACAAAACATGTGTATAAATGTTCAGTATCATCTTTTTATTCTGGCAGGTAGGTTGCAAAAAAGCCAAATGAGTAGCTACTCTCTATAACCTGAGATCAAATCACCAACAGCACCTTAAGGATCATGACGACACTGCACTGAATGTGCTTTAATACTGTTGCTCTCTCTCCTACTTAATTTCAACATTCAAGCTGAATTCTTCAGGACATCTTCTCTGTCTAATCCTTACTATATGGAGAGCTGTATTGTCACTGCACAAACATGCTATAAATACTGTTGTAGATTTTAGAGGCTAGAGGATTGGTATTATGATTTAAATGAGAGAGGGGGGAAAAAAAATCACATTTTTATTTCATTTTCCAGTTGTTTTGTGGCATAATGAGTGTTCACATCCCAATTTGTGATTTGAGAATTGACAATAGTAATCAATTTTACTCCAAACAGATAAAGCATGCAGCAGTGGAGAAATGATAGTTCCAGTGAATGTTATCTGAAATTGCTCACTGACCGATATAGAAGAAGGTTAGGAAGTTGTGATCATGACGAATCTTAATCACAACTCGGAGAGCAGACAACTTCATGAACAATGAAAACTCCTTGTAAGAGCTAATACATTTTAGACAAACGCTGATTTATCAGTAGTGTTTCTGCTTTGTCCTATGGCATATATGATATCCTCATTCAAGCTTTAAAGAAAGCCTCAGTGTCTTCTTCCATACCAAAGAAGTTGCATCACTCTTGCACAAGCCTGAATTTCTGTTTCACTCCCTGATGTCCACTGCCCCCACTGATCCTGAGCAGTACCTTTCTCTATAGTGTACACCAACTCCCCCACTATTAATGAGTTCACAGTTGAGGGACAGGAACTAAACAAAATTGCTTATCAGTTTTTGCACACACAGTAAGAGCAAAAAAATAAATAAAAAATTAGACCATCAAAAGTCATCAAAAATAATGGTAATGCAATCCAGGACTGACTCCTGTGTGTATCATGTGACTGTAACAGACAGAAAAGAAAACACGGAATGCCTAGAATTGCTATTTTTGTCATTACAATCTCATAGATATTGATGTAAGAACTGAAATTAGTTTGGTTATTATCTAGAAAACTGTGGAAAATTGATAGATATCAGCTCTGAAATTAAACTACTATGAGCTATTTTTGTTATCATTATGCATCTTTAGTTGTAATAGGTATTAAAATGAACAAAAAATTGACAATAAAAAACAAGGGTGGTTTGGTAGTTTTTCTTCTGCCACTATAGAAAGTATCAAGGTGTTCTATCAACCTCTGGTGATCAGAAGAAACTACTTATGATGATACTGTGACAATTAATTATCCTTGCTATAAGTAGCTTTTATGGTTATTTGGTGGTAAAATAGTGCCTTCATACTGTACATAGCAGAACAAAAAGGCAAAAACTGGCAAAGAATCTGAGCTGAATTGACATTATAAATATATGTATGACTATCATTCAATTACAGAAGCATGTATAAAATGAGCTCCTAATTTGCAGATCATGACTGCTATGAGATGCAATTAATAGATTCCTGATTTATTTAGTGAGCTGTGATGAATGAGTTCCTCTGGGCTCACAGAGACAGATTGCATCAAACAACACTACATCTTAGCCAAGCCGTCCTTTTCCAGAAAATGAAGGGAAAGAAAAAATTATAAGGAACAAATTACAGTTTAAAAAAAAAAAAAATCAGAGGAATCTAGATGCAAGTTAAAGCATAAAAATGTTATTTCACCACATTAAGCTTGATGGAGACTGAAAACAGCTGACACACTGAGCATGCCAGTCTGAGATGTGTCTGTAAATTAACATAGTTATCAGAACATGAGGTGAAGAGCCTGTTGTTCAGGATGAGGGAGGTAGAGTGCCAAGCAGAGGGCACAGACTATCTTTCTTTTTGAAGGAACACAACTGCCAGAGGAACAGTCTGAAAAATCTAAGACAACACAAATCCCTGGATAACTGCCATGTCCCTGCATGTGCAAGCAAGAATCCTAAGGATTTAAGGGGAAAACAGAACACAACTTTGTGATAATCGCTGGTACGCTTCGGAAATCTCTGCTTTGTAGTTAAGCTTTGTTTGAATATAATGTGAGCGATTAATAAGGATGCAAGGGAAGCATTCATAAAGCCACAAAGCTTCTGTTTATCTTAGCTGTACAAACGTAAATGCCCCTTGTGCTGTCAATTTAGTTGCAACATGCATAGACTGTGTGTGACCTGATGAAGTGATGCTACATGGTGTGTGTGTGTGTGTGTGTGTGTGTGGGGGGGGGGGGGGGGGGGGGGGGGGGGGTAAATAAGACCTGAGTTGAAACATCCTTGAGGATATTGTGCTCATTTACAATAGAACCCCCATCAGCTGCTAAAATTCAGAGCAGCGGAGGCCTAAATATGTAAATGCTGCACTCAAATCCCATTTTGCTGTCAGATATTTACACAGTGAAAAGAGCCTGATGAGCTTCACAATGACTTAACTTCCACCCCTTCCTCTCTCAGCATAACAGGTGTTTAGACTGTTTGCCACAAATCATGTCTGCACCAGATGTTGCCAAGCAACTGCTTAATTAGCAGAGTCTTCTGAGTGTGCAACAGTCAGATGATAATGGGAGAAGTCATTATTAGTCCACCAACTTTCACACTTTAATGAAATTAGAGTCAGACTACATCTAAGAATATTTTTTAAGACACTGAACCTCAAGACCTGTGATAAGTGAACAGGTCATCTATCTATCTATCTATCTATCTATCTATCTATCTATCTATCTATCTATCTATCTATCTATCTATCTATCTATCTATCTATCTATCTATCTATCTATCTATCTATCTATCTATCTATCTATCTATCTATCTATCTATCTATCTATCTATCTGTCTGTCTGTCTGTCTGTCTGTCTGTCTGTCTGTCTGTCTGTCTGTCTGTCTGTCTGTCTGTCTGTCTGTCTATCTATCTATCTATCTATCTATCTATCTATCTATCTATCTATCTATCTATCTATCTATCTATCTATCTATCTATCTATCTATCTATCTATCTATCTATCTATCACATTTATTTTTCATCTATTTAAGCCCACAGCTGAATGTCAAAGTGACAACAATTTGCTTTAACAGCACTTAGTCCAACATGATGGGAGATGCCCCCAGGTCAGTTTTTATATTTTTATCTTTTTAGCTGATGAGTATTCACTTACTAGTTACTGTAACTCATGTTAACAGGATAATGGAGGCATTCATTCTGCTTTTACAGATTCAGGTAAAGAGAAATAACTATATATTCTGCACTGGAGCCATTAACATCCCTATTAATGTCAGTTTGTAGATGAAATGGCAGTTAACTGGGCTACAGACACAAAGCCAAAAAGTCGTACGACTTCATGTTCTCAGTGCAGCTTGTTTAAAACATACTGAAGCAGAAACACAGTGAACACAGAGGACAAAGTCACCTTTACCTTGATGTTCTTTTGCCTTTTTGTGCTGTGTCATACATACAGATCATCATTCTTTTATGCTGCTGATGCTGTTCCCTCTGCTTTCACTCGTCCTGGGTAAATATGAATATTTACTGTTGTTGTCAGACTTTTTCTCTGACTGATATCTACAGCTCACTGTCAGATAGACAGGCAGTTGCTTTCCTCCTGTTGTGGACTTCGTGACATACTGTCACAACAAATAAATGTTGTGAAACCATTTCACTTTGGTATCAACAATTTTCTCGGGAACTGGGACAGGGATCATCAAGCTAATGCCAAGCTGTTCATGTGTACAGAGCCAGAAGGGAGGAATGATTCCCAGTGTTACCTAAATAACCTTTTTCAAGCAGTCACGACTGACTAATAATTTGACAGTTGGGTGCTTTTGTTATTTTTTTGTTAAAAATACCAGCCAAATATGATGGTTTCTGTCATATCTGATTAAACGTCTAACAACTAATATAATATATAACTAATTTTTTCCCTTTTTCAACCTTAGATAATGATAGAAATTGAAGCTGTATAGTGCAAATCAGGCCTCTTTTTCCATTTTGATATTTAATCCACTAAGTACTCATCAAAATAAGATAGTAAAATACTTAATAAAGTGAAACAAATATTACCTGCAATCTAAATGTACATGTAATATTACAAAAAGAGGGATTCTCATAATTCATGGTAATCAACACTAAAACAAAATTTATGTTTCACAGGACTGCATGATTGTGCCAAGCATTTTCTGTAACTTTGGAGATTTTATACAAAGGATCAGTTAAATTACTGAAGTGCTACTCATGGGAAAAATATATTACAATCAGGAAATTATCAGTAAAAGACAGAATGTGTGCTTGTATAAAAATGAAGTCTGTGATCCAAAATACCCACCAGTGATCCTTTCAGAGTCCATGCAGCACCATGTACATTTCTTATCAATACCAAACTGCTATGTTTGTCATGGAAGCCTTTTTCTTTACACCAATTGTGATATGAATTCCTAATGAATAATCTAAGTGGTTAGAAGGCTGTACATGTTTTCATAAGATGATGAAATGTTCTTGGACTATTATCATCTCAATAATTGCATTTGTGTCCCAGTCAGTATTTTCAAGTCACTACACACTAAAGCATTACAACTTATTTAAAGGAGTGACATTTTGTGATTTTAAAATGTTTGGTCTAAATGTTTCGTATAGTGTAAAATGTCTACATGAACTGTATTTACTCTGCTTGGGTGTGAATTCTTCATTAATTCAACTCCATAGGTCTATCTTCAAACTGAATAATGACACTAGAAAGGTGGTTTTGAGCACTGGTCCTTAAAATGCAAATGGTCCACTTCAGGCCCCACCCCCTCCAAGTTGTTAACAGTGCTGTTCTGTCCCAATCAACCAACAAATGAACATTTTAGGTAATCAGCTTGAAATATTTTCATTATGGACTACAACCACTGCTGCTGAAAGAACTATTATGTCGTATTCAGAGAAACATCTGTTGAAGTCTTGGCCTTATATGTACAAATGTTGTGATATAATAATTATAGATGTCAAAAATTAAGAAGACATTAAAACAGGTTGTAAAAAATCTACCTGATTTTTGCTCAAATTAATCTAAAAATAGTTGGAGGGTTCAAATTCAAACTTTATAACCTGTTAGGGTCCAAATATACAAATAAACAAACCAATGACTAATAAAAGTGGGTTTAGCAAAATATGACCCCTTTAACTTCCATACCTCAGACATTATCAGTTTGTCCATATTGGATAAGGGCTGGCACATCATCATGGGGTTAATATGGTTACCAGAAATAATTGGGAGGATGGTGAAG
This sequence comes from Siphamia tubifer, assembly GCA_020466265.1. Lineage (NCBI taxonomy): Eukaryota > Metazoa > Chordata > Actinopteri > Kurtiformes > Apogonidae > Siphamia > Siphamia tubifer. Next base: position 25,553,403 of record CM035788.1, on the reverse strand, counting down.
TTATGTGAACCATGATAGAGAGCTAAAAGGTTCAATTTTCTCTGTCAGGTGGACACACACCCCACACATCACTCTTGGCAGTCAGGGAGTCTAAGAGATACCAATTAATCTCTCCTGGTTATTATGGGGCAGAGCAGCACAGAAAATGGATGGACAAAACACACTGAGACAGATAGAGGATATGTAATTTGCCGGGAATTGCTGCACATTGACTGGAACCAGTTCTAATTAAAAGAGCAGTCTGCAAAAGTTTGACAATTATGCAATAATTTGTAGCAGCCGTAATTAAATTAGTGACTGCTGTCTAATCAGACAGGTCGACTTTTCCACATTCTCCATTAAAAAGCATCATCAATTTCATTATATTTAGCCAAATATAAGTGGTATTGCAATCTTTTGACACATTTCAGGATAACATAATGAGAATAAAGTGTTGATTCATCTAATGGGTAGTTATATCATCTATGGGTCTGTCAGCTCCTCCCAGAAAACTGACACAAGGAATAAACCAGAGACCAGTCGGTGAGAACTGCAGCAGTATCGGGTGCATATTCTGGGGCGTGAGCTGGTTGTGAAGTGCCTGTCACCACAAGTAGAGTGTACACATGTACCCTCTGTGTTCCACATTCTTTTGGATGTAGGCAATGTGGATTTGTATCATCTCTGTCACATTTATGCCTGCAGTGTTCACTCTGGCTTTGATTTTTCCAATGGACTGTCTGTCTGGAATGTATATACACAAGGGTATCTGGATTAAATGAATATTTCTGATAGTTCACGACTTTGTCACCCAACATTTATTTTTAAACATAACTAATCTGTGGAAAAAAGTTTTATTAGAAATGCAAAACCATTAGATTATCCATTAGATCCATTCGATTATTGCATTAAAATAACTGACAAACAATAGGTAACACATAGCTTTTTCCTGTTCGTGTTCACTTTCACTTGATCAAACCCAATAATGAATTTCATGTGTACATTATACTGTATTGTTTTTCCAAGATCTGATTCGGGCATTTAATATGTTATTCTGGTGTTTATAGTTATATTTAAGCAATTAAAAATGCTTGGTTTAGGTTTTGGTAAAATATATCTCATCAGGGCACGATCAGGGCTGCTTTGCATAAGAAAAAGCATCCTTTTTGATTCTAAACAAACAAGACAAAACCTAGTCATGCATGTAATGTCAGATGCTTTTCATACTTAACTGACTCATTGACAGGAACAGAGAAAGTATGGGTTATATTTCCATCAAATTATATTTAGAAAAGAGCAGGAGTGAACTAATATACGTTGTATGATGTGTTAAATGATCCATGATGAACACAATGAACTATGCATGCATAAAGTGTGTGCTTGACTTTGGTTGTTTCACACAGTCATAGCCCCTCACCTCCCTAGTCATCCCCTGACATCAGGCATTACCACTGGCATTCAGCTGTCTGAGTCAAAGCTTCAACGGACCAATGAATACCAAATGAGCTGGTGGAAATCCAGCTGGGAATACATTGTCAAAAAGAAGCATGGTCTGCTCACATTCTGTAGTCTGCTTAAGTGCAGAATCACATTTCAAAAAGGTGCACGAGTCTCAGTTCTTTTCATCTTCAGCATGTAGACAGGTGTGGCTTTGGCTCATGCCTTTGCCACTGCATTAAACCTGAGCCCTGGGTGAAGGTAAAGCTACGATCGCTGCACATCACAAATGGATTCTGAAGTGAAGCGATGTGATTTACACACAATGGTGTAAAAATGTGTGAATGCATCTGAGCTGCACACATGTGAGTCAGCATGTATGGAGTGCTGATCCCTTATTTACCACTGACCTTCTTTCTACTTTGCACAGATGCAGGAAAACGCAGAAGGAAAAACTGACAGTTATGTACCAAGTATACTCTGCTCCCCAATGAGTCTTACTAACTGAGCATGTAGAGAGAGGTGCAGTGATGCAGAGACAGAGGCCATGTTCAGGGCTTCATGTTCACTGCCTGGGAATTATCACATCAAACCTGTATGCCCAATGGTTCTGACAAGCTCAGGGCCAAGCCATTTCAGCTGCTGTTGACAGGAATGGCTCTGCCGGACTATGACTACTGGCAATAACTATTGTTGTGCACCAGTGAATCACACTAAACCAATACATTCAGATTTACACAGACAACCAGAGAGGAAGTTCATGTCAAACTTATTAAAACAACCAACACCAAATCAGTGGATCTTTAGTGCACGCTCCATTGACTGAGGCTCCTGTTGTCATCATGTATTCCTACATTGATCAACTGTGAACATAGCATATTTTTTTAATTTGTAGCATCAGTTAATGCACATTGCAGATATAATTTTTTTTCACCATATGTGCTCTGCTGTAACAGACAGTTGGCACAGCAGTGCTCCATGCTAAAGGCAAATGTTAGTATGATGACATTCATAGCAATGTGTTATTACTAACCAGAGGTGGTCAAAGTACTCACATTCTGTACTTAAGTAGAAGTACAGCTACTGGTGTGAAAAAATTCTCGGGTAAAAGTAGAAGTACTGATTCAACTCCTTTACTGAAGTAAAAGTTAAAAAAAAGTACAATTTCACAGTTGTAATACAAAAGCAAAACTGCATTTTCCCCCCCAAGAACGCAATAATACTTATTTAACCAGGAAAAATCAGAAACGTTTCAAAAGTATCTCAAATAAAGCATTTAAAAGTGAGTTACTGTGTAGATAATGTGTTTGATAGGGTCACTGTACTCAGATTTGTAGGTACGGGAAGGAAATTTAGGAAAAACCGGAAAAAGTCACAATTGAGATAAAAAGTCAACATGAGATTTAAAAAAATATATATATATTAATATGACATAATTTTTTTTTTTTATAATTTTAAAGTAAAACTTCAAAACTGTGAGATAACATGTTAAAATTGTGAAATAAAAAGCCAAAATGGTCAGATAATAGTCATACAGTATAACTATAATATATAAAGTCACAGTTTCTCTCCTCCACTGATCCTCTGGTGACTTATTTTTTCATACCGTCACATCTGTTTAGTTTGAAAAAGTAACAAGTCTATTCTGAGAATGTAAGGAGTATAAAGTACAGATATTTATACAAAAATGTAGGGAGTAAAAGTAAAAAGTTGCCAGAAAAATAAATACTCAAGTAAAGTACAGATACCTAAAAAATACAGTAACAAAGTACTTTTACTTAGTTACTTTCCACCTCTGTTACTAATATAACAATAATACACATTTGACATATATATGCTGTATGTATACATGTGTAAATGTTTCTATATATATTATTTATCCTTCCTCCAGGACTGTTAGTTCATCCTGAGGGATTATCTTTCCTCTGTGGATACTCCTGACGTCCTTCAATTTTTTTTCTCTCTGTGAAGATACAGCAACAGATAAACATTATTCATCCTCAGGGGGAAATTAGTTGTTCCATCAGCACAAGAGTATAAAGGAAGCCAAGTCGAAACAAAATTAAACAAGCTAATATCAGACACCATTCATCAGACTATACTATTATATACTGTTCGGTACTGTTCAGTCCTGCATCACAATTGAGGTGTGTTTTATACAAATGGTAAAGCCCACTCAGGCGAATCTGTGATAATTAAAATGATACTGAACTGAACTGAAATGCTGTTAGCAACAAATGTGTACACAATGCATTATACTGTTCATATTATTATTATTATTATTATTATTATTATTATTATTATTATTATTAGTAGTAGTAGTAGTAGTAGTAGTAGTAGTAGTAGTAGTAGTAGCAGTAGTAGTAGTAGTAGTAGTAGTAGTAGTAGTAGTAGTAGTAGTAGTAGCAGTAGTAGTAGTAGTAGTAGCAGTAGTAGTAGTAGTAGTAGTAGTAGCAGTAGTAGTAGTAGTAGTAGTAGTAGCAGTAGTAGTAGTAGTAGTAGTAGTAGTAGTAGTAGTAGTAGTAGTAGTAGTAGCAGTAGTAGTAGTAGTAGTAGTAGTAGTAGTAGTAGCAGTAGTAGTAGTAGTAGTAGTAGTAGCAGTAGTAGTAGTAGTAGTAGCAGTAGTAGTAGCAGTAGTAGCAGTAGTAGTAGTAGTAGTAGTAGTAGTAGTAGTAGTAGTAGTAGTAGTAGTAGTAACACTGGTCGACAAGTAAAACGCTTCTGGAATAAAACTAATGAAATGTTACCACGTGTGTTACTGATGAAGAAAACTCAAGATTTGGCTCAAGTTTCCAAGATAAGTCTGGGGTCAAAATTAGAGAAGAGAATAGATTTTACTCCAGAGGAATATTGGTCTCAGATCTACCAGATCTACTGCAAACACTGTCTGCACATTATGATCCATTCACTTTACAGATTCTTTCTAGTGGAATATTTACAAATCCATTGTATACATGTACATCAACCATCATTATATGTGGAATAAAACACCATCATATATATTAAAAACTTTTGTCACTTGTTTTCTGATTCATCTTATTAAAGTATGTAAGATTTAGCACATTTAATGTCTGAAGCAAATTTTCTAAAAAATTAGAGACCAGTGTAATAGTACTGTAGTAGTCACAGTAGTAGTATTATTCGTAGTGCTTTTAATGGTAGTTATAACCACCCAGTGAAGTCAGAATACATAAGCTCTGAGGCTGGGTTAACTAGTTTAGGTTGACTAGTTGTATGAAGCTGTCTCTTCATAAAACTCTTAATAATGCTTAGAACTGCAGCCAACTACAAAACTGAAGGCAGGCTTTCTCTACTGTTCCCTCTGTGCTGCCCTTAACTCATTTACAAAAAAAACAACTACTGACATAGATGGGACAACTTTGAATCATTTTACACCATATTTAGTTAGTTATCCAAGGGGTCATGTTTTGCACACACGTTGCTACCAGAAAAATATTTCCCGACCCCTCTCCCTTCGGTGTCGGGGTGTTATTCGGCCCGAAGGTAAATATTTTTTGATAGTCACGCGTGAGCAATATGTGATCCCGCGTATTCTACGGGTTATTACAGTGTATTACTTCTTATAATCTAACAGATTAGATAAAATAGCCGATACAACGTAGCGAATATTTACTTTCAAAGTGGCCGAACTATCTGCGGAGTGATATGGCACCGTGAATCTGAAGTGACAAAACTCGTTGCCATTGGCAGCAGGCGTTAATGGTGCAGCAGACGGTTAAAGGAAAAAAAAATCCGCTGAGAACGTTAATCCTCAGTGTATGGGAGTTGTCGGAACATTCTATGATGTTCTTCTGTTCAACTTTCCCAATTGGAATGTTTGTCACCATAGAAACACAATTTCCCCTGTTTCCCTGAAGCCTGGTAAACAGCTAGCATTAGATCATTGTTTAGATTTGTTTGCCTTCATAATATAGATACACACACAGAAACAGGATTCAGCAGATACCAACTATTAAGGTAAGGCATGGTTTAAACTCACTCATTGAATTTTCAGGAAACTTACTGTACAAGTACTCAGCTTAATGTCTCTTCAGTGCTAGTATGAGACAGATTTGTCCACATTTTATAAGATCAGCAGTTGTTCTTAGGTTAATGGTCAGATGTTGCTACACAACAGCAGATTTAAGGTTTAACAGCATTAAAGGTTAATGAATAATAGCAGATGTAGGAGCTTTGAGGTGCCACATACAGAGGAAACCCAGCCCACTGCTGGATACCCAGTCGCAACACTGGCTTAGGCATATGTCTGAAGTGTGAAGGGCTGCAGAACAGAGAGATGAAAGGTATGGAGAAAGAGAGATGCACACAAAGCTGCAGAAAGTCACAGACGCTTTTGTCTCACTGACAGAGAGGAATGACAAGGAGAGGAAAGGGACTGGAATGAGAAAGTCACACAGATATTGCCTCAGTATTTGATGGGAGTAAGAGATACAGTACAGGGGAAAGGGAGGGAGGGCTGCAGACAGTAAGAGAAGATGGGAGATCTTTGTGCAAGAGTGTACTTTCTTTCTTTTCTTCACTCAAGTTGAATCCGAAAAAGTACTATTTTAATCGTGAACTCAGGAAAATGCCAGTATACATTTCAATCTATTTCCTGTGTATTTTTAGAGTACTATTGATGTGCTTAAAAATACTCACATTTAAAGCATCAGCAAAATGACAAAAAAAGTATTAGCTTTAAATTTACCTGAATCCTTTCAATATGATGTGATATGTACTGTAGAAGAACACACCTGCTTTATCCAATGAAAACTACACTGTTCTATAAAGTTGGAATCAAATATGTTTGTCTCTTAATTATAACTACGTGATTTATTGTTCATATATAGTAGATGAAGTGCAACTCACTCATTGTAAGTAAATGGGGGAAAGTAATTTTTTAAAATTCATAAACACTGGTAAACAATAAGCTCAATTTGGTATCAATTCAACCGTTTGTTTTACTGCTACCCATTGTAAGTAATAAATATAAATGGGGAAAAAAAGATTCATAAAAAAAAAAAAAAATCCAAACAACAACAAAAAAAAAAAACCCTTGAACTTTGATTCACTCTTCCCAAAATGTAATGAGACCTATTCTGCTTTAGTGGCAATTTATGAACCCATTTTTGTATAAATTCTCCCAGTAGTTTTGCTGCTAAGGGCATTTGAAATTTTGACCATTGTAAGTAAATAAAAATAAAAAGATTAAAAAAAAAAATCATTTTAAACAAATGTACATTGACCTACCATTCCCAAAATGTAATGAAATATATTTTGGGTCACTGGCAATTTACAACCCAAATTTGGTATGAATTGAAGCAATAGTTTTGTTGCTAGAGTGTTAACAGTTAAACAAAGTAACAAACTGAACCAAAATCAATACCCCTGTACTGTTTTTTATTTTGTGTTTTTTCTGGGAGGGGGTGGGGGGGTTATACGATCACAGACTAAGCAGTTGTTCATTATCATGTGTAGGACAAAATGTGGAACAAAAAGGTCCCCTTCACAAAGTTAGAAGAAATCCAGCAACTCTTCCTGAAGTACGCCTCAGGCAAGACGACTTTGTCTGCCATCAGCCTCCTCAGCTTCCTCCACAAGGAGCAGATGGAACTCACAGCAAATGAGGGCATGGCGGAGAGTCTAATCGACAGATATGAGATTGAAGAGACAGGTGAGTGAAGGGAGGGCTGTGCAGGGTGTCAGACTGCTTGCTTTTATTATGAACGACTGTATTCTTTAGGATTGTCAGTGAACACCAGCCTTGTCAAATACTGATGCTTAGTTGGATTTAACAGAGGTTCGGCTTATCTTCACTGGTGAATAATAAAGCAACGTAATGTAAACCCAGAGGCACAAAGTAGAAAATGACAGAAGGAAAATAGAGGAGTCAGCCCCATCAGTGGACTAGGGCAGATGTTGTCCGGATCTGACTTTTCCACCAGTCAAGTCATCACAGTGAATAAAACAAAACAGGGAAAATCACAGTCCTCTAATAACCAGTGATGCAGATTAACACTTCCATGCATGACATCACTGCAGTGGACAGTTATTCAGTCTTTAATTAAAGCTATTGGTTGCAGGAATGACTCTAACTCTTAATGATAGCATTGTGTTTTCTGATATTTCTTAAGCTCACTTTACTGTAAATTCTGTGATGTTTGACTTCCCCACTGTGGGATAAATATAATCTTAACTTATCCTGATATAGGCTACTGTTCACTGAAGTCACAACACCTGGTTACAAAGAAACTCTGTAATAATCTGCACTTTATGGAATCATTTGTTCACAGTTTAATCTTTATGGTTTTTCTCAGTGGTTGAAGTTTCCCAGAATATAATAACTAAAAACCCTGACATTTTACACTGACATGGAATGTTTCCTTAACCCTGTAAAGCCTGAACTTGTTATAAAAACATTGGTTTAACATTTACAGTTCTTTGGATATTGAGCCTTTATTTGTAATACCTTTTTGAAATTGTCAAAGTTTCACCTCCTTCCTCATTAATGACAGACTTGTGTCACTGCAAATGAATCTGGTGAATGAATTCCTCCCCCATGTGGTTTATTTGTGTATTGCATGTATCAAATTGTATACATCAGGTTTTCCAAGAAAAAAAATATCACAGTAGTCATGTGGAAAGCTTCCGAACCCATGTATCAAATATGATACATTTGGCATTATGTAGGGTTAAATCAGTGATATATTCCTTTTGAAGGAAGAGTTTTACAGGTGTGCTTATGCTTATGCATCACATGATAAACTGTTGATGCATGGAATATACTACAATGAATAACAGTGTATGATGCTAAAGAAATGAAGAACTCAAGATCTAACTATCTGTTTTTGTTTCCTGTAACAGACTTTTAGCTTCTGCTCCAGGTGTTTAATGTCTATATTATAACACTATAACAGTACAACAAAGTCAAAGCATGCACTCAGCAGTCTGCTGTTTCTACTGTCATTCACTTCAATATTCTTCCTTAGTTCAGAATTTTTGAAGATGTCAACTTATTTTTGGCAAGGAGAATAGAGCAAACACTTGAAGACACTTAAAAAGGAATACAAAACTGAGTCAGTGCAAACTGGTTAACCTGTGGGAAATGTATAGAGTTTAATAGAAATCAGAGTAAAAGAGAATAACGTGGCTTCACTGCACTCCACTTTTATTCACTGGTGGTTATTGTATTACTTTAAAGCCATTATATCACGCTGCTGAAGTTTTAATTAGCCAAACAGGAAGCAGAATTACTAAGTAAAATATCATCTGGAATGGTAGTAGTTTCCTCCCCCTGAGGACTTTTTATTTAAAGAACCAGACTTCGATAATGTAATTTCACACCTATTGTCCTAATTATTAAACTGGAAGGTTTCATGTTATCTACTTTGCATTCTTTCTTTCCATACACACACACACACACACACACACACACACACACACACACACACATATATATATATATATATATATATATATATATATATATTTATATTAAACAATGCAAGAAATGCGTATATAAGGTGAGAATATTAGACCATGCTAGAATTTACAGTATTATAAATATTGGACATTAAAAACAACACTTATGTAATCCAGGGGTAATCATATATCATGCGACAGAAAAGAAAACATGGAATGCCTAAAGCATCATTTTTTTTACAGTTTTATTTACAGTGGAATAAAGGGTTAACAATCCTCTTGTGCTAGGGTAAGCACCGACTCATTTTCAGTTTTAAATACATTAATGAACCACATGAAATTTGTGTTTTGCATCAAGGCTTTTTGACTTTGTCACGACCCTCTATGTCAACAAAATAATACATAAAAATGTTTGTTTACTAAATTATGAAATGCTGTTGTTGCACGGTGGTGCAGTGGTTAGCACTCGTGCCTCACAGACTGAAGGACCCTGGTTCGATTCCCACACCAGACCTTTCTGTGTGGAGTTCGCATGTTGTCTGTGTGGGTTTTCTCCAGGTACTCCAGTTTCCTCCCACCATCCAAACACATGCACTGATAGGTTAATTGGTTAATCTAAATTGTCCATAGGTGTGAATGTGAAAGTGATTGTTTGTCTATATATGTTCAGCCCTGAGATGAACTGGAGACTCCTACAGGGTGTACCCCGCCTTCACCCTTTGTATCTGGATTAGGCCCCCACAGATCCCTGTGACCCTAGTGAGGATAAAGTGCATTCAGGCGATGAGATGAGCGAGAGACGAGAGGCTCTGGTTGAAATTATGACCTTTGTGTTGTTGGAGTCAATTTTTGACCCAGTTGTAAAACTGACATTTGAGCATTTGGGGATCATCATTTTGCCTTGTGATCCAGTTTACCTACACAAAAACAAATCAAGCACACACTGTCATGTCCACACATGAGGTCAATTCAGTATAGAGGTGATGATTTGCAGAGGGCACATCCAGGAGAAAAACCGACAAAAAAAGGCCAGGAGACACATTCAAAAATATTAAAAACAGTATTTTCATTGAAAGCCAAGACATGAGAAACAGATTGGGTGGTAGATAATTGTTTTCAGCATATTTTACATGTGATTTAATACATGGGCCAAAGCCAACTAATTAACATGAAAGACGGTAACAGAAAGTTAACACAAGTGGAAGTTTATGAGGACGCCATGATGGTATTCACACCTGATTTTCTGCAGTTTATACAGGAGCAGATGTAGATTTAACTCTTACCTCTGTTTTTCATCTTTCTCTAGCCAGAGACAACAGATTTATGACATTCAAAGGGTTTCTAAGGTACATAGAGTCCGAGCAGTGCTGCGCGTTCAACCAGGACCACACGAATGTGTACCAGGACATGGACCAACCCCTCACCAGTTACTTCATCTCCTCATCACACAACACCTACCTGACTGGAGATCAGCTTGTGGGCAAGAGTAGTCTGGATGCCTATATTTGGTAAGAAAATACACAAGATTCAGAACATTTTGTATTTTGGCTTTTGTGGTTATGTTTCAGCAGTACTACATTTGAAGTGCCAGACATGAACCCCTATAGGTCAACAAAAATGGGTCTTTATCACTGTGACCTGTGTGCTAAAGTATAAGTACAACACACTAAATTGCAAGTTTGGTTGATCTTTTGAATGTTGTTTACTCCATAAATCTGACCTTTATGTTGGTGAAAAGTAACGATAAGACAATTTAAGCACTACTTGGCTTTGATACAGATCTAAATGCCTCTGAATGTCCCATTATTGTGTGTCTTAAGTCTCCCCTCCAGGCTTACGTGTCTGTTATGTGGATACTCTCTCCTTCCTCTCATTTCACCGACTTACTCATATGCTGAGGCAGACAGTGAAATTGCTGTGGTTCCTTTATGGCACAATGAAGGTGATTACAAAAGAGGCTGATGGCAGCAGAAGAGCTGTATTTATGGTCTCTGTGAAAGTGCTGAGCCCCCCTGACCGGCTGTTAGAGCACGGCCCTCCAACCCACTGGTCTGGAAGCTGTGGGGGAATGATGAAAACCTGAAAGGGGGAGAATACAGGGACTCCCCCATGATCACAGGGCTAGGAAAGGGAATAAAAGAGGACTAATCAATGTATTTCTAAATAATTTATGTTATTTATAATGAATTTATGCATGTAAAGTGCTTAGTAAAGGGGAAAGTGGAGGAAACCGCTGAAAGTCCAGGAGGCTCTGGGTAACTGATGATCTCCAGACACCACTGGAAAAAAAAAATCTAAATCTTACCAAGTATATTTTTCTCATTTCTTGTCAAAATATTTCATCACATTTAAAAAAGACATAATCACCTAAAGAGTAACTTTTCAGTGAGATATAACTCATTTTTAGACAATAGAGCTGGAAAATCTTGAGAAATATTACTAAGATAATTTTCACTTCTTCCATTGGCAGATATATTATTGAGCAAAAAATAAATGAATCTGCCAATGGAACAGGCGAAAATGATCTTGGTAAGATTTCTTGAAATACAATTTTCAAGATCTACTGTCTAAAACTAGCTAGCTAGTTAGCTAGCCAGCCAGGTAAAAACTGACATTTCTGTTTGTAGTATAGACAGCCTAAATGTTACCAAATACTTTTTTACTTCAAACTAACATAAATCTTACTTAAGTGTCAACATTTTTTAAGACTTTTGAAAATTAGGGATAATGTATTAGGGATATGAATTAGGGATAATGTATTGCTCACGCATGACTATCAGAAAAATATTTTCCTATCATAAAGTGAGTATAAACAACAAAGAAAAAACAAAACAAACAAACAAACAAAACCAAAACAGAGCAGTAGCTTGTGTACGTGTGTCAAGATTGTAAGTCATAAAAATAGCTGTAAACATCATCTAACAAGTGTTGGAAGTGGAAAAAAAGTGATAATATATTTGAATGTGTTGCAAGTGAATATAACCCTCTGTTGCCATATTTATTACCTCTGCTGAGTGAACTTTTATTACACTATCAACAACAACTGAAAACTACAATAAAAGAAAAAAGAGAAATAAATGCAATTGAAAAAGTAATAACATGATGGTGTTGGATGGGGTACACAGGGAACCGTTCCTCTGTTATACATCACGTCTTTCAATGCAATGTCATGCATCAAATATTCATGTGTATTGATATGGTTGCTGTTAACATGTATGGAGTGTACTGCACTGGAAAAAAAAATCAATTTTTCTTACTTTGATTCCAAATATCTCATCACACTTAAAAAAGACATGCAGTAACTTTCACAGTGAAATATATAAACTGTATTAGAAATCTTACCAAGGTAATTTTCACATATTCCAGGCAGGTTTTTCTTTTAAAACCTGCTTTATGTGAGGAAGAATAAAGGGTATTCTACACACTGTCCATTCAACCTGCAATAAAACTTTAATATAGGAAAGCAACATTTTGGTCCTCCAAGGAATAGGAAATTGAATGGACAATGTGCAGAGTAGCTTTTTTCTACTTCACTCGTATCTCATGCTCCTACTAACCTGTTCCCTGAAGACTTTTTAGGTCTGTATCAACTGCCATGCCTTGTTTTCAAAGCTGTATCGTCTAAAAATAAGTTCTTTATATCTCACTGAAAGGATATTTTAACCCAGAAACACCCAGTGTGACATTTGTAGCCATTTCAAAATGACCTTTTCTCTATATTTAACCTTCCTTAAGTGGTTTATCACCATTTATTGTAATATTATCTTGTGTATTTCTTTTTTTTATTCTGTCAAAATCAGGTATTTTTTGTGTTTAATTTACTGATCATGTAGATGTTCATAAAAGTGCAGAGTAAAGTTCAGGATTATTTTATCGATAGCTATATCTGTCATTAAATGAACACAAAATAAGTGTTTCCATCCACTGTCATTGGTTCAACTACACGGGTTTTACTGGTGAATCAATGTGGTAGAAGATGACAGTGTTTCCATGGTAACTACAGAGCCATTGAATGCCCAAATGGGTCCGACTGTACTGTATCTGATGACCATAAAAAGATGACCAACTGCATTTTACATCATTTACATCATTTACATTTATTGATCGCATTAGTGGATCAACATGTATTAAACACTTTAGATCAGTAAATTCTTTTGGTCGTCATGTATCTTTATGGGTTAAGTGTGACACAATATTTGGAATAGAAAGGAGAAAATTACACTTGGTAAGATTTAGTTTTTGCAGTGTGTGATAGCTCAACTGTGGAGAGCTGCACTCCAACTTGTGCATGCTCAAATAGTTGTTTGTTCCTCGATGCACCCGCCTACTTCTTCTAATTTCTCACGCTGTACACCATGCGTGCTTATTGCAATCTTGGCACAGCCCAGTATGTGTTCAAGTGTCTCAACATGTATGTATACCCTTGTGTTTGTGTGGTACAGTGCTCTGAGGAAAGGCTGCCGCTGTCTGGAAATTGACTGCTGGGATGGGCAAAATATGGAGCCTGTAGTCTACCATGGCTACACCCTGACCACTAAGTTACGCTTTAAGGATGTCATCTCCACAGTGGAACAGCATGCCTTTGAGGTAACAGCGTGTAGTATATTACATGACATGCGCTTCCTGGAGTGGTGCCCATAGCATCCAAGACTGTGTTCACACTTTTCCTCCATAGGCTCCAAGAATCCCTACTGAGCTGAATTTGCTCTAATTAATAGCATCCCTGGTAGCAATGATTCACTTTCAAGCCATCTTCGACTCATGTGGCGCTGTGATGTATCTGAAGCACAGTATATCCACACTAGAAAAAAAATGCCCCTCTAAAAACAAGTAAAAAAAAAAAAATTAACACAATATTTTTTTTGCTTGAATTAAGCTAAAAAAAAAAAATCTGCCAATGGACCAAGTGAAAATGATCTTGATAGGATTTATTTAAAAAATATTTTGAAGATCTCTTGTCTAAAATCAGTTCTTATATCACTGAAAAGTTAGTCTTTAGGTGATAGTGTCTTAAGTGTGATGAGACATTTGGAAAAGAATAGAATAGACTTTGCCATTGCACACAAGTTACAATGAAATTGCACTTTAGTGGGGCCACTCAGCTGCACAAAAAAGATACATAAAAACAGCAATAAACTAGAAAAGCACTGTAAGAGTGCAAACCAAGGCAGACCTCCCCCATCCGAATGGAGAGGTCTACCAAGGAGGTTATATCTTTATTTATTTTGTTTATTTATCTTTGTTTGTCTGTCTGTTTGTCTGTCTGGTATTTAGCAAGACAACTCAAAAAGTTATTGACAGAAAATTTCATGATGTGTCGGGGGTGTCACAAGGAACACATGATTAGATATTGGTGATGATCCAGAAGAGATCCTGAATTCTGGGTCACTTTGAAATTTTATATTGCGGTAAATGGAGAATACATTTTAAAGTGATCCAGAATCCAGCGTCTCTTCTAGATCATTACCAATATGTAATCATTTGTTCCTTGTGATACTTCCAACGCGTCATAAAATTTTCATCAAGATCCATCCTTAACTTTTTGAGTTATCTTGCTAAGTAACAGACAGACAAACATAACCTCCTTGGCAGAGATAATAAACAAACATTTGGCGATGACTCCCTGAAGAAGGCCATGATGCCGAAACGCGTTGGGGTTTTTATATGATTTTTATAGGGTTTTTTTTACTAAGCGAGGTTAATAAAGGCTTTTTTATCTTCACTTATAAGAGAGTGCCTTGGAATTTTTCTTTCTTTTTGCTATTTTCCTATCCAATAGAGCACCTCTAATTATTATTACTTATTTTGAGTCCAGGGAGCGCTCCTTAAGCAAACTTTATTTGGCAATGACAGTTTTAAACAATATGCTTAAAGGTTTAACAGACTAAAAAAAAGATGAAAAAGGTTTTCAAAGGTAAAATACCAATTAAATTAAAAAGTGTGATGTGCAAGGACTAGAAATGAGAAAAGTTTGAAGCAAAATTATAAACTAGATATTGCTAACTTTGCAGATGCCAGTGAGAAATGACTTGGAACATTGAATCAAGGTATTGGAGCAGATAAATAAATGTTCCTAAATTTGAGGAGCCATGAATTTTAGCCAGGACGGCCATTGAATGGGCATTCAATTCTATTCTTAGTAGTCTTAAAAAGATATCAAATAGCCTCAAATGTAAATTGTAGAAACCTGCAGGAACTCCCCATTCCATTTTTTTTTTGCTTAAATTAAGAAAAAAAAAATCTGCCAATGCAACAAATAAAAAATATATTGGTAAGATTTCTTGAAATAAGATTTTCCAGATCTATCTAAAAATAAGTTGTTATATTTCACTGAAAAGTTACTCTTTTTGTTGATTATATCTTATTTATTTGAAGTGTGATGAGATATTTGGATTATTATTGATTATTATTTGGATATTTGGTAAGATTGAGATTTTTTCCAGTGTAGATCTTTACAGCTCAGTATATGGGGACTGATGCAAATTGTGGGGAGAAGAGCTTTCCTACTTCCTATTTATTTGTTTTAATTTTTTTGCTTTTGTTATTTTCTGTCAGGCATCTGCATACCCTGTGATCCTGTCATTGGAAAACCATTGTTCCCAGCAGCAGCAGGAGGTCATGGCTCAGCACCTCATCTCCATCCTAGGGGAAAAGCTGCTGAGGGAACCTTTGAAAATTCCAACCACTGCAGCCCTTCCTAGCCCGAATGTAAGTGAGAGCTCAGCTATCAGATCAAGTGGTAAATCACGAGCAGAGTCTGCATTTAATGTTGGCGCTGCTGGTGCAGAGCAGAGGGATGATAGTGTTTGTATGTATAAATCCTTATCGTCTGTCACTGCAAAGTAAAACAAGGGGAAAATGAGATATTTTCGTTGTCACAGAGGACCTCATTAGTCTCTCTCTGAAGTTCCCTATGCCTCCCTCCTCCAATGGGATTCTGGGTAGATGGACATATGCATTCACAAGCCTCTTTAATCTCTCAGATGTTCACAAAATCTAATTGACGGGTTGATCCTGAGAAGCGTCCATCATTTTAACCACGCTGATCCACTGGAGACCTTGTTCATTTAGATTGCCCTCTGTGGGTTCTGACTTTTGTACTGAACGCGCCGGTTTCAACCCTTGACTGATCAATGGGCCAGAATGCTGCAAGTGATGATGAAGTGTTTTGCTCTGTGTGATAAATGCGAACTCTTCTGCAGTTTCTCTAAGTTTATGTGCAGTCTTTGAGGTGTTGTACTTTAAAATCTACTGACAAAATCAGCTTTCGTGCATAAACCATTTTCTGTTTCAATGACTCAGGAGGTGGGAGCTTAGGCAGATGGTTCGGCACTAATGGTTTTATCGTGACTCCTAACCCCCGGGCAGCTTTTACACTAAACTCCTATTCGTGTGTTGCATCCATGCAGCTTTACACCTAAGCGTTCATCTAATTAAGATTTAACATGAGATGCCAATAACTATTTATTCCTTTATATCCTGCTTTAACCAGTCGGAGGTTTTACGAAGTCGTTGCAACCACAGGAAGGATGACATTTGTTTTTTCCAGTGTTATTGTAGGATTAGCTTTGATCTGTAGTTCATTAACATGTGATTATTCAATGTTAGTATATTCTTACTGTACACATGGGCCACAGAAACCACATATGATATCATAAATTACACCAACATAAGCAAAGCCTCTATTCTAGCTCTCTGGACTGTATCATTTTGTGTAACAGCAATGAAAAATGAAAGAGTGGCCCCAATGTAAGCCTTGAAACTTATAATTTTTGTAGTTTAGGGATTGCTAAAGGTTGTAATGTTAGCAGATCTGTAATTATTTTTGCATATTTTGCCTATATGCATACATTTAAGAATCACATTTGAGGTAACTTCCTGTCTTGTGGCTTACCATAGAGCAGCTTCTAAGCTCAGACCATACTGTTTTTACTTTTAGCATATTGCCGCTTGTCTACGAAGAGAGCATTATAGAGGAACAGACTGTGACAGGACTGTGAAATGCAGCAGCAGATGTATCATTATATACTTCTGCTGCTTGCTTCATCTACAACCTATGAAATGTGGCATTATGCCTGCAGTGTACATTACCACTGATGTGGATATGGGTGTTTGAAGAAGAGCGGATTGTGTGACAACTTTTGTGCGGTGAAAAGGTAAATGTTTTGATGTTGGAGGATGCCGAAACAGAAGAGTGTGATGTGTACACATGATCAGTTCACTGCGGTGTTCATTTACATAACGTACACGAGCTTCGATATGTGAATCCTTACTGAATGTGTTTGTGTGGGAATGCCAGGACCTTAAGTACAAGATCCTCATCAAGAATAAGCAGCGACTGCCTCAGGATGAGTCAGAGGATGCAGCAGGGGTAGAGGTGGAGGAAAGTGCAGATGAGAGTGAAGATGAGGAAGTGCATCAGAGAAAGGCAGGGACAAAGAAGACAGTAAGTCAGTTAAGATGTCGCGAAATAGTTTGAGAAGCAGAAGTAGATAAATGTACAGTCTGGTGAAATAATAATAATGAAAAAAAGACTAAAACATTTACATTTCACAACTGGATGAGTGCTATCTTTAGTCTTCTGTCTTTGTTCAGAAGAAGAAGAAGAAGAAGATGATGAAGAAGAAGGAGGTGGCAGTGGCTGAGATTTTGTCAAACCTGGCGATTTACACCAAGTCTGTCAACTTCATCAGCTTTAGTTACTCCAAGGACAACCAGAACTACAATGAAATGACATCTATGGAGGAGAACAAAGCCCATAAGCTAGTCAAAGTGTCAGGTTTGTCTGTCAGCTTCACTGTTCGTAGCATAAAAGTAGGGAAGGGGAAGTGTAATTTTTAAGTAATACATATTTTGAATAATTTACTGCAAATAAACTATCATTTGATGAGCCCAGCAGATTCACACGATTTATGGTCACACTGAGATGAAAGTAGCTGGTCCATGTTGAACTAGAAAATTATACCCAGAGCTATAAACGTATGCGCTAGTGAATGCAAACTGAAATACGACACATATGACACAGGGGAATATATTTAAGGGAGTAAAATGCAATAATGCAACAGCACCTGAATGAATATTGTGGCAATGAAAAAACCTAAATGGAAGTTAAAGTCCATTGATAAGTGGTTAAAGTGCCTGAAATCTGCTTCTGTTATTGAGCAATGGCATGTTTGTCACATAGCTACATCATAAGGTGGTGGGTTCAGCTTGTGATGAACTTGTGATGATCTCGGCTACAAAAGCACAGAGGCTCCTTTCATTGTCATGCCCAGCAGGGAAATGAAACAGCTATTGCATGTTAATAGTGAGATTACACAGAGATTATGCAGTTTATCTATTTATTTTTATGATGAAAGTAATATTAACATCAGTTAAACCTGGTCTTTTTTATCTACATTTTACAGTTTGTCCTAAATATGTTCAACTAAAATGTCTAATCCATTATGTCTTCTATGGGTTACTAGGAAAGCTACATTGTTAGAAGTTAACTTGGCCCATAAGGACCCAGTGTGACTTTGTGGTAGATCTCAAATGAATTTTTCTCTCTATGTAGCCTTTCCTAAGTGATTTATCACCATTCATTACTCTGTCCCTGAAGGGGAGCTGAGGGGTATAGTTTTTGGTTCCGCTTGTTTGTTTGTTAACACTGGCAGCAAATCTATTGGTTGAATACAAAAGTAATTGGGTTTATAGATTGCCAGTGACCCAGAGTAGATTTGATTACATTTTGGGAAAAGTAGATCAAACTCCAAATGTTTAATGAATTTTGAAATTGTTAAATTTTTTTCCCTATTTATTTATTTATTTAGAATGGGCACAATTTCAAATGTATGTAGCAGGAAAAGGATGTTAAAGTTAAAAAAATAAAATAAATAAAATTATATCTATATGTATATATATATATATATATATATATATATACTTTTTTTCTACCATTACTTACAATAGGCAACAGTTTACATGTCAATAAAAAACATCAATATTCTTTTGACTTACTTCAAACTTGGCACATACAGTATATGGAGGCAATTGATGCCGACACCAGTACATGACATGACATCAGCTGGATCCATGCCAATATAAGCTACAATATATGCAAGGGGTGGAGTTTGTTGTGCCTGGCACCACTTGTTATACTATTTTATCTCACCCAACATTGGTTGTAATCAGTGTGTGTCTGTGTATGTGTGTGTCCGCAGAGACATATCATGCTATAACTCAAATCGCACCCAGGTAATACTAGTATTTTCTGACGTCCGGCTTCCAGACTTCCGGCTGCTTGCTGGATAAGAAATCTCGCGAGACACAATTTTAACGTGACGAGAATTCTCGTCAAATGACATCTCGCGAGATCTTGGCACAACAACTCGTCACACCCCGATTACCCAGTGAAAATAATCTATTTTCCCATGGTTAATTGCCTGATCATGCAGATGTTCATAAAAACTCAGAGTAAATTTGAAGGTCATTTTATCCAAATAGGAAAAAATGAAGAAAATGTGAGTTTTTAAAAAAATAAAATATATCATCAAGTGTATCCCTGGTGAATTAATGTTGTAGAAGATGACTGTTTTCATGTTCACTGAGCCTCTGAACATCCAAACGAGCCATATCTGACCTTGGAACGATGCCAAACTGTATGTTACACCAATTATTTACACGTATTAGCATTTAGATCACGAGATGGTTTTGGTTGATGGTGGTGGTTCGGGTCTTTATGGGTTAAGACAGCCTCAGATACACAGGTTGATATTTGGTTGAATCACTGCCTTCTGTTAATGGATCCGTATCAGAGGTGATATCTAACCTTTAGGTATTGTGTGTCCTCTCTCACAGGTGTAGATTTTGTTAAACACAACCAGATGTTCCTCACCAGGGTTTACCCAGGGCGCACAAGGATATTCTCATCAAACTACAACCCACAAGAGTTTTGGAATGTGGGGTTGCAGCTCGGTGAGTCAGACATGAAGGGTTTACCTGAATTTACCAGGACGTTAGAGTAATCTGTGACCACATGTACATACCACATTGCAGATTATATAACATGCACTTATGCATTGATATCCCAAATATATATATATATATATATTTTTAAATTTATTTATTTTTTTTAAACTTACTGTGTGCACATATTATTGATTCCACTGATACATCAACCACCCGATATTTTTTTTTTCTTGTACTGGTATTGGCCTGTTTCATTGGCTGATATGCTCTTTTTTCCCCTGCCATGATTTACTGACAGGTGAAGATCGCATTATTTTTAGGTCAATAAATGTTTCACTTAAAACATTTTTTTCTGATATTTGCTATAATTTATCAGAGAAAAAAAGTCAGTATCGGCTCCAAATATTGGCTAGAAATATCAGTATCATATACCGATATTTCTGATTACAGGTATGGGAAAAAAGTATATATATATATATATATATATATATATATATATATATATATATATATATATATATATATATATATATGCCCCAAAAACATCTACATCGGTTGAACACTACCCCATATTAAATTTGATATATTATGAGATATACATACATATATGCAATACTGACATGACTTTTCAAAGTTACTAGTGGTTGGTTTGCATATTTTGGTGGTTCCATCAGAACCCAAACAGCTTTTTAATTGCTGCAAGACATGGAAAATTGTCAACTTCTTTCACTCTTTTGTGTTTTTGATAAGTTCTCAACACTGTGCGGGACAACCACATACATTACAAGCCTGTCAGACTGAGAGGGCTGCAGTCCAGAGAGAATTTCAATCTTCAAAGGGAACAACCCAGTCCTGTCGATTAGTTGTGAAAGGAACATTTCATTCTACTCCACAGTCTGACCACCTCATATGTTTTTCCCCGGAGCAAGTCCTTTCCCAGGCTTTATCACACCTTTTCTCACCCAATTTGCACCCTTTTAAATACATTTTTCTCATAAATTACAACCCTGTCTGGATCAGAGCATAACTTTTCTCTGGAGTCTATGTGTCATTGCTTCAGAATATGTGAGAGTAAATTTAGGCACCAGGCCCGACTGTTGTTTTCTGTATACAGACAGCTAAAACACATCAAATGAAAACACAGCTATGCTTAAAAATAAACCATATACACATAAATACAGAAAGTATAGATTGTCATGCAATCACCTTCGAGCCTAAAGTAACAACCCTGATCTGTCTGGCACCGTCTTGGCAAGTGTTCCTGTCAGGTCGCCTGTTTTTACACATTCTCTTCGTCTGTCCTCATCGCTCAGTCAGCCAGCCACTGATGCTGTCATGAAGCCCTGCAGATCGCTCAGCAGACTGTCTACATGCTTCAGTGCCAGTTGTGCAGATGGCGATTGGCACTTTTCACAGTTGCAGAAGGCTGCGGTACAAAGCAGCCCCTGTGGATCAATTACGTCCTCCAGGCCTCTGCGACACACCCATGACAAGTACATTAAAGGTGCAGAAAGACGTGATACGAAAGTGATTCTTTTTGATTCTAATTCATGCATGCTACGACATGAGTTGATGCCATTGAGCCTACCTATTTCCAGCCCGATTCCATCTGTTTCTGTGTTTGACAATTTCTTCACAATGCAAATGTGTGGTCATGGATAACACAGAGAACATGGTGTAGGTTGCACACATGGTGTAGGTTGCACACTGCTCTGCAGAAAAGCCCATTAAAGATGCACTCAATGAACAGTTGGTGATTTGAAAGTTCCTGATGCAATGTACTCTGCTGCTGTGGAAACATTACAAGTCATTGTAACACAGACCGCAGTTTAGTGTTGTGGGATGAGCATGGGTGTAAAATGGTTCATCATGGTGGACAGTTCCAGATTGTTTTGGCTTCGTGCAGATTGTCCTGTTATGTTTTGCAGTGGCGGTCAACTTCCAGTCTCTGGGTTTGCCTATGGACCTGTATGATGGCCGTTTCCAGGACAACGGAGGCTGTGGATACGTCCTGAAGCCAGATGTGCTCATGTCTTCTCAGAGGGGATTTGATCTTGGGTGCATCCAGCGCAGACTGAAAAGGACACACCTGATGCTTAGGGTACAGCTCTGACAATGAATAATCCACTCTGGGTGGATTTATGGATTAAGGTATAATGTTACCAGACTGTGTGTGTGTGGGTGGGGGGGGTAGGGGGTGTACACATGTATGTGTGTGCCTCCAATCTAGGGCATTGTGTAGTGTAACTCATCCATGTTCTTGCCTGCAGATAAATGATTTTCTATGATCTTGTGAACCAACAATGATGTAAAACTCCCTAAGTGTCTCCATTTAATTAGATTATATCCCATGAGTAAAGAGAAAGAACCGAAAGAAGAAGAAGACTTTAATACAACTAGACCTGGGGACTAATTAATCAGTCAACTCCTATGCATTTTTAGCATGCTGAGAAGCAGTAATAGCAACAATAGCATATGCCACATGTTATGATAGAACGTGTAGTCACACACTGACTTTTCAATCCAACAGGTTACTTGTTCTTATGATGAAGGTTTAAGGTTCATTTGTTGTCGTTCATTCATTGTAGCACATGAAGAACAAAAGATGTACTCAGGTAAGAAGATAAGAATGGGATACATACACACACACATGCATCCATGCACAAGCTTATTTCCAGGACATTTAGCCATTGTTATTAATTTCCAGATCATTTCCATGACTGGAAAAGGAAGCTCTAACTTTTCAGGTTTTCCAGGACACGTGGGAACCCTGGTAATAGCATTTAAAAAAATAGACAAATGAACACGCATACATAAATGGGGCGGCCATCGCTCATTTGGTAGAGTGGGTAGTCCAGTAACTGAAGGGTTGATGGTTCGAATCCTGCTCTCTTCTAGTCGGTCCATTGTGTCCTTCAGCAAGACACTTCCTCCAGTGCCACTCACACTGGTGTATGAATGTTTGGTGGTGGTAGGTGCGAAATGTCAGTCTGGCTATGTATATAGTTCACCACCACCAGAGGGAGCATGTGAGAGCAAATGAATAATGGGTCACTAGTGTGAAGTGCTTTGAGTGGCCAAAAAGTACTATATAAATCCAATCCATTATTATTATAAATAACATTTAACATTCACCATTTGTGGAAAATGCCAAAGTTGCTATATGTTACTATAACTTTTTTAATCATTTTTAAACATTTTTGCCAATTTATTCTAAATTTTGGGTAAGATATTAACACCACATGTTGCGGTGCAAATAATAATTGCCACATAATTATGTGTACTTTTTAATCATATTTAGTGTTTAATGTTGGATTATGTTCTCATCTGTCTCTTCTCTGCACAACCTCAGTTACATTTCCAACACCTGCACTTTGTGTAAAGATGTAAGAAGTAGATAAATCCTGATCAGCAGAGAATTGGAGTTAAACAAAAGGCTATTTGTAATTGTCTTTTATAGCAATATGCACACATTTGGTGCATCCTCCCAGCGCAGCACATGCAATATAAATGGGATGTGTTCTGCTTTTGGATACCCAGAGAAAAAGTTCTACCTTTATTTATTCACATCATCATTGTGTTTTATTTGATCACTTCAGGGAAAATTCGACAATGTTGGCTTGGCTCTCAGCACAGTGGGAATCAGAGTCATGAGCAGCATTTGGTGTTATAACTTAGGTTGGGTTGAGTTTTCAGTCTTTGAACCGTAAATTATTCATCTTCTCAGGAAAACAATGTCTACCCTTGAGCTTTCATAGCGGCTATTTAGCATAAAACTCTCCACTACTATAACCAACGGTCTATTTTTTTTTCTTCTTTTAAATAACAAATCTTCAAAGTGCTATCTGAGTTTGAGGAGTCTGCACACGACTGTTGTAACTGTGGATGAGTGCAATGTGGGGCTTTTTGAAGCATGAATTTTAGAGAGGAAAGGGACTGTAATTTTGGGCCGGACACAGTAAAGCTCCATCAGTGCCAAGCCGGGCATGTCGTGATAAGTACATGCAGGTTTGTCTTTGATCAGGCCCGGGAAGAGAAGGCTCAGTGTGAGAGGACTGCAGATAAGCCTGCCTCTCCCTCCAGACTAGTGTAATTACAGTTTTCTCTACATTTCACCGCTCTTCTTGTCTGTCCTCTTTTCTTTTCCCCCTCCCCCTATTATCTCCTTCCATCCTCATTTGATTAGCACTAATATTTAATGTTTATCTAAGATATGCATTTGACTCTTCATCTATCCCTTTCCTGCCAAACTACAGGTGATCAGTGGATCAAATGTACCTTCATGCAAGACTGCTAAAGCTCTGCAACTCTTTGTCACGGTACATATTCACGGGATTCCATCTGACTGCTACAGTAAAAACACACCTTCTGTCAAAAATACATGTAAGTAGTGCAAGATAAACACAACTGAGATACACAGACAGGCTGATTCAGCTCTTGGCTCAACATGCATGAGCTTGAAGGCAGTATTTCTTTTTGCAAGTATAACTTTCTGACATCTTTCTAATATAATGTCACTGTCACTAAAAGTTTGAATAATATTGTAATGGAAGTGTCGGCATAAGAGTAAAAACACGCTCACCTTTTGCTCTTTAAAAAGAAGTACATGGTAAAGTATTTTTAGTCTTAACAAATACAAGTAAAAATATATATATATAACTGGCAGCCAAAAATACACCTCTACCAACATAACTATATTCTGGTGAGTTTTCTGTGACAGCAGTATTTGTGGTTTTCCCAAGATATATTCATAAAATCTCTTTCTCAGTAAGCTGCTGTTTTTAAGAGAAATGGGAAGATGATTTTTTTTTTTTTAATGCAAAACTGGATTTTTGTCATACAGACCCGCTATAGTTGGAAACAGACACTGAACACAAGATAAAGTGTTACCTTGCCTTCATGTGCCACATTAATCCTCACGCACATGTGTTTGTGTGTTAAACTGGCATTAGCCTCTAAATATACTGTCTGCAAAATGAAACAAACCGCCATGTGAAAATATATTTTCTATGATAACACAGTGGTGATTAGATACTGCATGCTGGCTGGTTTGAGACAAGTGAGAGGAGGAGAGGAGATAGCAGGAGTGTTGGAGGCTGCACAGAGCAGTTAAGCATGAGTATAAATCATGAAATCATTTCACACTATGAAACAGAAAAGCCACTGGTGAATACAAATTAATGTAGGTTTAGAGAAAAACCTTTCACAGACAAAATTATTTATAAAATGAAAAGATTAGAATCAGAAGTTATCTCTGTGCACTATAAAACAGCATCCGTGTATCAATTTATATGTCTTGTTTTGTTATGTGTTTTTTTTTTTTTCTCCAATGTGATAATGACTCAACTGTGGGTTGGGAAAATATAATAAATAAATTATTAAGTTTTGTGTTACTAAAAACCTCCTAGATTTAGAGCAAAGAAGTCTGAACAAAGGTTTAGAATGAAGTAGTTAAAGCATGGCACTCTCACCAAGGACAATATGAAGTGACATTTATGAAGTATTTATCATAATCCATGAAATAATAACACAGGCAATTGGGCAAATCTTATAAAAGTGTCAAAACAGTCGAGTAAACTCCAAAACAAACTAAAAACACATTGCTGTCATTACCTCATGCAACAATGATGGACGAAGTCGCGATGAGCTATTGCCATCGCGACTTCGTCCATCATTGTCTGTCATCCATCATCGTCTGTCATCATCCGTCATCATCTGTTATCGTCATCCACAATTCACTAAAATCACTTCTTCTCCTTCAATTCTCAACGGATTTAAATTCTGATTGATTCATTAGATAGATCTTAGCGTTAGGCACAAAATGTATCACTTGTCGAAATTTGCCTTTGTAAACAATTTGTTTGCAATCGCTTCTCCTCCCACAATTCTAACTTCAATTCTGATTTTATGACCTATCGAATGCCTCCCTTGTGTTGATAGCAAGACATCACAGCTGTGAGGACGAGATGAGCACAGGGCGACTGACACTATCTTTAGTTTTTTCTATCATGTGCATTTTACACTGAATATCCCAGCACAGGATTTCAGCTGTGTAACTTTCTAAATACATTTTGGTGCTTTGTGTTTATACCTTTTCAGCACTGAGTCCCTACTGGGGTGCAGTCATGAATTTCCAAATCAGCATCCCTGAGCTCTGCCTTGTCCAGTTTTGCGTTCGCGAACAGACATCCCTCTTCAGCAGTGAATTAGTGTGTCAATACACACTGCCCTTCATGAGCCTGAAGAAAGGTGAGCCACAATGAGCGAGAGGGGACGGGGTGTCAGAGTCAAATGAAGTGCTGAATTACATCAGATGACATTGCGTGACCATTATTGTATTTTCGTACATTCAGCATGTCAGCAGAGAAGGTTAAACTCATGTATTTATGGAAATGTTCCTGTCTGTCTATATACTCATGTATTTACCATACTTGGGATTAGATTTGTTTTGTTTGTTTTTTTTTTTTTTCTCCCCTAACCCCCCTTCTCTTTTTACCCCCAGGCTACCGCTGGTTGCCTCTACGGTCCCAAGATGGATGTAGTCTGGATACAGCCTCCCTCTTCATTTTTGTATCGTATTCCTAGAAACAGCTCTTACACACAAACCTCGCCAACAGACAGAGAAGCGTGGATGATACAGCAACAACAATAAATATATCAAAGCACCATTTCCTCAGATATAAATATCAGTTTTATTGTCAGAAAATAGATTTTGCCTGCACTGTGCTGCAGAGGAAAAGACCAGAGGCTTCCAACGGGCCTGAAGACACTCTCTGCTTTGTTAGAATCAAATTCAAAACAGAAAAACCCTGGAGTAAAATACTGTTTTTTTTTTCATGTTAAATAATTAATCAGTGATAGAAGTGCAACCACTGTGGTATCTTCTTGGTTGAGAGGACGATTGAAAACGTCCTCAGGACCTTTACTGTTTTGTCTTCATCACCTTTGACAACAACGCATGTATTTTAGAGCTGAAAGTGATGAGTAATGCTAGGACACATTAGTAGTCCATGAACACTACAATGAAAGAGTGGCAAGGGTTTCAAAGCCGACCTCACTGCAAGATACTCAGCAGGGAATAATATAAATAGCATTCACAGAGGTATACATTATTGAACCAAATCCAGTGCAGGGAAGTCTATTCCTATCCTTGTTCGTTGCTAAATCCTATGAATGAGGCAGAGGAGAGTACGGGTCAGCAGGCCTGTCAGGAGGATGGCATTAAGATAACATGAAGACCTGCCTTAACCTACAGTGAGTATATATTATGTGTGTGTGTGCACATACATAACTGTGTTTTTCTGTGATTTTTGCTCTGCCATGTCAAAGTCTGCTTTTGCGTGTTTGTGCATGTGTGTGTGGAGCTGGATTTGAATGCAACTGATGATCAGACAAAGGATGGAATGAGGGGCAGAGTGTTAACTCAGCGCCTCAGGGCAGTTGTCATCCTGCTCACACACACACACACACACACACACTCCTCCCTCTTCTAAATCCACTGGTCAAGGACGTCCATCTGACACAGCCCAAAGGGACAAACACAGTCAGTCTGAGCAGGTAACGGACAGGCTGCTCCAACAGCACTGCATCACCTCCCCCTTAATCTGTCATATTGGCAACTTTGCACACACACACACACACACACACACAATGAGGAAAAACTAAGATAAGATAAGATATACTTTATTAATCCCCATGGGGAAATCTAAAGTAGTCACCGCTCCACACAACAAAAATACAATCATATTACATCAGCACTTAAATAAATAATACTGGATGTAAATAGCTCTAAGATAAAAACAGTTCAGAATAAATTATAATTTAAAAAGTTATTAAGATTAGATTAAAGAAGCAGAGTTAAATATGATAAAAAGTCGATAAGCTAAAAAAGTGATATATAAAAAGCTTCAATATCCTAAAAATACATGTCCCGTCTCCCCCCACCTCCCCTTCCATTTAAAGTATTACTCAGTCTGATTGCTCGAGGGACAAATGAATTCGAAAATCTTGTGGTAGAGCATCTCAGTGAGTGCATCCTGTTGGTGACTGTGCTCCTCTGCTGCTCAAATACCTAGTTCAGGGGGTTGTTGTTGTTGTTCAGGATGGACCTGAGTGTGGACAGAGTTCGCTGGCCTGTCACCTCCTCCACAGAGTCCAACCTCAGACCCACCACAGATCCCACCCTCTTAACGCTCTTGTTCAGCCGCTGGATGTTTTGTTTACTGCACCTGGCCCCCCAGCAGATAATGTCGTAGAAGACCACACTGGCCACTACAGAGTTGTAAAACATCTGCAGTAATTTATTACAGATGTTGAAGTAAGTAGAGCTTGCTCTGGGCCTTTTTTATGCATATAGTTGGTGTTCAGTGTCCAGTCAAGTTTATTGTCCAATACTAATCCCAAGTATTTGTAGGACGGCACCACCTCGATAGGCTCCCCCTGGATGTAAATAGGGTGTGGGGTAGGGGGCTGGAGCCTGAAGTCCAGCATCATCTTCTTAGTTTTTAGGGTGTTCAGGAGCAGCTGGTTCTTCTGGCACCACCCCTCAAAGTCACTCACCACAGCCCTGTATGCCCCCCCTGCCCAAACTGTTGTATCGTCAGAGTACTTCTCCACATGGCAGACCCCTGAGTTGTGCTGGAAATCGGCAGTAGAGGATGGGGGGGGCAACACAGTGCAGTCATTCCAAACATTTCATTCAAAACTTAAGTCATTCCACAAACCAACGTGCAAGTATGTTACATACAATACAATATTCTTTCATTTTTCCATCACCAAGGCCACAGTTAAAGTATAATTACATGTGCAAATATCCTTCATTTGATCAACATTTTAAAAAAGAAGTCAACTACGTTAAAAATTACAACCACAGCCACTGTAAACAATCTCCTTTTAAGTCTTCAGCTTTGTAACTCGATCCAAATAAACCCATCAGCTGCCACTGTATTAAGCACTGGAGTGAGGTTAAGTTACATTTGATACTTAGAAATAAATGAGAGTTCAGTTCTACCTCTCAGGGTAATTTGTCTCCTTTAAAGAGTCTGGAAAAACATTTGTGAACTTGTTGTCCTGCTCCCCCTGCTGCCAACAGGCCCACGGTGCACCCATCTTCAGATTGCACAGTTCCCAAGGAGAAACCATTTTTCTTTGTCCAGCAGCTCGTCCTCCAGTCTGATGTTGGTTGCAGCCACAAACGTCTTCTTACTCTTAACCGTCACCTCCAGCACCATCCCATACAGGATTGGGATGTTACAGTACTCCAGCTGTAAGACAGAAACATTTAAGATGTCATTTTTCAGCTGCTGCTTCTTCTTCATCATTTCCTTCTCTCCATTTCGTTTTGCTACATAAATGATAATGAGAAGTATCTGTGAAGTATGTGGGAAGCTGCTGGTCAGAGTCCACTGGGTGAAATGCTGAGATCACAGAGACAAGAGAATGCCACAGGCAGAGCAAACTTAAAAGAACACATCAAAGATATTTACAGAGAAAATGTAGAACTTGCATGACAGTGCAGCTTCTTATAAAGGATTAAATGTGTAAAATATACCCCAAAAAAAATGAATTTTTTTTTTGTACAGAAAAATCTGGCTGCTTTATTCTTTTGCTGCACAAGGTTAAAGCTACAATAGGAAACAATTAGGAAAATAAACTGTTGTATTAAACATACACAATCTGTTAATGTAGCTCTTACCCTAAAGATAGAGAATGTCATGCCATTTCAAAGAATTATGCCGAAAATATCGTAGTCAGAGGTTGCCGGTGAGTGTAAAAGTAAAAAAACAGCCTAGAGCAGCTATAGAAGTCTAATTTCCTCACTGATCTTTTGATATACATTCCAAACTGAAAGGTCACACAGAATAAAAAAAGCCTTCTGAAGCTTTAATGAATGAATAATAGGAATGTGTGGTTCTTACACCTACAGAAGGTCAGTTAGCAAAGCAAACGTTATTATTCAATACCTTCTCTTCTATATTAAAGCATACACGCATGCATATAGAAAGTTGGAAAGAAAAACGGTACAATACCAGTTCATTAAAAGTTGGGTTGTCATTATTGCGGACCACTTTAGTCTTTCTCTTGGAGCGCTGTTGGGGGTCGGGTCTTAAACGTGTAACCACATAGGCGTCTGGGTTTGTGCCATTGGCTTGTTTCTGTAAAAACAACAAAGAAAAGCTAGTCAATATTAATGCTTTCACTTTTTTTCCTCCAATGTTAAAGGCTATAGTTAAAGTATGAATAACAATAAAACCAACTCACAATGTTCTTCAAGTGCTTTATCAACACTGAGAGTTTAGAGTCTGAGTAGGAAATGTAGAGCTGGATCTGCGGACAGGTTCCTGCAAACGATCAAAGCATCAGTACCAGTAACAAAGAATGTATTTCTATATTTAACAATGGTTATTATTTGGGCTGTCAAAATTAAGGTGGATTAATCCATCATCATGATTAATCCGATTACAATTTTAACACAAAGGAACAGTTTTGTTTTAAGTAGTTTTGTTGAAACTGTTGAAGGTACTGAATGAACATGTTAATTGCATATCTAGACATATTTTAGAATTTGTTTTGGATATTTTATCACATTTTTCATGGGTTTTTTTTCCTGTATTTTTAGAAGAGTTTCGAATTTATTTTGGATATTTCATAAATCTTTCCTGTTTATTTATTTTGTGAATTTTATTGGATTTTAGCATGGTTTGTATACTTTTTTATATGTATATTTTGTGGGAAATTTGAGTACAAAAAACAAGACAGAACAGTCGTCATCATCATCATCTTCTGCTTATCCACAAAAAAACAAAACAAAAACAACAAGACAGTCGACTGTTCTGTCAAAAACAAGACAGAACAGTCGACTGACATAAAATGTTTTACACACTCTGCAAGAAGGAATTTTCTTTCCACTGAAGCAGCTCTATCTTAAAATACCACATTAACACAGAGCATACATTAGTCAGGTATTCTGCTGCAGCTTGGACAAACATGTTAAGTACAGATATATTCCCTTCTTTCTTGAG
Source organism: Siphamia tubifer (assembly GCA_020466265.1). NCBI lineage: Eukaryota > Metazoa > Chordata > Actinopteri > Kurtiformes > Apogonidae > Siphamia > Siphamia tubifer. The sequence continues at coordinate 25,522,594 of CM035788.1, read as the reverse complement.
TTTGTTTGCTCATTGAAAATGAAAGACATATAATATTGATTAAAAATGAACACTTAATCATGGTTAATTGAAATTAATCCACAACAAATCATTCATTTGACAGCTCTAGTTATTTTAAAAACAGAAAATTACCTCTTCCCAAAGTTTCATGGACTTTCTTGGGACCATCCAGGAACAAGCTACACACAAATTCATTCTGCGGTTAAAAGCGAGAGACATTTGTAAGTAGCCAAAAAAAACAATGAGAGAGAATAGAAAGCATGGAGTAGAGTAAAATGAAGTAACACCTACTCCTTTACAGGGTCCCTTAAAAAGCTGCTTTAGGTATTTATTCAGCAGAGACATTTTCCTGTTGTGGGTGAAGGACATCTGAAACCACCTGGGGAACCTACAGGTAAGGAGGTGCCGTTATCAACCAGCAATATTTGTTGTAATTCTTCTAAATAATGTTGAGGATGTGTTTTTTACTCACTGAGGCAGAGTTGACTCTATGAAGTATTTCTGCAACTGCTTATGGATCAACTCAAAGTCAGTGAAGGTCATTTCACTGGTCAGAAACCCGTCATCAATGCTAATTCTTAAATTATAGATCTAGGAAAAAAAATAAAATGAACTGTGTTTGACATAGGAAAAGGGGTTTAATATCGTGTAATATACTGTACTATTTTGTTTCACGCCTTTTATATTTGCATATAAGAGTCATTTCCAGCAATGACAACTCAAAATAACAAGAATTGGAAGTGTTTGTTTGTAGTGCAATGAATGAAAGTTCCAACAGTTTACGATGCAGACACCCTTTTATGTCCACTGCTTTTATGTGGATACCTGAACCCGTTTTATTTGTTATTGCATATAATTCTGCTTGAGGATAAATGTTGGCATCCTTCTGTGCTTCTGCTGACTGACAAGGTTTTCCATCCGAGCCTCCCCACAGATAAGGCTAACAACAGGAAGCCTTTTCTGATCAAAGCGCAGTGAAATGCCAACAACCACAAGTAGCTTTCCTCCCTCGACTCTGAGGAGCGAGGGAAAGACTTTCCAAACACAGCGGCATCTCTGCCTATGAGGCACTGAGTGACAGCACACCCTGCCACAGGTTATTAATCTCAGAACAAGTGTGTGTGAACCTGCTGTCTGTTTTCACTGCTTCAACACTCTCCAGGCTATAAAGACCTAACACTGGGCTTTTAGTGAATCAGGCGAATTCTCACTGACAGTTTGTTCGAAAATGAAGCAGAAAAATAAGAAAAACAACTTGGGCTGAATAACTAAGGTACAACGGGAGACAAGGAGGCTCACCACATCTTTTCCTTTGGCAGTGTATCCCTGGATGACAGCTTCTTGGATGTTGGTGCTGGGAGCAGGGATGCCATCCTGACATAGAGGTTCAGGTTTCTTCCCCTGAGCGATGCTGTGTGTCAGGAAGTTAAACTTCACTGCAATGCAGCCCATGCTCTCCTTGATTTTCCTACATCAATAGAGACCAAATATTAAGATGCTACAGGAAGAAACAGCATGAGAATGATACACAGGCCGAAACAAAACAGTTACTTTGTGAAGTAGGACGTGGCCTCCAGGTCTGTGTCATGAGGCCGGAGGTTGTTCTGGACATACTGGAGGACACTTGTGTCCTTCACTTCAGGCATTCCTGTGCGCAGCATCTGGGAACCATAAGTGTGTTGTTAAATATCATGTGTATGTGCATGCTGTAATGACACTGGTCCTGCTCTGGTGTAATGTGGATTTTACTAGCTCGATCAGGCTGAGGATCAGTGCTGAACGCCCTCGGATCATGTTGTAAGCTTCACAGCACAGTTCCACAAAGCGATGCAGACGCTGAGGTTTCTGACCTCCACCTGTGATGAAGTGCTGCATCTCAGATGAAAAGATGAATGGTGATCGGTCTCTGCCAATAAATAAAGTGTACACAGTTCATTCACTAATATTCAACTATTACTGAATACTATATACACTGCTGGCTTTTTGTTCTATTTCTGATCAGATTTCATGTACATTTTTCCATTGCCTTCATGTGTTTTCTGATTTTCCATGTGAACCTTATGTCTGCAACAGGCATTAAGTGTTATATCAATAGGACTTAATGAAGCATTAAATGTTCGTTAGCCACATCTGATTGACTTTTTACGTGTTCATATTAGAGAATGGTAAGAACAACAGAAATAGATGCTTACATTGCACCTACGGTACAAGTAACTGTTTTGATGAGAAGAAGCCCCATGTCAGTCTAAACACCACATTGCTGATCACCCCTGACCAGGCTGCAGGTTGCATCAGTGGCTGTTGGTTCTTATTACCTCTGCCAAGGAGGTATTAAATTTAGGTTTGATCCATCTTTCAGGAATGATAGATAATGGGTCAAGGAAGAAACCATTAGATTTTGAGCGATGGGGGTCAAAGGTCAAGGTCACACTAAAGGTCAATAGCTAAAATACATCAGTGGTAATATATCAGGATTCAGACAAGATAGAATCTGGTGTTTTCATGCATTCACATCATCTCACCTTCAGACATCAGATGGGTCAACACCTAGGGTTGTTCAGAACTTTTTGTGTAATCCCGCTGACAGACCAAAAAAAACCAAATGGACTCGAACTTAATACCGCCTTGGCAGAGGTAATAAGAACACAAACAAGTATTGAGAGAATGCCTAATCTCGCCCCTATTTTCACCCCAATCAAGTTTCTATGACAACCCGTTCTTGAATTACAGCCAATATTGTTATTTTGACCTTTCTGAGTTTTCACATTTGACCTCTAGAGATCTCAAAAACTATTGGTTGTAGGTGATAACACAATTGGAGAAATCTTCATTCCACATTGTTTGGAACCAATCTTAAAGTTCTGTGACCCTATATTCTTGAGTTATAACCGATAATGTGATTTTGACGTTTTAGTTAATTGTGACCTTGACCTTTGACCTTTACTCAAATGGATCATTGCATCTGATGCGCATTCGCTATATGTATATGCCCATGTAATTTCATCGTGATATCTCAAGTATTCATTGAGTTATAGCATGATATGTCTCTGCAAACACACACACACACACACACACACACACACAGGGTGATTACAATAATCTCTCCCAATGTTGGGCGAGATTAATAATGTGTCGTCAATGCATGCAGCCAGCATTTAACACATTAACCACTGATGCGTCAGTACTGACACATTCTTAATGGCTTGGTTAGTTTAAATATTCAGATTTTTTTTTTTCTTTATCTGTTTTTACTGAGTTTTGTTCATGGAACTGAGCTATAAAGATAAACACATGTCTAAAACTAAAATTACTGGAACCAAATTACAATAATAATTTGCCACTTTTAAATTTATTTTTACTCAATTGTTCTGCAAATTGTTTCATACTATTTGTTATTTTGGAAATATTTATTCATCTTTTGTTCATTTTGTTTAATTTTCTACATTTACTTTTTTTATTTTTGGATTTTTCTTCAATTGTGTTCCATTTTTGTCTTACGTCTCTTTCCATATACTACTTACCTTTTGATATTTGCGAACTTCTGTGCATTGCCCATGATTTTGCCAAAGTCAATGTGGAACATGTGCCCACTGTGTTTCAACATGATGTTGTCATTGTGGCGATCACAGATTCCCAGGATGAAGGTGGCTACACACCAACCAGCGCACGAGTGGATGAAGTTCATCACAGCCTGTACATCCACAGTAAGAGATTGTTACACAGTAATCGAAGACTTTCTATCAACATTGGTATTTTGAGCCAGCGGTGGTGACAATATTGCCGTGTTAACCTTCTCATAGTCCTCCTTTGTTTTATTCCACATGTGAAACCATTTCTCCAGCGTGTCCTCTCGAAGGGTACCACCCAGACCCCACTTCTGCTGAATCTTCCCCAGAGTCACCGCCTCTGGGACAACCTCTACCAGTCCTGACACACACATAACACACAAACATGAGCTGCCAATTGTATATGTACATTTTTGTATATATTTGTATTTTTTTTTTTTGGAAGGGCAAACACTTCTGACAGTAGATTTACTAAACAACCTACAAACACTTTCAAACATAGGCCAGGCTTTGTTTTCATCATAAAAAAACAAACAAAACCATGTGGCAACAATGCTGTGATGGCAAGGTGAGGCATATTTACATAAATAGTACTTTTAATGTCATTTGGTTTGTTTCATTTATTTACTTATTTATTTTTATTGTCCCAACTATCATACTTTTTTCTCTCCCTCTCCTTTTCCTTCATCTTCTTCTTATTTAATCTCAGTTACCTATTTCTTTGGTCATATCCCTTATTTTTTTTGTTAAGCCCCACATCACAACATTTACAATACATACACATCTTACACAGTGCACCACACAAACACACACACACACACATTTACACACCTAACAGGACACCAATTCAAACTACCTAGTCAGTCAGACATTTTTCTTTTAAATGTAAATGCCATATAATGTATCTTAACCCCCAATCCCCCCCTTTCCCCATATTATGATGATTTAATGTACCTCTAAATATTGTATATTACGTCATTTGGTGTTGCTTCAATAAAGGTTATGGTCAAATAAATAAATAAATCTCTATATTCAATAACATAATGAATCAAAACTGACCCTGAGCTCTTCCTGTAGACAGACACCTGTAGGTAACCATCCGCATGTCAAGTCCATCCTGAAGCCACACTTGGTTCATGATACGAACAATCTGTAGCACCAGCATGTCCTGCTGCAGGTTATCTCCTGTCTGAAAGACACGTGTGACTGTATGATAAAGACAGCCTCAGCACTACTTAAATCTCATATGCATTAATATCCTTCTGGAGGGAGCATCAAAATCAATGTGGATCAATAAACATCACATTAAAACTCACTTTGCAGATGACACTGACGTTCTTGGCTAAAGGGTCGGAACAGATAAATGAGATCCCGAGAGGAGCGGCGTTCGAGTTGTAGACTTTACAGGCCTGAAGCAGTGAATGAAAAGAGAAAAGGGTATGTGTGGTAGATTAGATAAGACTAATGACATACATGTATAATGTGCCATGTAACATTCTTACATCTAAGTCCACAGCCTTCACACGAACTGCAGCATCTAGTGGTAGACAACAGCTGTGCCCATTTTGGAAGAAATCTGCAATCTTCAGCATCTCTTTACTTAAAATGTTCTGCAGTAAATGAAACAAATAACACAAAATATACAGTAAAATGAACAGCAACAATGACCAAATCTGCATATGTATGTCTGAACTACAGCCATTTTAATATAAGTACATTTCTAGGAGGCGCTATAGTACCAAATTTGAATTTCTGTAGGTAAACAGTTGTCGACCTGGAAGATAGACGTCTGTGAAGTTTCAGCCAAATCGGTGTTCGTATGTCTGAGCTGAAGCAATTTATGTAGTGGTAATTTTTCCCGAAAACTTTGCAAACTTTGCGACATCGTAGCAAAAAACTTCTCCAAAACATTTGGATAACTTTATTTGTCCCACTTGTCTAGATCATATTCACCGATTTTGAGCTCATTGGACCCAACGGGCAAGGAGGAGTTCGTTAAAATACGAAGACTGCAAAAATCCATGACTCAACATTTTTCAATCCAAGATGGTGGACTCCCTGTTGGTTTATGGGCGTCACCATCATAAGGCTTTTTTTTTCGTCTCCTCATGATGAACATGTGTACCTATTTGCATAGCTCTAACTTCACTCAGGTGTGATCTGGCCTAATAGAATATATTTAAATTTTTCTAGGGGGCGTTGTAGATACATTTCTTTATTGGCTTTTATGAAATTTGTACATACTTGCCATTTTTTCACACTTCTGAAGTGTGTGCAAAATCTGGTGAGTTTTTGTGCATGTCCAGGGGGTCAAATTTGAGCTCAAAGGACTGATGTCATTGCGATCACAGCAGACTCAATAGGCCTTGCGCTGGATATGGTCCCAATGAACACTTGGGACGCGGTTTTTTTTTTTCCGTTTTCATGCATTTTAAATAATACAAGTAACACTTCAATGTGATATTTTATAGTTATCTGTGGTAAAATGGCCTCTTATGTAATCTACCACCATTGTATCTCCATGCAAAGGCTAAATAATCACAGTTTCCAGGTTGCAAATCACTTACTATGTGCATATTTAATGATAAATCACCAGTGTGATTAGAAAACATTTGGAGACAAAGATTTCCTACAGACCTCACGCCGAGTCTTGTCAGCTCTGCGAACTTTTTCAGCCACCTGTACAAGGATGAAGACGAGGCGGTTTTCATTGTCCAGTTCCTGTCTTAGAGTGTGTCCACAGCAGTGTCGTAGCGCTGCCTGAACCTTACTGAACCAGCTCTGGTAGTGGAGGTCATTGCGGGCATCTTCCAACAGCCTCACAGCAAATGAAGAGCAAAGGAGTGTAAGATTTCACTGATGGGGGAAAAAAAACAAAAAAAACAATTCCATGTACAATAAAATCATTGCATGATCCCTAAGTGTGCTGCTTACCAGTAGAGTTGCTGAGCGATCCGAATGTTTTTAACAGACCTCTCCAACAGCAGCATTACCAGAGGTCCATCTAACTCCCACTCACTCTTCAGAGCCTGCAGCAGATAATGACTTAAAACCAGCAGATACGTGGAAGTTGCAGACTGTCTCATATAAAACACATGTTCTACAAATAATTATAGTTTTGCTGAAAGGACGTACTGCAATGGCTGAGGATATAAAAACATTTCATCACATATAATGAAGGACTCGCACTGTAAAATTATTTATGATGCAAAAAGTAATCATAAAATAAGGGCAGTAGAAACAAGTTATACTAAGTAGCAAAGCTTTGACATAAAAAAGGAAAAAGCTGATGAGTGGTTCATAGAAGCAGAACTTCTGGTTTTCTTCACATGTTTAGAGCTCAGAAACATCTGGTTTTGTTAACATGTAAGAGGGGTATTGTTTTTGAGTCGTTTTGTGTGTCTGTCAGCAGCTTTAGACCGATTTAAGATAAGATGCAAGGTGGTCCAGAATAGATCCAATGAAAGTTTGATGAATGTAGGACAAAGGTCAAGGTCACTGCCACCAAAAATGTGTTTTCGGAATGGTAAGAGGAAAATCAGATAAGACAGGACAGGGTTTGTTGTTCCTGGCACCACTTGTTAGGGTTAGGTTTAAAGGGGATTAGCAAAAAAAACAAACAAAAAAATAAAACAAGTGGTGCCAGGCACAACAAACCCTGCCCCCCTTGCACACATTTAACCTGATTCGTCCTATTGTTTATCATTGTGAAAACACATTTTTGGTGACTATGACCTTTGACATTCATCGACTTTTAATGGGATCTATTCTCGACCACTTCGCACCTTTCCTGAAAATTTCATGGAAATTGGTCCAGTAGTTTTTGTATAAAGCCGAGTACAAACAAACAGATAGACCACCAAAAAAACCCACTCAAAAACAATACTCCTCTCCCCTTCAGGGATATTTTTCAAAATAAAATATCTATAGTGGGATAAGTAGATAATATAAATGAGTATACTGTTCCTTATTATTTAGCCCAGTACTAATTAAGGATTTTTAATGATAAAGTTGAGTACATTTACTTTGCACTTCAATAAATGGTGTGTACATCAATGTGTTTGCTCTTTATCCAAATAAAAATTCCACACTTAAAAAAAAACCTGCTATTTTTTATCCCACAGATTGTGACTTCATATGTTATACTTGAGTGCCTATTTTTTTGGTTGACATACTCATTTTGTTTTAGTAAAACAGCTCTTTTTTCAGAAATGAATGAATGTATGCCTAATTCACAGTAAATTCTGTTTTGCTGATAGAAACAAAAAGGTTACATGGCCATGAAAAGCACTGATCTTCACAAATTACACCTCAAATGAAAACACTCATGCAACAAACATTCACAAATGATCTTTTGTTAATTATATTTTCTTTCCCCCTTTAATTGGGCAATATTGACGCCCAGTGTATTTTGTACCAATGATGTCCTGTGTAATATTTAAATCAATATGACAATATTTTCAATTTAAAAGTCGAATAAAAAAGAACAAACAAATTTAAAAAACTAAATTAACAACCAGCTTTTTTCAAGTACCAACCTGTTAGAGAATCAGGTCTAGTTTTTTTTATTTATTTTATTTTTTTTTATCTGCCGTCCTTATGTGTTATATTGTAATATTATAAGCCTATAAGTATCCTCTACAATTTGACTATGAGATTAACTTTTTTCAATACTTTACTAAGACATTTCACAAAAAATTCCAGACTTTGAGAAATCGGAAAAAAAAGTGATCAAAATTCAATATATTTAAGAGTTTCAAGACCTGTCCAATCACCCACCCTGGAATATGAATGTACTTTTTAAGTCTAAGTGTGGTAGTGGTGAGTGTCTATGCTCTCACTTGGACCAGCTGTGGCAGAAATGTCTCCAGTTCTCCATCTGGTATCTGTTCAAAGTACTGAACAGCAGCTCTGCGCACAGTCTGGTCATGGAAACTAGAAAAAAAAAAACATATTTTGTCAACACATATGCATCAGTAGTGTGTGTCCAACTCTGCTTTTATTAGGTTCCTTTTATGTTCCTGTAAATAACAGACCTGTCACTGAGCAGGAACAGGGCCTCCTCTGGTAGATGAATCAGCCAATTGTCCACCACTGTATAAATTTCTGTCAAGTCCTCAGGCCGCCAGTGTTCGACTCCACCCAGCAACAGGTGGAGGAAGGTGGTCGTTTTGTCGCTGTAGTAACGTTTGCTCCAGAGGAAAGTCTTCTCATTTTTAGATAGACTGAAAAAAATATTCCAGGATATCATAAAGTGTTAATGCAAGAAGTAATAAGGGTTGTAGATTAAATTAGTTCAGATAGAACTTTATTGATACTTTGGGTAAAGCCCTCAGGAAATTTAAGATCGAAAAGCTTCCAAATATACACACAAGAAAAAAGAAAGATAATAACTATAAAAATTCTAAAAAAATTTAAGGACACATCGGAAAGTAGTATTAGAAACAAGTGGCAAAGTAGTAATAAAATATTGAGTAGCTTATTATATGTTGTATGCATAATATGTATAACATGTCATAGACTAGAAGTTATAGCAAAGTGGTGATTAATAATAACAAGGATATACAAGTAATGTAAGTAATAATAAAAAAAAATATATGTATGTGTATGAGTGTGTGTAAACCTGGGATAGTCCAGTAAAGTAATAGCATTATAATATAAATTCAAACCTTTTCTCTTGTTTGTGGTGACAACATTAAAATTGTCTTGTGAAAATACTCATGTTTATAAATCATCCTTTAAAAAAATGTGAACATTATTAACAGTTTCATCAAAATCCGTTCACATCATAATTCTGCTGACAGACAAACAAACAGACCTGAATTTAATACCTCCTTGGTGGAGGTAAGAACCATGAACAAATTACACAGACTTGTCGTAGTTATAGGACGTACAAGCACAGGCAGTGTTTTTTGGACACTTCTAACATCTTCTTCTGCAGCTCCTCATAAGGCTGAGAGAAATTAGCAGAGCCAGGAAGTGCGATGGGCCTTTGATACTTCCACGCAAACTCTTCTGAGAAGTCCAGCTGAAGACAAACAGGAGCATCAGTCAGGATAGTTTTTAGTTATAGTCAACAGAGGGCACTGTTGTCTACTGCGACTGACCTGCATTAGGACTCCGACTGGTTGTCTGTGGCTGTCGGTCAGAGCAGGACAAGGAGCAGCTGGCAGCTCTGATAATGTGGACAGACTGAGGAGGATGGTTCCATTCACCAGAGTCCTATACAGCCACAGTATATGACAAATAAACTGTTGAAAACTAGAGTTCACACTGGAACTGTATGTAGATAAAGACCAAATCATGTCAAACTGTTTTAGATATTTCCCTCTTCCACATGATTCAGTTTAACCCTTTAACTCCTCAGACTTGAGCAGTTTGACAGTGGAAAAAAATTATAAAATAAGCAACGCAATGAACAAAAATGAATAAGAATAAGTAACATGAACAAAGTAAGAGACACACGGAACAAAATTAAAGAAAAAGTAATAAAATAAAAAAACTAATTGTAGAAAACTAAACAAAATGAGCAACAAAAAGTATTTACAAATTTATAAATGTATTGAAATTTGGTCCCTGCAGTTTCAGTTTTTCCTTTTTATAAATTAGTTGCCTTTTGACACCTGTTCCATGAGCAAAACTCAGTAAAAACACAGTTAAAAAAAAAAAAGAAAAAAAAAAAAAAACGGTTTAATTTTTCTGAATATTTAAACTGAACCATATATTCAGAATGGGTCAGCACTGACACTTAAGAGTTAATAATCAGCTCCTCATCACTTCTGCAGAAACCTTATAATGATGTAATGGCTTTGAGGTGTGGTGGAAGAGGAAAACATCTAAAACATGCAGGATAGTAGCTACTAAGGACCAGGATTGGACACCTCTGTTTTAGATATCCCCTCTTCCATCACACCTGGAAGCTATTACATCACTATCAGACGTCCCCTGAGCTTTATGATGGAAGAGGGACATCTCTAAAACAGGCAGGACACTGACCCTAGACGACCACAGTTTGACACCCCTGCTATAAAGACTTAAAACAATTACAATCATTGTACCTTGAAATCTATAAAAATGCAAAAAAAAAAAAAACAAAAAAAAAATATTTTTAACAAACTAAATAGTACCAAAGTGTGAACAGTGTTATGAAAGACCCACTTGTCACTGAACAGGGGTAGTACAGCCCAGCCCAACAGTTCAGGGCTCTTTCCTCGCTTCGTGCCCATGAGACGAAAGGTCAACATGCACTCATACTGCAGTTGATTCACTGGAACAGGAAACACCATCCTACAAAAACATAGGCCGTCATATTTATACATACTCATCAACATCTAAGGATGGTTTCTTATAAATCACAATAAGTTCCTTATCTCTGGGGGGGTTAAAAAATGAGAACAAAATGCAGACAAATTAGGAATAAATAAATAAATAAATAAAAATTATATTTGTTACCTACTTTCCTATCTGCTCATTTGTTTTTTGTACTGTTTTGTTTTTTGTATATATGTATATGTTTAGTACTTCAATTATGTATTATTATGATTGTTATTGTTATTATTTTATTATTATTATTATCATCATTTTTGTACTATGCACTCTATTGCTATAAGATGAATTCAGGTTATTGGGGAAGTGAAGAAGGGGTAGGATTAAATAAGCTTATGCTTCATCCTACTCCTTTTCAGACATGTCATTGTGTATTATATTATTATTATTGTTATTGTTGTTGTATTGATTATTGTTGCATTCTGCACATGTTCAAAATAAAGCATTCAAATCAATCACTGATGATGTAACATTAACAACAAACACAACCGAAACAGAAAGTTGTGTTCAAATCAGACACAGTGAGTGAATTGTCTTACATGCGGTTACACTGAATCTTGTTTCCAAACGCTAAGGCGGTGCTAATATTTTCAGAAACGCTGGTCTCGCAGATCTTCTTATCCACATAAGTCAAGTCACAGGAAATGGAGAAACATTCGTAGCTTTAAAAAAAAAGAGCAAAAAAACGATCATCAGATTTAGTATTTAAGTATCTGTGGAGCATTAATATGTGCATCAGTGGGATAGTAAATGTAAACATACGTGGCCACCCAAGGACGCTGGAGCTTGTACAGAGCAGCAATGTTGAACTGCAAAATTTCACTGTTATATTCGATGTCGCAGATTTGAGGATTATGCGTGACTTCCAGACCTCTGAAGTCCGACTGGAAGTTGTCGAAAAAGATTTGCAGCAATTTCTGTAGAGCCTTGTGGAGCATGAGTATTGCTACAGTAAAAAAAATATATATATATATTTTACACACAAAAATTGAGGCATTCAAAAGCACTTCAGTCTTATAGAAAAACTGCAAAGTACATGAAATGATCATCTAGGTCAAGGGTATCAACTTCATTTGAGTTCAGGGGTCAGTCTAACATCTGAAGTGGGTCAGACCAGTGATATAATAACAGTGAAAGGGAAATTACTTTATGAAAGTGGTTATATTGGCAAAGTTTCCTTTCAAATGTGGATAACAAGAAGAACCTGAAATTTCTGAAGAAAAATAAGTGCAATTTTAACAACATTATGCCTCAGTGTACCATTGACACATGCACATTACAACTTAGATCATTTCAGTGGATCTACAAATACTCTAAACATTCAGTAACAGGCAGAATATTAGTAAAATTGCTGTTACTTCTGTTACGACATTTGAGGTTGTTCATATTTTTTCACATTTTGTGTGAAAAACTGTCATTTTTGATGGAAATGTACTAACTACACTGAAACAAAGAAACAAATTGGTGGATTTAACTTTCACTCAAGGTCAAAGGTCATGATGCCATTTTGGAGCCTATGTTTACTTTCTTATCTGTCAACAATAGTAACTGAGTACTTATCACTACAGTACTCTTTTTGGAGTCAACCATTTAAAATCAGCTGACCTTGATTTTGACATTTCAGGGTCACTCAAGGTCAAAGGTCATAATAGCATTTTGAAGCCCATGCCAGGTTTCCTCTTTGGTCAACAATACATCAAGATCTCTACACAAAGGTGCAGAATTGAAAGACCAGCATTTTGGTGCTCACCCAGTCTCTACGATGAACAGTCATATTTAAATTCGATTTTGACCTTTGACCTAGAGTCTTCAAATTTGTATTTTCAGGTTGTGATGTTGATGCACATCAACCATGAGAGCAAAAAGAAGCTATATGTAAAACTGAGTAAACATGAATGAAAAGGAAATTCCTGATTTTCCCTATCTCTGATCATTGTGAAAACACATTTTGGTGATCTTGACCTTTGACCTACAGTCACCAAACTATAATGGGATCTATTCTAGACCACCTCACACCTTTACTGAAAAATGTGGAAGTCAGTGCAGGAGTTTTTGTATAAAGTTGATGATAAACAAACAGATGGACAAAAAAATCCCAATTATTTATAGTCTATTACAGTGGGATTTTACTGGTCTGACCTACTTTATATATGTGGAACTTGAACTAAAAAGATTTTAGAACTATTGATTAGAACTATATCTCTCCTGGATGGAACTATATCTGCAGTGTCAGTTTTGCATTTGACAAATTCATCCAACAGGCCAGATTGGACTATTTGGTGGGCCAGTTTTGCCCCTTGTGATCTACGTCTTCATGGAAATTCAAGAACTGCTGAGTAATACTGACTCACCAGTTTCACATGTTAATGTCTCCTCACCTGTCTGTCAAGAATGAGGAAACATAGTCTAGTGTTATTATTCCCTCACAGCAAATTCCTCCACAATTAATTACAAAAGAACCAACTATTCAATGTTAATATGCCAGAAAAAAATAAAAGTAGCTCACGGAAATATTCCATTATAGGAGATACACAAAACTGTCACTGGTAAAATGTGACTAATGTTTGGGATTTCCTACCTGAGGGTTCGGGTTTATTCTGTTGAGCATTCCGATGGCGTCCTCCAACTCTTGACTGGAAACCCCGCACAGAAGATTGCTGATGCTACGAACATGGTCCACCAGTACACTGACATTCACCCCCAACTGGAGACAAGATGAAACAACCCACAGCTGCTTCACAATGCCTCACAATGATTTTGTTATTGTGTGTTTTTAACTTATTTTCCTCATGTTTTGTGTACAGCACTTTGGTTTCCCCTGTGGATCTTTTTAAACGTGCTGTATAAATAAAGTTGATTGATTTATATTCTAACAAATGGAATTGTAATGCGTCTGTACTGAACTGAACTGAAACTCATCATTGCTTGAGTAGATGGACATATTATTAATTACACACAGACTAAAAAGACTGGTATTCTTTTATTGATTAATATATTTCAGATCTGCTTCGATCATACACTGTACAGCCACAAAAAACACTGACTGTACCACCTTTGGTTTTGATTACAGTAGATATTCACTGTGATATCTTTTTTTTTGTCACATAATGCTTCTGTAGTGTCACAATAAGGTCCATAATATTTCTTTCATCCAGAGTTGAATTCCTTTTTCTATTGTTGATGATTGAGGATGGGACTGCGCCATCAAATTATTTAAAGGACTGATATTCTGCTTTTTTTAAATAATGGAATTATACATTTTTTAATATTTCCCTGTGGTCTACATAAACTGTAAATACTCTGCGTGGGTCTGAATTCTACATTAATTCAACTTCACAGGTCTATCTTCAACTCTATTTCTGACTAATAACACCAGAAAGGTCACTGTGAGCGCCGGCCCTTTAAATGTAAATGAGCCACTTCACACCCCGCCCCTTCTTGGTCCTCAGCTGTACTGTACAACAACTGAACATTTAGGAAATCGTCTTGAATCGGATCGAATTTGTGTCAGGATCCAAAAGTGTGCGTGCATGTATGTGTGTTTCCCCTCCTTTTTGTTTGTTTTTTGGGGCAGGGTGGAGCTGGGGCATGACCTTTCACCTGGATACCTGTGCACCATCATCAATCAAGCCATCTGTCACCAGTCACCACTGCCTCATCCTGTATAGCAGTGCTTCTCAAATCCAGTCCTCGTGGCCTAGTGTCCTGCATGTTTTAGATATCTTCCTCTTCTATGGTTTTTATATAAAATAAATACATACATTTAAAAAAAAGTTTACATTAAAAAAAAAAGAAAAACTGAAAAAATTTTAAGAAAAAATAAATAAATTAAAAATACATTTTGAAGAAATAAAACTAACAAAAAAAATTACCTACATTTAAAAATAATAATAATAAAAAAAAATATATATATATGTAAAAAACATTATCAGTCTTCTGAAGAGCTGATCAATAATTGAACTAGGTGTGATAGAAGAGGGAAATAGCTAAAACATGCAGGACACTGGGCCATGAGGACCACATTTGAGAACCACTGCTGTATAGAAACCTGGTCTTCTCCACTACTCATCACTAGTTCCCTCTGTGGTAAAACTTGTATCTTGCTCTGATATTTTTGTAGATAAGATTCAATTAGTGATGGGTATAAGGTCTCATAAAGCATTTCAACATATTGCTTAACTGTATTGATACTGTGTCAATACTGTCACTGAATACTGACACCTGCTGGACCTTTAAAATCCCTACAGCTAACCTCACTGACAGACTCAACTGACACTGATTTAATGACCTAGTACAGCGTTTCACAACTTTTTTTTAGCCACGGCCCACCTGATGATTTCTCATGGTCGGCACTAGGTCAGGTCCAACAAGACCCCCCCCCCCCTCTATATGCTTCAGAATGATTTTCTATCTATTTAACTTCATTTACTGGATTTTAAAATAAAATAAATTGTGTATTCTATTAATAAAAAGCCCAGCATTAGCATAAATTGGAAAATAAACTGTGATTGCATTATAATAAGAATGAAAAATGACTTTAGGTCTAATATATAGTAGATAGAACCATGGGAGTAACCATAATGTTCAAATTGGTGGGGACATCATTTGAGATTCAGTTTATTTAACTTTGCTCACACTCATTTTAGCTCCTCTTTTTGCCGGTCATTATTTTCCCTGGACTGGACATTTTCCCTGGACTCCATCTATACCAGGGTCCAACTCCAGCTCTAGCCTCAGTGTCTTTTGTTTAGTTCTTTTCTGGATTATACCATCATTTAACCGAGAGGTTGGCGGTTCGCGTCCCGGCTCTGGCTGTCCACATGTCAAAGTGTCCTTGGGCAAGACACTGAACCCTGACTTAGGCCCCCAGTAGGACTTACTACAAACCTTAGAAACCTACTGGTGTATGAGTGTGTGTGTGGGTGAATGAGAGGCTAATGTAAAGCGCTTTGAGCACCATGAAGGTGGAAAAGCGCTATATAAATGCAGTCCATTTACCATTCAGAGCTGTCCATAATGTAAAACCTGATTTATTTTGGTTGCCAGAAGGTGAAATGTTAAATTGGTTGTTTAAGCAAGAAACATTTTCTGTTGCCAGATATGTGGAAAATGCTTGGAAATTGAGGATATCAATTCTGTATCCGAGTTGATTCGTTATTTTGGAAATGTTGGCATCGTTGGCCATTTTCAATGTTGTATAGTGTCATATAAGCCCATGAGGGCTGGGCACTTCAATGTGCATGACACTTAAATAAAAACATTCATTCATTCATATACCACCTTTAGTTCCTTAAACATTTTGTGTTTTCTTACATTAACTGCATGTTTGACATCTCCTCTTGCTTCTTCACCTTCACTTTTTTCTGCTGTCGTCAATGACAGAGCAACTTGGTCTTATGTTATGGGTCAGTGTCATGCTGAAACATCCAAGACCATCCCATGTGGATTCAGTCAAAGTATGTAAACTTGTGAACACAACTGTATACAGTGTTTTCAGTGTGAATATATGGCTCTGATTTCTATTTTGTGTAACTTCTGCTGCTGCTGTCTTGGCCAGGATCTCAATTAACTTTTGCTTTGTTAAATAAAACAAACTGACCTTATTTCTCATCACCTCCATCACCTCTTTGTTGTAGTTGCTGAGCACGTCCTGCAAACTCAACCTGAGGGAAAGGAAAAGGTTAAACAGGTATCAGACGTGTATACATGGTGACACAATGTAAAGCTGCCATCGCTAATGTTTTCCTACAAACAGACACTGGTTGACACATGACCCACTGAATAGGAGTCACTGGCAAGGAAACTACTTTATTTTAAGCTGATGTGACCTGCAGGATGTGGCCTGTAGGGTGGAAAATTAACTGAGGCACTGAAATGGAAAGTAGAATATAACATTTTCAATAAGGGAACAATTATTGTCCATATATTGTATTAAAATAAGGAAAACTGCTTGTTTGGTGCAAATCCTAGCAAAAATCTTTCCCCTCAAATATTGCACCCACAATATATGTTAAACACCTGCAATGTGATTTAAAATTTTTTTTTTTTTATTACATCTTACCTGCAGACGTTGAAAACCGAGACAGGACGCAAGAACTGGAAAAGCTGGCAGGGAGTCCTGTCATCCTCCCCCTTAAAAAACAAACACAAGCAGAAATGTTGACACCTGTGGAGGATAATTTCTGAAGTAATGATAGAACATCATGGAGAGAAATGAACTGACAGCAATTCTTATTAGAACACAATCAGTAGAGGAACCAAATGAAATTCAACACATTCTCAAAAATGTTCTTTGTGTATCAAAAGGTGTGGCTGTGTCAGACACATACAAATTAATATTTATTATTAACACACTTTTTTTTTTTTTACTATGACCTACTGTACAACTGTAGTTTAAAAAACAGAAGTATTGTGTTATGGTCATCATACACAACACTGTGTACAATGACATTTAAAAGACCATTTCCAGCAATGTAAAAACACAAATATAAAAGACAAGATAAAAACTCAAGTACCAGGTAAAAACATAGATAAAATATCTGAATATATTACTGAAAACTATTAAAATGTATATAAGGTAGTAAAATTCTAAACCAGTGATTCTCAACTGGTGGATCAGGACCCTAAGATGGGTCTCAAACCCATTTTCAGCAGACTGCAGGCCTTTCCTTGGCTCAAAAATAATGTTAAGAAACTAAATCTATTGTTTGGAACTTGAATAAGTGACTGAATGCACTTTTCAACAAATTTTCCAAATAAAAGTCCAAAGCAAAGCAAATCACTGCGGCATGGGTCATTATTTGACAGCCTGTTACTGGAGCGAGTAGGAATGGAGAGGTGTGGTCGTGGGAGCAGGACGTGTTCTCTGGAGTCCCGTAAAAAAGGGCAAAGTGCCAAATGTTTTTTTTTTTTTTTTTTTTTTTAAATCTGGGGAAGATATGTGGTAGGTGAATAGTAGATGCTAGATTGGAATGGCCGGACACATGGAGGCAGGTGCTCAGGACGTTGGACGCGATTTCAACACTGAAGTAGTTCAAAGTTAAATTAAAGTTAAAGTTAAATTTTACTGTTTTGAAAGAGGACAGCACTGTTGAAAGAAACAGTGCTTTACAATTGTTGGACTTTTATTTTGAAAATTTGTCATCGTTCTGTCTTCCATATTCATGAAAGGTTTGGTAATGAATGCTTTATGTGCAGTTTATGAAAGCTGCTATGAATGTGTTTTGAACTCACCTGTCAAATAAAGTAATACCGAATGTTTTAAACAGATTTATCATCCCATGTCCTGGATGCTTGTCATTACTTTAGTGAAACATCCAGTTTTGACCTTGATGGAACAGAGCATGTGCAGAAGGGAACATGGGGGGTTGGAAAATGGTTCAATGACTTCATAGTGATTCTTAATGAAATGTCACAAATGCATGTGATTTCCAGAACCTTTTTCCACCCCTGTATAAAAACACTCAATGTTGACCTGTGTGTGTTTCAGTCATGACGTGATGTGTAAACAGAACAAAGTCAAGATCTACAGGCTATTGTAGCTGTAAAAACCTCCACCCTGATAAATAACAGGTTTGGCCAAAAGCCAAGCCAGGCACAGGTGCATGTGAAGGCAGCATGAAAAGACTGAAATTGGACCAGCCCCGTGCCGGTAAATGATTTGTATACACAAAGTGAAAATGAACTGAGTGGACTTACATCCCTGGCCAGACAATGGTTGGAGTTATTTATGTGGAGAAGTCGCAGGGGCACGGTCAGGTTAAACTTGCTGTAGATCTGAATGGTCTCGTGAACACCCAAATATTCTTCACTGAGGACACAAACACACAGCGTACAGACTTAAACAGGTCACATGTTTGACAGGTACAGGTGATATGAAAGTACAGTGACACGCTGACTCACTTATAGAGGTACTCCTCAGAGTCACACAGCTTTAAAACATAATGTCCAGTGGTGCTGCGAGTCAGATCCAGCAGCTGGAAGATTTCATCAATCAGACTGTTGACCGATCTGTTCACTGGAAGAAAGATTAGAGTTCAGAGTCCACACACGTCTGCCAACATCAACAATGAGCTCAGGCCCAGGACTAAGAGCAGAAGGAAGATACATTTTAAATATACTCAACATTTCCACATTCACAGTAATAAAATTTAAGCTGACAGCTACTTGGCGCACAAATACATATATTGAATGAATAAACTGTCTGCTTTTTTTAGGCTACTGTTAAAGATACTAAACAGAGGAGACATTTACTGGCAACAAAACACTGGATTCAGAACACACTGCTTTGTGTTAAATCCTGCTTTGTGTTTTGAATTTATGCATTTATTTTCTTACCACTCGATTATAACTGCTTTCTTTCAATTTCTAACCTTAGATTTTGTACACATGCAACGTTGAGTTGCACATGCACAGGTTAAATTCACCTGCATTATTGTTTTAATTTTGTTCATTATTATCATTTATCTTTCTTTGAATGACATTTATGAAATAACTTCAGACACTAATAAAAGTTAAAGAGCCATCATTAAAATCTAATACAGTATTAATTGTGACAGTACATTAAAAAAAGATGTTGAATTCACTTTAAAAAACTGTTTCAAGTGGTTCCACATAACTTTATTAAGTAGGTGTTAAAAAATGGTTTAGATCGAAGTATATTGTACAACAGCAACTTAAGCGATTCAAACTAAGTTGGGTTACTTTGTTTTTATGTATGAAGCCTATATTAAACTGCACAGTTTAAACTGTAAACTGATATAGTTAAGTTCAACAAATGAACTCAATAAAATAATAATAGATTACATTTCTATCATGCTTTTCTAGGCATCCAGAGCACTTCACATTATTCATTCACTCTCATATTCTCCCTCTGGTGGTTGTGAACTACATTTGTATCCACCGCTTCTCAGTCCGATGCAGGTAAGTTACTTTGAAAAAGTAATTAATTACAATTACTAGTTACTTCCCCCCAAAAGTAATTGCGTTACTAACTGTGTTACTCCACTAACAAGTAGTTACCAGGAAAGATATTTTTGCTTTTTTTTTTTTGCTTTGTGCTAGAATTTACAATAATATCAGAGATATAAATGTTAATGCATAAATTTACTTTTTGGAGACTAAAGGTGACTGTAAAAGTTTACATGCAGGCAAGGAGAGGTGACATTGCGGAGGAAGGGAAGCCCCCCCACCGCAATACAAGCTTCCAGAAGCAACCGACGCCCAACAACCCTTCAGGAGCTAAAGACAGATAAACATCTCAAAGAAGGAGGGGTTGATGTGAAGGTCTTATAAGCAATGTGTCTGAGCTTCCCCCCTTTTAGTGTCTCGTGTCCCTCTCAGGTCATGCATGCTCAAGGACTCAGACGACTTGACTTGTGACTTTTGTAATCTTAAAAGAAATCTGATGCTGAAATATTTTGCAATACTTTAACTATGTAACTATGATTGTGATATTAAATTAATGAAAAGACAATGAGAAGACTCAAAGAGGTATATCTTAACCAACCACTTAGGCTACAAATATAATTTGAGTAGAGTTAAATATGCTTACTTAATAATTATATAAAAAGTATTAGTTAATTCATTTTTCCCAATACAGCTTAAAAAACAGTTAAACAGATGCTAACTTGCCAAACATTTATTTATTCAAAACGAACAGATTGCAATCTGCAATAGATTATAAAACAGGAAATATATTTTAAATACTGAAAACTCATTATTTGTTGAAAGTTACTTGAATATTTTCAAAATATTAATATTCTTTAACTTTACATTTAAGTATACAGGTGGACCGGTAGTTAAACAATGATGTCTGTACATTGCTATTCTATTATTATTAGTGAAAAAAAACCCAATAAAATGATTTCTGTATATTCTTCTCCTATTATACATTTATCTACTGAGTTCTCATGAACAACAACTTATGTTCCAATCATTTGAAGTGTTTACACCCTTTATATTAAGGCACAGAAACTTGCTTAGAAAAGAAATTAGCAAAGAAAAAGGCATATATTAATAGTGCAATTGTTATTTTTAACAAACAGAGCTCAAATGCAACCCTGTGACTTTGTGCTGCCATCATCTATGTGTGTGTGTGTGTGTGTGTGTGTGTGTGAGCAAGACAGTTGAGATCCCGCCTTCTTACTCCTGAGCAAATCATGATCCATTTCTTCCTTTTCGATTTGTTTTTCTTTCGTTCTACACAGAGCTGAATGTGAGCTTGGTGCAGACATATGCAGCACTGACAGTGTTGCCAAAACTCCCAGTTGTTATCTGTACCCTGACCTGTACCCTTCATCAATTTGTAATGCGTCACATTATTTCCCGAGTAACGTAACGGCAGTACAGTTACAGATAAAGTAATTAAGTAATTACTCCGTTATTTAAAATGTGGCTCCGTTAGTAACACCGTTATACTCTAACACTGTTATTCCCAGCACTGGTCCTATAACAGATAATTTGTGCTAAATGGCCCCTCTGACTGAACACAGCTGGAGTCACACTACCAACCTTTCTATTATCAGACAACCTGCTTTACCAACTGAGCCATGGCCACTACAGTAAAGCAATATGGGGTGATTAAGTAAGTGTAACAGAAAGGATAATGGCAGGATGTAAGGCTGCCTCAAACGACAAACTACTTTATGAAGTGTTTTCTGTTTACATCATTTTTAAATGACAGTTGGGATAACTAACACCACCAAGTAAACATTACATTACATGTCATTGGTTTCAAACCAGTGATGTGTGGGCTGACCCGAAGTGAGCGGGTGACCCTACTGGGAGCAACTTGCCCAAGGACACTTTGACATGTGGACAGCCAGAGCGGGACTGGAACCGCCAACCCTTCGATCATTGGACAACCCACTCTACTATCTATCTATCTATCTATCTATCTATCTATCTATCTATCTATCTATCTATCTATCTATCTATCTATCCATCCATCCATCCATCCATCCATCCATCAAAATCATATTTACTCTGACCTTTCATGAACATCTGCTTCAAGTAAGTTGAGCACAGATAAATACTTAATTTTCACAACAAAAATGATAAATCAGTCAGGAAAGACTGTCGATATATGGATCAACTAGTAAACATGGACATTACCGGTGGTGGGGACAGGAAGCTGGTGATTGTCCCAGTCTGTGGCCACATTCACAGTGACCAACACCTGTTGCAGTAGTGCAGGATGGATGAAGAACAGTCGACCCCACACCATACCGGAGTTGGAGTCACTGTTTGTGTGTTTGTATTTTGACATCAACCTGAACAGAAGGTGAAGACAGATGGAACCAGTAGACACGGACAAAACAAATGACTCAGAGTGTTTTACAAGTTTATCCTTTTGTCTTTTTTTTTTTTTTGCTATAAATGTTACAATGTTTCTAATAATTAACCTATGAAAATTGTGATATCTTCCTTACGTGTCGACTGCTGATGAAAAAGAGGCTAGGCTCCTGGTGCTGCCTTGTGGACTGTCTGTTAGTGTGATGCTCCATGGATCCTAGAGAAAACAAACAAACAAAAAACAAAGATTTGACACATTGATTAAACAACTGTTATAATGTAGGTCAACTTATTCCAATAATAAAAGAGCTTTGTGTCTCCACTGGGACAGATACTCACATGACTGTCTATTTCTGTCTTGGACCGACTCATTTTTTGGACAGGCATAGTGAGATCACAGGAGAAGCGGGTTCTGTTCCTGCTCAAGGGGACTCGGTTTCTGGGAGGAAGAGGAGGAGGCTGAAGACCTTGTCTGCCTGGCAAGTCTGAAATAGAGAATCTGGTCCTGGGGGGGATGGCTGGGGCCTGGGTTTGAGTTGGAGCATTTGTGGGCTGTGGTTCCGTATGACCTCCTCTGTCCTGGCTCTGGACACGGGTTCGAGGCTTGGGCTGGGGGATATTCACAAACCCAGAGAAGGATCTCTCATACACATGTTCTTCACCCCCAGTGAACACCTCAGGATCCTCATAAAGATGCATCGCGCCCAGATCATCTCTGAGGGGCATGGGGAGGTCAGACACCTGTGCGTCCTGCCTCTGGATCGGTTCCGTGCTCCTTTGAAGAGGATCCATGGTATTGTATGGAAAAGGTAGAGTTGTAGTAGAGTCCTTTCACTTTATGACACAAAGCACAATGATTCCATTAGATGAAGGCTGTTCCCTGGCTGAAGCTGAGGGTTTATGTTGATGTAATGATTAACACATTTTCAAATGTTAACGGGAAATGCACCGGTGCGCGCGACCACCTGTAACAACTTACATTTACGCACCTGGTTAGTTTAATTACTATTATAAACAGGTTCTATTAACTATAAACGAAAGGAATAGAGAATGGTAAATTACAGATTATTAGAACAACAAACACAAGTGGAATAAATTACTCTTTTAAGTCCAAACAATACACGTAAAGTTGTTGAAAAGTGCTGTAGGCTTGACTTACCATTACATGTCTGGTAAGTGTCGTCATTCTATGTCAGTGACATAAATACTTGACTGAACACACGCTCACTCAGCGGGTTAAACCAGTAAGTGACAGGAATTAGGTTTTGGAAACGTTCCTATCAGAGTCTCCTTCCTCCTCCTGGGTCTGTAGCCACATCTATAACCCCCTGCTGGAGGAGGACGGCATTACAGGGGGGGTGACAACCATGCTCCTGCGCATGCGCCATGGGCGTAAAATTGTGTGTGGAAACTATGGACGAGTCTATACCAATGTTTGGATATTTCTAAAATGTCCATACCCATTTTTGAATGTGAAATTACATGACATTCGGGAAACAAACGGTTACTATAGTTTCTGGACTATAATGAGCATTTAAAAGATTTTAATTTCCTTCAAAAACACAGTGTACTTTATATACAGTATGGATTAATTCTGATCGTGCTTAGTGACTTGGAATTTTGACATTTTATCTGATAATTTAGACTTTTTTCTCATATACATATACATAGTTTACTTTTTATCTTTTTTTTTTTTTACTGTGGAATTGCTTAAGTCTCAGGAGTTACTTCCACTCAATGTTGCCTAAATTTCTTAATAAAGTAAATTGAATGCTGTTCTTCAACCTTTTTGATCACATGCAGTTAGTGTTTGCTTATATTATAAAAATAATATTAAGATGTAAACTGGGATATTAGAGACAGGTCCTGTTAAATGATGCAATAACTATTTGTTGATATTTATTGATGTTTTGATGTGTTTTGGACGATATATGGACATTTTTTTTGTTAGTTTTGGATGTTTTTGTTGGACTATGACTGTGTTTGTTAGAATATGGTTCCTCTGTGGATAATTGTGAGACAAAGGATCAGCTGTTTGTCATTTGTATTTTGAACAAATGTGTGATTGTACCTACTGTGGTTATTTTATCGGAAAGTGGCTTATATCTTCTGATGTGTGATAATTTCCATTGTTAAACTACATTAGGTCATGTGGCATTTGGGACAAGTTTGGGTGGTTTATTTAACATTTTTGAGCAACTACTTCCGGCCTATATGTGGACCCTTGGAAGTTTAAAGGTTTAAATTATGAATAACATATACAGAAATAATTAAACTATTTGTTTTCAGCATATATATCAGAATCAGACGATAAATTAATATCCAAACTGCATATAAAGAAATGGGATGTTTAAAAGGCTACAACACAGTATACATAAAAGAAAAGTGGAAAAAAGAGAGAATGTTATTGGAAGAGGAATGTGAGTATATGAGTGAACAACTACAAAAGCACTCAGAGAGCACAACCCCCCATGCCATGATTAATTTACTCCTCAAATGAATTTCTGGACCTTGAAAACCTATACATAGAATTGGATTCACATTAATATTATTCACATTGTGGAGTCACATACAGATGTTGAAAATGGCCCTATCCTACAATAAAATAATAAAAATAAAATAAATTATGGATCCAGACAGTGATCTGGATCACCAACAAAATGTTATCATTTATTCCTTGTGCCAGTATCAACATTTCCAGAGAATATTATCAAAATCATTACACAAAGTTTTGTTATTTTGTCAACAGACAAACAAACAAACAAACCCCAGTGAAAACATAACCTACTTGGCGAAGGTAATACTGGAACACAACATGCTCCTTATCATGAAGGGAATATGGTTGGCAGTACATTGTAAAATGTTTTTATTACACCAGTGCAAAAATCTCACAATACAAAATGTTGGAGACAGTGGTTAAAATAAAGCCAATCATTTTCACATGCTTTTAGATTGCCATTAAATGATGCCTTATTGGCAGGTTTTGAAGAAAAGCATGGAGAAAATGCTCAAGTCCAACTTCAATTCACATTTAAATCCTTAAACATGGGAAAAGAGAACCAGGGGATAACATATTCACAGAATAAACATGTATTACCCTGTTCAAAAGGGGACAGGGGCATTATTTTTCATTCAGTTTTGTCTGTCAGCAGCTTTACGCAAAAACTACTGGACTCATTTCCATGAAGTTTTCAGGAAAGGTGCAACATGGTCCACAATAGTTCTCATGAAATTTTGATAAGAGAAAGGCCAACAAGTAAAATGTGTGTGTGTGTCTGTGTGTGTGTGTGTGTGGAGGAGGATGCACCAAACATGGAGGATTGATAGAGGTTATAGGTGACATCTAGTTGTGCTCATAGATGTACATATCCTGACAGAATGTGCATAGGATGGTCTGTCCCAAACCATTAGGCCAAATGGACCTGTCATTGGCTACAGCAGAAAAAAGTGAAGGTAAAGGAGTGTCTCAGTCTGATGACTTCAAAATCATTCATTTTGGGGAGGTGTCAAAAATGCAAGAAAACCCAAAATCAGAAAGAAACTGAAGTTATTTTACCAAGAATGGGCAACTTTACCATTTGAGAAAATAAGTGTTGTCTGTCACTGTCACTGTATGTAAACATATGATCAACATCATTTGGATAGACTCTGTTTTCAGTATGTTTTAAAAAGATGTTTTATTACACTGCTCTATAAGTAAAATGCTTCCATAATAAAACTAATGACATTTTTCCAGTGCGTTACTCAGAAAGAAAACTCAAGTCTTAAATACTGGTTGGCTCAAGTTTCCAAGATAAGTCTTGGGTCAAAATGTGAAATAGGAATAGGAAAGGAATATTGGTCTCAGATCTACTTCAAAACACTGTCTGCACATATGATCCATTCACTTTACAGGTTCTTTCTAGTGGAATATTTACTAATCCATTGTATACATGTACATAAACCAGCATATATGTGGAATAACACACCATCATATATGTTCAAACATGAGCTAACTAGCACTTTTGTCATTTGTTTTCTGATTCATATTATTAAAATATGTAAGATTTAGCACATTATGTCTGAAGCAGATACTTTCTAAAAACCTGTAGAGCAAATGTAAAATGGCTTCACTGAACCACAAGCCACAAGTGAAGAAAAAGTTTTGTATTATTTCATATTCTCTGAAAAATGACCAAAGAATCACACATTCTGTAAACTAATGTACATTTATGAGCACCACTCTACACCGATATGTACACATCTGAACAACACAAGTGTTCCCTTCATTATGACAACAGAAATATTCAAATATACTGTGGTTCCAGATATTTATTCTTTTTTTTTTTTTTTTTATTGAGCAGGGACCAAAAAAATAGGTCTGCTTTTAAAGGTGAATGAAACATCAAAACACACATAATTTTCATTCATTGCATTTTTTACAAGACATTTTTGTTCCTGTGTGTATAATTTTTTCATTCTAACAGTTTTTTTTTAATTCTTACAGTTGTTTAATTTTTCTTTGTTTTTTAGACTGCAATATACAGTTGTGAGGAAAAAAAAGAGACTATAACAATTTTTTAACAATATTTCTTCAATTTCTTGTTCATTTTAACGCATGGTGCTACTAAAGGGACGCTTGTTTGGACAAATGTAATAATAAAAAAAAAATGGCTCATAGCAGTTATCTCTCCATTTTCCATGTTTTCTTGATAATAACCAAAATCACTTCAGTTCTTGCATCAATATCTATGTCATTGTACTGAGAAAAACAGTGCTTTTATCTATTCCATGTTTTATTTTCGTTTCTGGTTTAGTCATGCGATTGCATAATCATTATTTTTGATGGTCTAATAATTTTTTCCACAACTGTGTATATATATATATCCAGCTCAGCCCACTTGGTGACATAACTCCACTCCTTGCTCAGGAATGTCAGTGAGCAGGTTAAGGGAGGCTCGAGTATCTTTACCTGTGCCTCCACCATTGAACTGAAATGAAAGCAGGAACCATTACCTTTCTAACCACATGCTGTAAGGTAAGATCCAATATATTTATTTACAGGATTTAGAGATTGGAGCATCTTTTCCTTCTGCTATTTCCTCACAACACCCCCCAGACCTGGACACATTAGCAGATTGATACGCATTGTTAACAATATGTGATGTGTATTTGTGTTCCAGTGGTTGAGAATGGCTTTTCAGTGGAAATGATACCAACAACAGTCCACTAAATGTATCACAAAGGTGTCAGCTGAGGACAGAGGGGTGGCATGAAGAAGATGGAGCAGAAAGAAATGCAGTTCAACCACACAACTCCCCATATTTCACCCCCCATTCATACATCGAAATTCCGTGCTTATTATGCGTTTGTTCCTCTTGTGCTCCTCACACTGTTTGGATGTGTTGTTGCCATGGTAAGGACTTTAAATATTCAAATGTCAATTACCGTACACTGTAAAGACCGCCACATTCAGTCTTTGTACTTCTTTTCAGGTTGTTTATTTCAGGAGGAGGTCGAGGTAAGTTAGCAGTTATGGTTTAAAACATTCACATTGGGTCGGCTGTGGTTCAGTTGGTAGAGTGGGTCGCCCAATGACCGAGAGGTTGGCGGTTCGCGTCCAGGCTCTGGCTGTCCACATGTCGAAGTGTCCTTGGGCAAGACACTGAACCCTGACTTAGGACCCCAGTAGGACTTACCGTAGACCTTAGAAACCTATGGGTGTGTGAATGGGTGAATGAGCGGCTAATGTAAAGCGCTTTGAGCACCATGAAGGTGGAAAAGCGCTATATAAATTTAGTCCATTTACATTAATTTGTTCTTTTTTTTGCTCAGTCGGAATTTTATAATTATATATATATATATTTTTTTTTTTGATTCAGGTTAGATGAGCTGCGACACAGACTGATACCTGTGTACAACTATGACCCAGCAGAGGACCAAGACGACTGGTGGGATACGAACAGGAAGGATGAGTTGGAGGAATTGTCTGTAAGTAATCACCTAAAACTTTTTATCCATTAAAACAACATTTATATGTAATGCAGAACTGTTTGATGTTTTTCACAGGAGCCACTGTACAAATATGGACAGCTCTCTATTAACTCTCCATATGGGACATGAGAAGATATGTCCATTTAGGAGAAAAAGACATGACAGCACAAGACATGGGCTGTCATGTTTCTTCTTTGATTTTAGACGATAACACTGTGGTATTAAACATTTTGTATCAGTACAAATGACCGTGTGTTTGTCTTCCTTTATGATGTTCATGCTGTTCACTACTGTAGTGCAGCCAACAGCAGATGGCACTCTAAGTCCTGGTTCTGAATCAGCTGGGAAACATGATGCTATTTCTACAGGATGAGGCAAAGTCTTGATATTTAGAAAAGTGCGATACTGTATAAATCCAAACCATTTTCGTTATTCTTTTTGCTAAGAATATGAATCTGAAACCTCATATTAAAAGCCATAGAGTATGTTTTACTGCTCATAACACTTTGAAACAGTACAGTTCTGTGTGTGAAATTACTTCTGATCTGAGCTCAGTTTCAATCATGCACCATTTCTGCTTGGTAATCAGTAGCTTTAGTATTTTTTATTATTATTATTTTTTTAATGTTGCCCCAATATTGGTTGGGAGAGATTATTGTCATCACTGTGTGTCTGTCTGTGTGTCATGCTATAACTCAATGAATACTTAAGATATCACCATGAAATTACATGGGCATATACAAATAGCTAATGTGCATCAGATGCAATAATCCATTTGAGGAAAGGTCAAAGGTCGTAATTAACTACAAACTAAACATCACATTATCGGTTATAACTCAAGAAATGGAGGGTCACAGAACTTTCAGATTGGTACCAAATGACATGCAATGAAGATTTCTACAATTGTCATAATTGGTGCCATCACTTATGAACAATAATTTTGTGGAGGTCAAAGGTGACATGTCGCAAAATGAACTCCTCTAACACTGTTTGTGTGTGTGTGTGTCAAACATAGACATATCACACAATAACTTAATCAGTACTGGATATATAAATCATAACATTACACGCACTGACACATATATACACATAACGAAATTATTAATTTGCAAAAGGTCAAAGGTCAAGGCCACATTTAGCAGAAAGGTCAACATCACATTATTGGCTCTAATTCAAGAACAGGTTGTCATAGAAACTTAAGGTTGGCACAAAATAGGGGTGAGATTAGGCATTCTCTGAATACTTGTTCTGGTTGAAATAACTTCACATGATCAGGTTGTTTGTTAACACACATGGGACATCAAAGAAAGAGAAAGCAAAGGTGAAGAAAATATATCATTATTTAAAAGTATGTGAATGTTACAACTGCTGCTTTTAAAGGGTACTTTTCATCTTTATATTAGTATCTATGTATTGGGTCCATTCTGGTTCCTTTTGTTCGTCCTCCAGGACACAGTCTTAATGGTCCCGGGTGTGGACAGCCTGTTGTGTTACTTCTGTCCAATGCAACACAAAGGCAAATCCTGCCCCACCAATGTTGCACCATCTCTATGGGATTCCACAACTCTGTCCATGTTGTGTCAGTTCAGGGATGTGTGAACAAGCAAATCATTTCTTACTGAGGTGTCCAGTAAAACATCTACTACAACTGTTGCTGCGAACACACCTGTAACACAACCTAAAGTTGAACAAAAGCAGAAGAAGCTACTGAGGTTACAGCAGTTACTCTACAGCAGAGGTGTCAATGGGTCCAATCTGGGCCCTGAGATGAATTTGTGAAATGCTAAAATTACACAAAAGATATTAATAAATAAGTAAAAATTATTTGACATCATTTCAATTTAAGATGGATCAGGCCATAATCATAATAAACAATGAAAAAAACCCCCACACATTTTCTTCTTTGTTTTAGTGTTACGAAAAAGGGACTAAATAAAGAAACAACAAACAAAATTAAATAAATAAAAAAGACTAGCCTAATACAAAAAATGAGAATAACCTGAAAGGTATGTGGAATTTGACCAATATTGTGAATGTTACTAAATGTGTGTATTTGTAAATCCACTGTTATCTTCAAGTTGTGATGCGCATGTATATAAATGATCAACTAAAATGCAATATTGTTAATATGACACTTATTTTTCTTAAGAATTTTCAAGGTTGTTAATATTTGTTCATGTTATGTTCAAGTATAGTTTGTAGATGCAAACATTTTCATGAACATTTTGCTCAAAAACACAGACAACTTTGGAGTTTACATTATTGATTTTATTTATTTCTATTATTTTACTGGCCCAGACCACTTTATATTATTTTAGGCTGCATGTAGCCCCTGAATTAAATTAAGTTTGACACCCCTGCTCTAAAGTTACAGTCAGTATGTTTCAAAAACTGGATTTTGATTCATGGTAAGATTAGGAGTACTACATTATCTGCTATGAACTGCAGAGGAAGCCTGTTAACTCATAAAGACCCACTGACAACCAAGGGCATCTGCTGACCTAAACTGTTGATTGACTAATCATATCAATATATGTAAATAATTGATGTAAAATGCATCTTGTCATCTCTTCACGGTCATTAGATATCATACATTTGGACATTCAGAGTAATAGTAAAAAGAAACACCACTATCTTCTACAATGTTAATTCACCAGTTAAACCCACAGTTAATCTTCTCTGTACAAAAACTTTGGAATTTACTGATCATTTCTGAACATCTATTTTTAATGTTGAAATAAACACAGGGACATAGATGATTTTCAGTGAAAAGTCACAAAATTTGGTAGATATTAAAATAAATCAAGATAAATCACGAGGGGAAAAAAAACCCATTTGGAAACTCCCATGTAAGTCACACTGAGTTTTTATGAGTTAAGCAAAAGCACTTACCTGAGTTTACTGAAGGTAAAATGATGCTGTCATGGGCTCATGCTGTGTTTTCTGTGTTTTACATATATGTTCCAGAGAGCATTTATCAACCTCTCTCCTCATTTATTCTGAAACGCAACAGTGTATGTATGATACCTGCTTAATCTAGTAAAAGTAATGTGTAATTTGAATCACCTTCTGGTAGAGTTCATTTGTGATTTTACTAACAGGTGTGTGAGGAGGTGTGGCCTGTGGAAAGCTCTGGAGT
Organism: Siphamia tubifer; assembly: GCA_020466265.1. Taxonomy (NCBI): domain Eukaryota; kingdom Metazoa; phylum Chordata; class Actinopteri; order Kurtiformes; family Apogonidae; genus Siphamia; species Siphamia tubifer. The sequence continues at coordinate 25,491,295 of CM035788.1, read as the reverse complement.
CATTACTTACATCAGATCTGTTGGAGAAGTTTTGAAAACTGCTAACTGTGTTTAACTGAGTCTTAAATTGTGCAGGTGGGTTAGAGAAGTATAGTATTTGTATTGTAAAAGTGTATATCTGTGTTAATTTGCTTCCAAACTCAAACATTATGAAGGAGACTATCAGTCAAGCATCACCACCTGTGAAGATTAATTCACAGCTCATTGGGTTTCTTTGCTTTTAGAAAAAGAAAAATAAGAAATGAAGGGAATTTACACACTGAAGGTGAATTAATGTGTGAACTTTAGTTACAAACTAATGCTTGGATAATAGTTGTGCATCTCTATGTATTCTGTGGCATTTCTTGTGAAATTGCATGCAAACATTAGTTAATAATGTTGGTTAAAAGGCTAATTTTACAAGGTCAAGACAACAATGATGAAATCCATGATAGAAAATATAGTATTAAGTGGTTTATACAATATTGTCTGTGTCCCAGAAAAATAAAAGTTAGGTTTTTTGTTACATTAATTGTCCTGATCGCAAACGGCATAATGCCACAGTTTTTCAGATTATTTTCGATCCTTACAGAGGACCACAATGGATTGCTGTTTCTCAAGGGGTATGGAAAGTAGATAAGACCTTAGCCTCCTGTTGACGTTAACTGTACTTTAGTGTGAAGTGTGCCATGAACTGTTTTGCATTTATGTTTCAGACCCAAAATGTTGAAAGTTTCTGTGCTGTGGTTCTACGTCCTCCTGCCTTCAGTGTTCTGTAAGAACCTGCTTTGCTACTACAGTCCAGTCCTGGAGAAAGAACTGGAGGGGACATTTGAGCCCATTTTGACAGAGTGTCCTCCTGAGGAAGTGTGCTACAAGGCAGAAGGTCATTATGGTAACTACAGTGCCCTGCTGAATCGGGGCTGCATGCCGAGAAGGGAGTGTGACCAGGTGGATAAAGTTAAATTCAAAGGAGTCATCTTCATCATGCACAAGACTTGCTGTTATTGGCCACAGTGTAATACCTGCACAGGCATCAAAGTCACATCTGTCCTACTGTTCATCACCATGGCAGTGACGGTGCAGATGTTGTGACCACAGACTCGTATGCACAGAATTGAGTTTTTATCAAGTCAACACCGATTGTGCTGTGGTGGTTGGCAGATCTGCAGCGTTGGTGAAGTAATGCTGATGGCCTCCCTCTAAATTGCGGTGACAGCCCAGTCTGAAGACACTGAGGTGTGCACCAGCAGGAGCGCAGAGATTTTAGAAATATATTTTTAGTATCCAAGTCGGAAATGAACTTTTTAATAAAATTTTTATGAATTACTTTTGATGGACTGAATGTTTTCTCACAAGTGTATTAAGGCATACAATAAATAATTACCCTTTTAATAAGAAATTACCCTTTCACTATAAATGTAAATTTGAACAAGTACAGTATGAACCTGAAATACCATGGGAAGTGCAATTTTAATGTTTTATGCCTCGGTAGGTCCACTGGCATCTGGAAGTTGTAATGTACTTGTAAAGAATAATTTGTGGTCTGACCTGTTTCAGATCATGTTGGGTGGTTAACCAAAATGAGTTGGACACCACTGGTCTGTTTGTTCACTCACCCAAAGGTGCTTCCATCAGCTTTTATCCAGACATGATAGGGAATTTCTACATTAAGTCACAACATCTTTGAGGGTTAAACAAGTGGAAGAACACAGGGGAAACGACATGTACAGTATGAGGTTTGGACAGTTCTTTATTTCCCTTTTATAAGGCTGCTGGGTCTCCCCATAGTGGATATACATATATATACAGGAGATTGCTATACTGGAGTTACACTGAGGGCAGAGGGTCCATATTACACAGACTTCAAAAAACAACACTAATAGAGCCTCACCTCCAGGTATCAGAAATCAGCAGAGATAGAGGGGTTTGGGGGGGGGGGGGCAGCACAAGAGAAGAGGGAAGAGGGAGATGATGCAGTCTGAGAGCCTGACTCGACTGCCTAATAACTTAACACTAGAAAATAACATACAGATTTCACGCACAGTGCATCTTAAATAGGTTACGTGAAGAACCATTTACCATAAATATCTGTATTTTCGGGAACCAACATATATAAAAAAAACTGATAAAAAACAAAACAAAAAAACAAACAAAATAAAAACATTGTTCAGTCTTTAATTGTTCTTTTCTCTTTTCCCCATCGTGCAAATCGTTCTTTCCTTTCTTCCTTCTGTGGAGGCAGGGCTTGCTCCGCCTTGTCCACTTCCGTTCCAGTTAAACGAGGAAAAGGAAACAGAACCCAGCACCCCCCTCCCCTCCTCCCGTAAAAGCATATGAATTAGTAGAAAACGAACAAACAAATGAACAGAACACCACAGTCAACTCATCACGAAAAGAACCCACAGACACACAGAACAGCAAGAACACAGTATTCTTTTTTTTTTCCATTTTTTTTTTTTTTTGTAGCTTCGTCACCGTTATTCCTCTTAATGGTCAGTATCGTCGTTACGGTCTTTCTCCTGGCGTACTGTTGGGCGGCAGTGGAGTGGTCCTCACCCGGCGGCTCAGTGGAATTGGGAGGCGGCTCTCCAATTGGCTGGTCAGTTCAGCAGTAATATTTTATCTCTCAATTTCACAGTGTGGTAGGAACAGGTGGGGGTGGGGGACGGGGGGACGGGTTGGGGAAGTAAGCCAGAGGGGGGGAATTTGCAGTAGGAACAGGACTTAGAGGAACCACAGCAACAATTAGAAAACAACAGGAAACCCCGACCATCCATGGAAAAAGTAAACAAAATGGTCGCTTCACTCCTTCCTTCTGAGTTTCAATCCCACCGACCCATGTGGTTGGGATGGCCCTTAATGGCTGGTAAACTGATGGTCCGTATTTTGTGGCGGAGGGTAGGCAGACAGAGACGGGTAAGGCTGACTGGAACCCGCTGGTGGACGGGACTCGACAGGGTGATATGTCGTCAGGAGAAAAAAAGGTTGCACGTGGTGGGTCGATGTGTAATTGGCAGGTCAGAGGGCGAATCCCTTCTTGGTGGGTTCAGGCACGCTGTCGCAGAGCCCGCCTCTTGCGGCTGTAGTAGTGACGCACGCCGGTCTGTCTGGCAAAGTTCATCATGTAGTTTTGTTTACGAGTGCTGCAGGGATACAAAGACAGTGAAAGCGGGGAGGGGGGGGGGGTGGAATAGTAGGAACGTTAGTGACCAAGTCAGAGGTACTGAAAATACACGCAGTCTCATGCACACACTCTCATTCATGCAGCCAAATACACTAATGATAAAATGGAGCTTCTGTTCACTCTCACAATCAGGGTCATGCAGGTGTTTCTAATCAGTCATAACCTCAAACACTCAACAGCTGTAATGGGTCTCATGGCTCGGAGAATGGGTGTTTCTACTTGACACGACTGAATTTCTACGTGTTCTGCACAAGTGTGAGGCAGCTAGACAGTGAACATGGCAGCAGAACTAACTACATGTATCCAAATGTTACAGGACAAGACACAGGACATGACGTGTACAAACACACTAACACAGATAGTAGGGGACAACTCTGACACTGAGTGTTTGAGGTCAGAGTTTTTGTCACCACTGGAAAAAAAAAAAAGGAAAGAAATGTAACTAAATCAAAGTCATAAAAGTGCAGGGGTGTTGGCGGAGGAGGGGGTGGTTTGGAAACTAAAAGACAAAGAGAAAAGCTGCGGAAGGTCGCTCTTGCTTAGCCTGTTCATTGCCTCTTCCATCCAGCAGGGCGGTGCCAGTGAGCCAGGAGTGCAGCCAGGGCAGGCAGGGGGCCTCTGCGAAGCGAGGGGGGGGGGTCAGGGGGGGTGGGGAAGGGGATGGAGTGTGTGTGTGATGGTGGATGCTGTGAAGGTGGATGCGAAGGAAAGCTGCATGTTCTTAACTGAGCACGTGTGTGAGTGTTTGTGCACACTTTTGTGTTTCTGACTTTTGGTCAGAAAGCAGAGGGCGGTGAGGAGGAGGAAGCTCCTGGCTCAGAGTCATGTTGTTGTCCAAGGACAGACATACAGCCATGAGTGGAAAAGGGATGGAGAGCTGTTGGAAGAGTCACCCGTAAAGCCATGCAAGGAACTGGATGGAGGAGGTTAGTTGGATGAAACTCTCCAGACAAGTGTGTCTTCATTTGGAAGTAATGGTGCAACAAGCATTGCAGTTGATGTTGGTGCATGGATGAAAACAAGGTCTTGCTCGTGCTTTGGCTTGAGCTGCATAAATGCTGGACCCAAAAGTAGTCATGGTTTTCAGCTAGGATCCGTTATGTGCACTGTCTTGTTAATTTGCAGCCTGTAGTAGAGGTAGTAGCAAGCACAAAAGAAACAGATACAGGTATAGTGATGGATTACATCACAGATATACACACAAACACAGTACTGACATTTTATGTACAGTATTACATTCAAAGTGCCTGATGTTGTATTTCTCTAGAGTCTAGAGACACTGGTCCTACAGGAGAGAGCCATGTTTTAGATGTTTCCCTCTTTCAGCACACCTAACGGTCATTACCAGTCTTCTGTAGACCTTAATCATTTGAATCATTTGTGTTGGAACAGAGATACATCTAAAACATGCAGGACAGCAGCTCTCTAGGACCAGAGTAGCAGACCCCTGCCTAGACTGTCCATTCCCAAAGATTAGAAATGCATTTTGATCAGCGTGCAAAGTTAACTCAGATTTCAATATGTCAAAAAAACAAAACAAAAAACAAAGTAGGTGCTTACTTTCAGTTGCACAAGATCTTGTTTTGATAACTGTATTGAATCTATTTTAAAGAGCTATTGCCTTCTGTTTATTTAATCAATTACATTACATTAATTTACTCAGTCATTCATCTATTATTGCATGTTGCAATTTATAAAATTTGCAGAGATGGAGGTAAACATATTCATTTATGGAGCATTTTGCTCTTCTTACAATTTAGATACTTTTTTTCTAATTAATGTTGATTGTTTAAGGTTTATTTTACTTTTGTAGAAAGTATTTGGTAAGGTTGTTACAAAAAATGCTATACAGTATAAATAAGGTATTTCTAACTCCATCAATGTTATGAATTGGGTTTGTTTTTCAAGTATGTCCCCTGGAAATCACTCAACTTAACATTCAATATAAATGATTAAACTCTTTTCATTTACAGACATTAGGTTAAAAAAAAAAGGTAAACTATTCCATCCATCCGCTGTATTATCAGGGCTGTTTTTTCTGTGTTTGTGTTGGGAGCTGTCTGTTAAAATGTGTGTGTGATGGTTTTGTCAGGAGCCTCCACCTGGACACTGTGAGCGGCTATTCTGCTTGTTGACCTGCCTGGTGCTTTAAAATTAAGGCGAGGGCATGGAGATGACTGAGGCGATGTCGAGGAAGGCTTGGTGTCAAGTGAAAATGAGGGTGTGCGCAGTGTAACACAGAGAAAAAAAGGGTGGGGTGGGGTGGGGTTGGGGGTGGTAGGTGGGGGGGGCTGCATTCAGGAAGAGGCGGAGAACTTACCTGACACTACAGCCATGCCAGAGGGAGCAGAATACAGAAGAGAGCAGAGGTTAGAGCGCGAGAGGGGAGAGGCAGGAGGAGGGGACTGCTGTCTCGCAGAAAGGTCTGGGGAGGTAGGAGACCCGGCCTGGGGAGGCGGGGGCCCAAAGCAGGGACAAAGGAGAAGAGAGGAGAGGCAGAGAGAGGCCGAGGTTCAAGGAAGATGGAAAAAAAAAATAATATGACAGAAAAATGGAGAGATGTAGAAATCAGTAGTGAACAAGAGACAGCGAACAAAGACGAAGGGAAAGAGAAAAACCAGAGAGCAAGATATACAGCAGTAATCCATCCGATGTGTCCCAGAGTGGGAGGAGAAACAGAAAGAGGAAAAGGAAGTTGGAAGGAAGGGAAGAAAGTTAGGAAAAAAGGAGGAGGAGGAGGAGGAGGAGGAGGAATACGTGGAGGGTAGTTGGAAGGATACGATGTGGTACAAGCAGAGGAGTGAGCATGACCACATGATCAAACACATTAAGCAGCAGGGAGGAAAGAGCGGGCAGGAGGAGGAGGAGGAGCAAAGGAAGAATGTGTGAAGGAGTGGAGGAGTGGTGAACAGAGAGAAATAAACAACAGAGCACAGTGTGAGGATCATGGTCACTCTTTTCAGCAGACACTGTTGAAAACCGTGCGAGTGCAAGGGAGGGAGTGGGACAGATTATTGACCAGGGACAGCTCAGGTTAGGCTTATCTTTATATGTATATGTATATGTTTATGTTTATGTTAGTGTGTGTGTACAACTTTACATATTTGAGTGCCTTACATTATGCAGCATTTGAAATGCATTGGGTAGACATTGAATGAACAATCAGCACCTGCAGTACAGGGAACACTGCTCTGATAACCACAGCGGCATGCAGACAATGCATTCAAAATGCTTTATCCAATTGCCAGGTTGGGAATATTCTAGTTGAGTCTTGACCATGTACATTATATCTTCAGTGCCCTGCAGAATCTCCAGTTTTGCCATTTTTAAGCCTTACACTTAGAGAGTTTTTACCTGTCCCAGCTGCACACATAAATGTAAAAGTAGAGAGACAGAAAGAGAGTCATGAGTAAATTAGTGAATAAGTGCAGGTTATCTGAAAAATTAGGGAAGTAGCCTTTTCATTCTTTAATTCCTAACAGAACAAATGCTGGGTCACATTTGTGCATGAATATGTGAAAATGTAAATGAAATAAATCAGTAAAACTATTGATCTCTCTGACTTTTCACTCAATCTTTACAATTTCCACAGTATATCTGGTGCTTATAGAGACATGGATTTTTATAAATTATTATATAGGGTTATATGCTGAAAATCTGAGCTTCAGCAAAAAAATAGATAAGGTTCTCTAAAACAAAGCCAAATGTAATACTTGACTTATGTAAGTGTTTCTGAGTCCAATTAACGCTCAAAGATGCTGTAGAACTTTCTGAAACTGCAGACATAGATAAATCCCTGTGTATCTTAAGACACGCATGGGTTCTACAAGACACTGAAAATATGATGGTTTGACAGCAGGAGTTGATCTGCTGTACACAGAACAGCCAACCACAGACAGAACCCTTCACAGCAAAGCACACTGCAGTCACTTTTCTTCTCTGCTTGCCTGACACCAAAAGCCGTGATGAGCATGTGAAACAGTTGTCCACTGAACGTTAGCAGCACACGCGTACATGTGCTGATGTGCATTTCCCTGTGTTTGTGCGAGAAGGGACCCCTGCTTTTATGGGTTAAGTCGAGGTATAGAAGGGGCAGATCAGGGCTTTGTTGGGGGCCAGTCTGGGGGACCTGGGACCGGCTGGGAAATTGGGTACTCACAGAACTACTTCCACATGGTCCAATGCCCACTGGTCATGTCCTGCACCGTCGTGGCGTGGCTGCCACCACCGCAGCATCACCCCTTTGACCCGTGCCTCTCTGGAGAGACGAAGGAAACGCATGTTGAGTGAGAATCAGCAGCTCCACCATTCATATCAACCTAATGGTGTTTGTAACAGATATGCTATTTTATGAGTCTATTGTGTGTTAACCTGCTTAATGGCTAATAAATAATATACTAATGCTTTATATAGGTTTATTGTGAGTCGCTAGAAAGCATTTGGGTGAACAGATTATTATCTCTTTGTGATTTTCATCTTCTGAAACAGTCATTTTATTAAACTTTTTCCAAAAGTACTTACCTACTTTCTTGCAATCGTATGAAAAGTTGTAATATCACACACTAAATTAGATCAATTCATTATATTTATATTAAATTGTGCAGCAAAATGATCCTTGTCAGTACTTTATGATGAATATGTTTTGGATTCGTTTTACTGCTGCATTAATATGTATGGTGCATTTTATTCAGACATTTAAGGTGTTTTAACTGTTTCATACACTGCTGGGTGGTTAAAAATAAACAGCAAAACACACAGTTAAGTTTAGATTTAAAGCATTTTAAAGCAGCTGTGAAATAGTAAAATAAAAAAAGCTGCACAAAATGGAAATCCAAGTATTGCTTTCTAGAAACAGGTATCATGACCAAAGTCAATTTGTTAACAATTTATTACCACTTAAATGTAGAAATTTGATACAATATTCCAAAAAGAACCATATTTACTATTGTAAATGATTAAGTATCAGAAATGATGACTTAATGGGGCAAGTTTTGGATCATATAAAGGCAGCTTTATCAGTGATGAAGCAGATAAAGTAATATGATAAGTGTGTGTCATGTTCATGTCACTCACAGGGGGATGTTGTAGGAGACTCTCTGGGCTTTTATGAAGTCTTTAGGCTGGTGCTGAGCAATTACATGCCAGCTGACTCCATTGTTGACACTGTATTGCAACAGCACAGCTCGATCCACTGTGTCAGCCTGGTCCAGCGCTATGTTACAACTCTCTGTCTGTGCCACACTACCAATTTGCAGCACAAACATGATTTTACTGTAGAAAGAAAAAGAGAACAACATTACAAAGGGGAAGTCAAATTGGTTGCTATAAAAAACAAAAACTGGCATGGTGTTTTAAAGGTGGAAAGGTGATAACTGCTAAATTGTGTATGTAGTTAAAGTGGTTTGTATATGTTTTGGTAGTACCTGTACCTGGCTCTAGTGAGGTCCAGCGGTTTTGTAACTGCCTGCCTCATCTTACAGCCATTAAAGTAGAGTGAGTCTCCGTGGGCATGTGGTGACAGCTGCCCACATCCACTGCCCACTCCTCCACCCTGAATCAGCTGCCAGCTCTCCTGAGACACGCTGCCGGACTCGAAATTGTCCTTGATGGAGCTGGGTAGGTCACTGCTGGAGAGGGAGCAGTCATCACCTGTTCAGATGTAATAAAAGGGAAAAAGAAGAAGGAAAAGAAATAAGAGGCTGATGAAACTGGGAGAAAAGACTGGTGGAGGCAGAATGTTTTCAGAAAATCTATCAAGGACTTTCAACAGTAAAGGTACCAAACAGCACAGTATCCAGTAAAATAGGACATTTTCAGTATAAGTCTTATTGGATATGAGTGGCTGTTTGTGGCCCACCATGATGTCCTTCATCACAGATGCAGACCACTCCACTGGTGCAGTAACCATGGCCGCTGCAGAGCCCTGGACAAGCCTCTCCAATATAAACATGGTCCACTCCCCAGCTCTGCCGTTCTCCTGTGCCCTCCTTTTGAATCCAGCGGAACTGGGTGGCCCTGGAAGACGAATGACCAATCACAAAAGATTAGTAGAACCTTTCATTTCTTTACACTGATGATGTGTCACCATAGACATTCACAAAAACAGCAATTAGCACAGAATTAAAGGGGCTCTTACCCTGAAGAGACGTGGTCTGGCAGTTGAACAGTGACCCTGGTCCATGTGGAACTGTTGACTGGACTGTAAATTGTGGACTCGTGGAACTGGAAAGGAGAGCAGCCCACGTTGTTGACTGAGGAAGGAAGGCATTCAGACTGTACCAGCTGCCATGAGTCAGACCTGAGGGGAGAGAGTAAGATTAAAACAATTCAATCACAGGCATTTTATTTTAATTATTTATTTTTTTTACAGTAAGATCGATCGATGTGTCTATCTATCTGTCGGTCTGTCTGTCTGTCTATCTATCTATCTATCTATCTATCTATCTATCTATCTATCTATCTATCTATCTATCTATCTATCTATCTATCTATCTATCTATCTATCTATCTATCTATCTATCTATCTATCTATCTATCTATCTATCTATCTATCTATCTATCTATCTATCTTTATTTATTTCATTATTATTACTGTATTTTATTTTTACCTTGCATCTTTCCTGTACTGTAGCAGGACAGAATGATGGTCTTCACAAGTGTCTGCCTCACAACCAACAACAATCTGTAAAAATGTGACACATATAAGGTAGTAAATGCACAGAACACAAGTACAGATGAATAGTACAGGATTAACATGTGTTGATATACAGTTGCTGTGTGGTTCTCTGCCATTGCAGTACCTTGAACTGTAAAATGTAACCAGGCTGTACTATGAGTTCTCGTGTGGCCAGGATGTTGTGTGTCCTGTCTTGGTTCTTGTTGGGCCAATAGAGGTGGAATGATGGATTTCCACAGAACCCAGCTGTGCGCACAGCATTGGGATAAAAACTCCAACTTTCTTCATGAGATATACCCTCTAACAAATTCAAAAAGATAAGAGGATGAGGAGTCATTTCTAGATTATGAATTTATCTTTTATGATAAGTGTGTTGTTGTTTCTAATTACATTAACATGTATAAACTCACCATCATCAAATGTGTCAAGTAGTGTGGATGGATTGATGTCTGACCCACCCACCAAGATGTTGTCTATGGCCCACTGTGCTCTCTCTAGACTCGGGGTGGCCAAACCAGAGGAAATTGTAAATGGCTGCCACCAGCGGAGGCGGGTGGCATTTGTCAATGCTCCCTCTGGGAGGACAATATAATCTCTCCTCACTGACACATATTTGAGATAATCCATCTCATGCAGCAGAGTCCAGGACACACCTGAGTCAGACACAGACAGTATGAGAAAAACAGAAAAGATCAAGACAAGGATATTATATGTGATACAAAGGCTGAAATGCACAATACAATATGTTGTCCATGTTGTGACTTCACCTCCATCAGTAGAGTAGTCCAGGAGCACGCCCTCTTTACGACAAGTTGGACGGTGGCACATGGTCATGTTATCCTCACTTCCAATTCGTGCCCAGTACTCCACAAACCTGTCAAAGACGCACAGCTCATCATACAACTAAACTAGGACAACACTTAAATATAAATATAGTATGATGCATTAAGGGTGTAAATACATATTAAGAAACTTGATTAGTGCAGTATTTTTGTGAGAATATTTTGTTAATTCAATATTAATAGTTTACATGTTACCTGTTACATTGTGCACTTTTAAAAAATTATATTTTTTATGATATCGTTTACAAACTATGTTAAAACTATACTGTATGACATTGTACAAAACTGTTCTTGATTTTGTATTATCTTGCATCTGATTGTTGCTACTTGTCCAAGTTCTCACTAATTCAGAGCTGGTAAATAAATATATATTGAAACAGTTTCAACAGACAGTAATTTGGTTCATGTTGTCTTCTATTCATCACTTGTCAAATTCTTTTTCCGAGGAATAATGGTAAAGGTCAACATGGAGTTGTCTGTTGTTCTGTCATTTCCGAAAACAAACCAAAAAAAAGACCTGGGAATTTTTTTTTTTTTTTTACTTTTAATTGTTATGGTTTTGTGTCATTAAGACTAGACTGATGTTTAAAAAAATTACACACTATAATGATAATGATATATCATATTCCTATTTGCAGATTCTTTTGACATTAAATGCTCACTTGGCTCCACGCAGGTCAAGGTCAGCAGTGACAGCCTGTCTGGCATCTGCCCCTCCAAAATATAAAGCTGTCCCCTCCACTAAGACACCACAGTCAGTGCAGGGTCTACCACCCTCCAACACTTGCCACTGTGGGCCTGCAGACCCTTCCCAGTCAAAACGCTCCTTGAGGGAAGCCTGTTGGGGGAAAAAAAAAATAAATAAAAAAATCAAGGTTCAAACTGAGACATTTCTTGCATAATGATCCTAGTCTGTGTTTTGCATGTGAAAATTCAACAAGTGTACTTTTAGAGCAGTGCTAGCATAGCAGTTTGGTCCAGTAAATCCTGGATCGCATAGACAGCGCTGATCCAGGCAGTCCCCATGGCCCCCACAGTGGCTGTCACATGGTGGACCAATGTAAAAGTTCTCCACACCCCACTGAATATCTGAGTGCTGCTGGTAAAACCGGAACCGTACTGCACTGAAAAGATAAAAAAAAAGACACTCAAATTAAAATATAAAACTTTCATGAATTATATCAAATATTATAACAGTCCAATCCATTAGCAATTTACTTGACATGTAATAATAACATCAGTAAATCTAATGGACTGTATGTGCCCAAAAGCATCTTTAAGGTTGACTTACGTATCAGCAAGACTGTCAGGAAGCAGATAGACTGCTCGCTTCCATCCATCAGCAGGGAAGAAGACCGATGGCTGGGACACCTGACCTCCACATCGTGGGTCAGCTGGTAGACACTGGGGCACCAGGTACTTCCACGTCACTCCAAAGTCTACTGAGTATTGAACATGAACCTGTCGGTCTGCGTGACGCTCTGGTAAGCTGCATCCGACTGCAATCTGAATGAACACATATGACTATGAGTATTTAAAGAGTTTAGCATATTAAATACAGTACTTCTGGTGTAAACTCAAAAAGTATAATATACTCATGAGAGCCAGGAAAGTGAAACTTTTGACTTTTTTCTATTAAATGAATGCCTTGATTGGAACCAGCAGGATATAACAGTTTTTTTTCAGACATTTTTTTATGGAAAGTCCTTGCAGAGGACAGTGTTTTGTTTTTTTAAGTAAAGCTATAAAACTCATGTCCTCTGCAGCGGACAAAAATATACTGCTGGGTCTCAGAAGGGTTTGTTGCAATTATTTTTGTTCACAAAAATTCAGTTCACCATGCAAACAAATGTTCAAAATTCCCACAGTATTTACCTTGAACTGCATGACCCAACCTTTATCAGGAATAATATCGTGTGTGACAGCGTACACCTCTCTTCCATCATCGTTGCCACAAACCATCACTCCATCAGGAGAGCTGCAGAACCGCTGAACGGAGCAGTCCTCAGAGAACAACCAATGATCACTCACTGTAAGTAAAGAAAGGCAGCACAGTAGATGCAAAGGTTAGAAATGTGATTTACGGAATTTGGGGGATTGTTTGAAATATTGACAACATGGTACTTTTGCCATTCATGTCTTTTTCGCTGTGGTTTCATTAATATGGATCATGATGGAATTAGAATATTACAGATATGATTCATTCCTGATAAAAAAAAAAAAGGTCAAATTAAGTGTTGAAAAAACAGAGTAGTGATTACTGTATATTTACATGTCAAAGTCCACAGACAAACAGGACAATGGGACAAATGTTACATCTGCCATCGATCTTTTATCTTAAATATTTTCTATCAGCTCTAAAGTGTACAGCTAAGAAAGCAGCCACTCCCTCCCCTTCTCCTTCACCTTGGTGGTGTGAAACTACCAAGAACAACTACTTTAATCTGTGTTCTTTTTCTTATTATTCACATGTTTAAGAGGCATAATCCACAAATTAAAAAAATGAACTCCTTTAAATGTCATGCTATTACTTTGCAGAGTTCTAAGTAAACAACATATTCCAGCCCCTGATCTTTCTGTACCTATGGGTGCTTCCTCTTGCTCACTCAGCTGACCTATCCTCCCTGAAGTCTCATCAGCTGGTGATCGCTCATGGCTGGGTAGCGCCACACCTCCAAATGTGTCAGAAATCTGAGCCCGAGGGTCAGAGCCTGCGATCAGGACATTGTCCAGGGCCCAGTCGCTGTGGTCTGCCCCGTCATGTTGTGGCTGCCACCAGCGCACACGCACTCCCTCTTGTCGGGCAGCAGGGGGCAACAGCACATTCACAAACCTAAAGAGAAAATCATATAAGTCAAAGAAGAGAAAGGCATGTTGCTTAGAAAATATTATCTTTACAGCTATATCAGTTTGCACATTAATACTTAATAAAATATTGTGTACTATTGATTGTGTGGTTGTAAAAGGACCCACCCAGGCTTGGTGTACAGATCATAGAAGATCTCAGTTAATAGATGCCAGTTGATTCCTCCGTTCAGGCTGTACTCCAGAAGCACACCCTGGTTGCGGTTACTTGGTGGGATCATGCAGCCGTACATGAAGTAAAATTGTATGAACTCTGCGTTAGTCAGGTTCAAGTCCACTGTCACCAGCTGACGACTGCAACTCTGCACACACACGCAAAAGATGATGTCTTTAATGAATAAGAGGCCTGTGTGTGTTAATTTACTGATGCTGTCATATTTGCATTGAGTTTTTGAGAATTTTGGGAAATATCATTATTGTGACTTAAAGGGGCTTCTTTGTGGATTTATTTGTTGCGGCTGTTGAGAGAATTTCATGCAATGTAGAATGATTAGAATATTGTTCCAATTTTAGCATGTAATAATTCAATTACTGTAGTCAAAAGATGAAAAAAGAATGATGCAGGCTTTTGTAATTTAGGAGAAATAGAAAAAAACAGCCATTTAGGTATAGACACTCAGATAGACAAGATGCATATATGAATGCACCGCTACGTTCTTGTCCCTGTTCATCAAACTATAGAACTATGAATGGGTTTTATACTATACCATGATTATTTTACCACAAATGTTTGTCTAAAAAGGCATCTCTTTTTAAACCGCAATTCAGGAAAGACAGACATAGAAAAATAAAAATGTTACACAGCAAAACCTTTCTAAATTTCTGACTGATCCAAACACATAATTGACCATGACCAGAAGATTTTCTCACAGGGTATCCACTTATGTTAAAATAACCTTTCACTAAGTATCAGATTCTTATTCTTCTAACTTTCTCTGAAACACTGTCTGATATTTACAACAGTCACATCATTATTCATGTCTTTTAACACATTCTGAATAAATATGTGAGCAGTGTGTGACTTTAAATAACAGTATATCTTAACTCTGATAAAATAAAATAAAAATTAGCACATAAATGAAAAAAATTATTTTAACGCTGTCATGTTGTGATGTGGACAAAGATGTTTCAATAATATGGCATGGAGAATCTAAATTAAAGTCAGAATATTTTAAGAGCTGTATTGAAAGAATGGAAAACCACACAGGCAAACCACAAAGGTAGAGATGCACTTACTCCGCTGAAGTGCAGAGCAGCTCCAGAAGCCACAGCACCACAAACAGTGCTCAGTTTCCCACCAGTGAGAATGTGCCAATGACTGAGAGATGGAGCACGACTAAAGCTGTCCTTCAGCTGAGATGGCAGAGGAACCACAGGCTCATCACAGTACTCTCCACCCCACTCTGGGTCACACCTGTGAAGGATTATGGGATACCGTTTGTCACATTGTAGTTGTTTTGACCTTTTGTCTTAAATTGTAATGGAATTTCAATTAGATTTGTTTTATTATGAATGTATTTGTTGAGTTTCATTGACAGTTAGATTTTTTTTTCAGTGGTGAGACTCAAAAGATCTGAAAAGTTAATGAGTAAAAGACAGTCAACGCAAAATACTTTTAAAATCATATTAAAACATGAGGACAGATGAACACTACAACAATAAAAGCTGTCTACCAGTCAGTGAATTTCTAGATTTGTATATGAAATATGTAGACCAAGACTATAGCAAAACATTTTCTCTATAATTCTAGTATATTATCACTAATTCATACACTGTCAGCGAGCCATCTCTTCAGTAAATTTGATGAAATGTTTGTATTGTTTGGAATTTCTCTTTCCTGCCTTGTTTTAATTAGTCTTTCTTAATAATAATGACTACAGAAGGACCAGAGTTTTTTGTCAAACTTATTACAATATGAAAAATATGACACAACAAAGCATAGGTGTAACTGTTTTCAACCCCTTATTTCTGTCAGCTGTTTGCAAAGAAGGTTTGTTTCATAATTAGGTATTAATGATGGTTTTGTGTCAATCAGCATTTCAGTTGTCACATTTAGAGGAAAAACCATAACGTGTGTATCTGAGAGACTGTTGGTACTTACACACAGGAGCTTTGCTGACAGTGTCCGTGTCCTGAGCACATATCTGGACATCCATCTCCAATGTAAAGGTTATCCAGAGCCCAGGTCTGCTGCTTATCAAAGGGAGCCTGTTGGAACCAACGGAACCGTGTGGCTGGGGACCTTAAAGAAAGTTACATAAAGACACACTAAGTACTTATGCACATCAGTGAAAATTGCCACTTCTTTACTACATTATTCCATAGTCTAGGGGTATTAAGAGGAATAAAGAGCATAGCAATATAAAGACTTTTTTCACAATTAGAGTATTTTGTAGAATGTTGATGTGCTTAAGGTTTATCTATGTTTTTAATCACGTTCCAGGAGGTGCTGACCTTGCATAAGAAGGTATCGGCAGAGTAACACGACCCCATTTATTGTATGTGTCAGAAACCAGCAGCCTCTGCAGAGTGTAGGAGGAGCAGTCTGGACTTGTAGGGAGACAGTCTCTAACCACTGGTTGCCAGGTCAGACCCAGATCCAGAGAGTACTCCAACTCCACAGCTGCAGAAAAAAAAATAAAAAATTCAGTAGGCACAAATAAAATATCAGCTTAATTTGACTTTTATTGTTATGCATATCTCTATTGCTATTGCTTACAGTAGCAGGAGTTTGTGACAGAGCAAGAGGCAGAGAAATCAAACTGGATGAAGGCATCTTGACCCAAACTGATGTCAGTGGTGACAGCATAGCGAGTGTTAGACTTCTCTATGAAGGCAAATGCTGGCCCATCAGACCCACAAACAGGCATTCGAGTTCCCCCAGGATGAAGAAGCCATGATCGACCATCAATAGAAGAAAAATCATCTTCCAGAGGTCCCCAGCCACTGGCACTACCACCTACCACCACCTGAAGAAAAAGGGTTGAAATGTGTACAGTTAAAATAGACAGAAGAAGTTAAAATACTATACACATAGTATTTATCTGAGCGAGGCATGGAAGAATAAACATTTGCTAATAAACATTTTGACACGTGCTGGGCTGAAAATAATTTGAATGTGAGATGGATGGACTCAAATGCTTTAGCCTGTAACTTTACATGCGAATATTACCTGGTCAATGACCCACGGGCTGTAAAAGTGTCCATTTTCTGAAGGCTGCCACCAGCGGAGACGTGTTGAAGAGGTTCGGGCCCGCAGTGGGATCTCCAAAGCTACCAGGCGAGCCTGATTGCTACTGTTGCTGAAGAGAAATTCTTGCAGGAGTCCCCAGGTCAGACCTCCATCCACAGAGAACTGCAGCAGCACAGGTTGGGATCGAGGGTCTGGAGCAGCTTTACCACAGCCCAGGCGCAGGAAAAACTGAACAAACCTGCAGAGGGCAGGTGTGAAAACGTGACAATTTATATCAGCGACGAGTAAATTCAGCAGAATCAGATGTCCTGAGGTTGGGATGTGATTTTATTATTTCAGTGTTGCTCTGTTATAACTGTACCTGGCATTGGACAGGTCTAAGTCATTTGTGACCAACATTCTCAGGCCATCTTCACTGAAAAACAGGTGGTTTCCACTTGACATGATACCACATTTCCTGGATGGTTTACCACCACTCAGAAGTCTGAAATGGTCAGCATCCACAGCTCCTCCTGAAGAGGAAGATGGAAAAATAAACAGAACTTGATTTGACTGTTCAAAACAACATATTTACAAATATTATGTTTGTCTTCTATATTAATCTAAAACTAATGAACAAAAACTGTAACAGTGAGTGCAGTTGATAGCATTCAGAGGGAAATCACCTCTTTGAGAATTTCTGAATGATTACTACGTACAACATGACATGGAAACAATCCCCTTCTGGGCCTTTTGCGTGTAGACATATATTAACACACCTTCAAAGTCCTCCTTTAAGAAGTCAGGGTTGGGAGTATCAGGTACAGAACAATCAGGTCCAGAGTATCCAGGATCACAGACGCAGTGAGTACCTCCCACGCAGGCTCCGTGCCCATTACACATGTCCTGACACTGTGGGCCGATATAGACATTGTCTAATGCCCATGTTGGAGGCGCAGAACCAGTTGAGAAGAAACCCTGATACCAGCGGAATCTCACTGAACTATGAGGAAGTCAAAGAATAGAAAATGAATAAATAAAACATATAGAGAAGGTCTCTGAAGCCATTAATACCATCTCCCTCTCTGTTTATAATATGGAGACAGATATGCTACTCCCCTGCCAGTAAACCTAAAGATGCTCATAGCTGTGGCAGAGCACCTTGTTTGGTGCTATACCTTAAAACCAGTCCTTACCCACAGAGGCGCAGCTTCCCAAAATGGATGACTTCCCTTCTCCAGCCCTGTGTTGTGCCAGGAAAGTAGATACTGGCAGGGTGAAGCTCTGTAGAGCATAGTGAAGATGGTTGGGGCCCACCAGCACACAGAGGTACCAGAAGGTGCCAGGTGGCACCAAAATCCCGTGAAAATTCAAGACGCACCGGGTTGGTTGAAGAGCTCTCAGCTGTACAGCCCACATTAATCTGGACAAACATTAATATTTATGACATTAGGGAGGATGACGAGTCATGATTTACGCCTTGAATGAGTAAGCATGATTTTTTTCTTTGGGAAAATAAGTCATCAAAGCAATGTTTGCATACCTCAAACTGAATGATAGTGTTCTCATTTACGTCAATGTCCCTGGTGGTAATAGAGTGCTCTCCCAGCTCGCTGGAAACAAACACCATGGCTGACTCATCCTCCTCCCTGGACATACATACACAGCCAAAGGTTTGTCTGGAGTAGCATTTGGAGTTTCATATGCATCTGTCCTGATTTTACTTAAATAACGTCTCAGTGCCATTGTCAACATTCAAATTCTTCATTTATGTTTTTCTTACAGTCCAGTTTTCTGGTAGGGGCAGTACAGGCCAGTGTTTCCTCCAGGGAAGAAGAGCCAGTTGGATTCATTGGGGCCCTCCTCAAAGCTGTCTATTACCACTGGTGGGTTGTGTAAGGAGCTACCATCAATTATAAGATCATCAATCACCCACACCTCCTCCTTTTTACCTGCATAAGAAAACACAGAGCCAATATTCAGTTTGGACTAAGGAGGGCTGTGAACGGAAAAGTAATTGTGAGCATGTACATGTTGGAGATAGAAGAGAAGCAAAAATAAAGTGTGGACAACCAGACGAAAAACACAGACGGCAGGTTCTGTAGGTGTTAGATAAAAAAAGTGAATCTGGATAAAAACTGGGGATACAAAGGCTGCAGATTACATTTGTTTTAGCTTGTTATCATACTGTTTGTTCACATACCACTGTTGTAAGGCTGCCACAATCTAAACCGAGTAGCATTAGTCTGGGCACTGGCTGGCAGCGGCAGGTGGAGGAACAAGGTGTCCGTGGAAGCAGGGAAGTAAAACTCATCCAACAACAGCCAACTGATTCCTCCATTCACAGAATACTGCAGTAGCACTGAGTGAGAGCGCTCTGGAACACCTAAAGGAGTCCACAAGATGATTATATCAAAACAACAGAGCAACAACAACACTATGATACAACCAAATATCAACTTGGAAAAAGAAGCATGTAATGTGGTACCTTTGGTGATGAATTTGAAAGAGAACTGAATGTAGAGTGTGTTTGTGCAGTCCAGATCCCGTGACACAATCATACGCAGACCATCCTGCACAAAAAGATTGTACATAGTTCTAATCAATGATCTTGAGATTTTACACTGTGTCCCAATCACGCAATTATACTGTCATGGGGACACGTACTCCTTTGAAAATAAGCGCTGTGCCAGATTTAAGAGGCTCGCCACTCAGAGTTCCCCTCTCTGCTCCGTAAACTTCAGGCCATGTGTCCTGTTGCAGGTTTTCATTGAAGTCCTCTCTCAGCACAGAGGGAAGGGGTGTCAGGGGTACACAGTGTGCTCCTCCATAACCCTTATCACACCTGTTTTACAATAGGAGAAAGGTCAGAGACAGGTATACATACTGTTAGATGATCATTTGTGCAAAAATGGTAAAAAGTTTAGCTGTTTTTTTACTTACAAACAACGGCCATTGTCACACAGACCATGTCCAGAGCACATCCACGGACAGCCCGGTGCCAGTAAAACATTATCCAGTGCCCAACCTTCTGCCCCTGGAGTGAAATGGCTCTGGATCCAACGGAATCGAGTTCTTGGAGAACTGAGGCAATTGAGAACAAAACAAATGTAGCCTCAGAGGTATAGAAATCGTATTAACAAATGACAAATACTACGTTTTTATTTGTGGCATTAAACATGAACAACACATACTTGGCAGCACTGGGCAGGTAAACAGTAATCCTCCTCCAGTGTTTGTATTGAGTTGAGGTATATATGGAACTCTGAGTGTAGCCAGCACAGCCAATGGCTGGGGGAACACACTCTGGTGTGATGAGAGACCAGTGACGACCACAGTCTGTTGAGTATTCAAGTCGCACGCCATGGGAGAATGAGGTGGACTTACTACATCCCATACTCAACTCAAACTGTAGGAAGGATGAGCCTGACACTTCAAAGTCCCAGCTCTCTGCATACCTTGGTTTTTCTGCAATAAAAGAAAAAGTACATAGTCAGGCATTGTCTGATGCCAGTATCTACAATAGTTTATAATGATTAACCCCCTATTTGGGCCCTTAGAACAGATTTATACTTATATAGCATGTGTGTACATATAGCAAAGTCGATATTAGTCCAAATACAAATAAACCTTTGAATATATAGTAGCAGCTTCCTGAGTAATGGTGAAGCATGTGCATTTTTAGTGAATGAGGACACCCATCAAGTCTGACAATCCCATACTTTATATGTTTAGAGATGCACACAAGAGCTTGTTGTTTATAGATGTGCTGCCAAATTACTCTTGTTGTACACATTTAATGAATGGGTCCAGTTGTAATGTAATATTTGCACAAAGTAAATCCGCTCACAGCTTGATGCAAGCATAAATAACAAGCAGGATTTTCAGTCAGGTTTGCTTTCATTAATAATGCAAGACCCAAAGTGCCACAGTAAACGGCTGATTTAATTTCAGCCTGTTGTGTGTATAATAGTGCAATGTCTTTGTATAAGCAATTACATGGTTTTGTCAGACATGTGTGGATTTATTTGCATGCATTTATGTATGGTATTTCTTACATTATGATCTTTTTTTTCTTGTGTAAACCAATTTCAAAAAGGCAATCTGGTTGCATTATTGTCATGCTATGTGTTGAGGAGTTTAGTCGTACTGTGCTGCTCTGAACAAAAACAGTAGATCCACTGAAGGAGGTGAATCTCAAGTAGCCTAGTCACGTCCACTTAACAATGATCACTAACTGACAAAAAATTACCCTTCTATCCAACCAGTCAAGTAATTCAAATCTGTTCATGCAAGTGTTTGATTGTATGACTCACTATCAATGGCCTCAGAGTTGAATGTTAGCGCTGTGTCCAGTGATAAACAGTCCACAGTCACCTCCCCACCCTGAATACGGTACCAGTTGTGCCTCAGAGGGGTTGTGCCATCAAACTTGTCATGAAAACCTGTTCTGGAGCTGTCGTTCATACCAATCAAAACATCATCGAGAGCCCACTGGGCAGAATGTTTCCCTACAATAAAAAACACACAACTTACATTAAAGGAAATCAAATCCAAACATTTTTAATGAGTGAATGGCAAGTTAATTTGGGACATGTAGAAATCAGAATCCAAACACCAACTAAGCAAATACTCAAAGTAAATTATCAGTAGAAAACAACAAACCAAAACAGAAAAGGGAAATTTATCTTAATGTACAAAATAAATGCTTAATATAATTTTAGTGCTATTTATACATCTGAAAAGAAGTGTAAAGAAGTCAACACTTAATTAATCTCACTCTCTTATTCCCTAAAGTAATTCATCAATTCTCCCAATTCAATGCTAAATGTTTTATATATTTTATTACCTACTTTAAGAGAGAGACTGACCTTGCTGTGGCTGCCACCACCGAAATACTGTGTAAGGGGTTTTAGCTGCAGGTGGCAGTTCAATAGTTACTACTTGAGGCTCCAGGAAGGAACTGAAATCCAGCTCCCTGAGGAACTGCCACTGGACTCCATTGTTGGTAGAGAACTGGACAATTACACCTAAACCCCCCCAAAAAATAGAAGAGGGATTAGTAGCACAGATAATTTACAGATATCAAAATAAACAGATGTGGAAAAAATACCCTTATTGTCAGATGGAAGATTTTTTTTGTCTCATAGCCATGATTAGTACAAACAAGCTCTTTAGAGGACTGGCAGAGTTTTATCTGATGGTATGGAAAATTGTAATATGACTGAGCCTTCAGCATCGCTTTACGCTCCAGATCCACAATCTGCTGACAAACAGTTATTCCTTGATGTAATTCGCAGATAGAAACAATTAAGATATAATCTTTAGTGTCTTCACGTTGGCTGCGTTACCATGGCCGATCAAAGACACAATGTAAAGACATAGATAATACAAACTAGTGTTGACTTGATCAGATATGTGAAGCTGCTCTTACAAACTGCATTATAAATAAAAAAAACAACCACAAAAATTTGGCAAAGTCCCTTATGATATAGAACATGTCGAGAACATTAGCGGACTGATGATTCAGTTTGATAATTACCTTCATTGCGAGAGCGAGGTCTGGTGCACGTTGGTCCTAGGCTCTTACTCCCAATACGGATGTAGAATTGGACCAACCTGTATATGAAGTGTGAAACAATTAAATATCACATTGAACATATTACAGGTAGATTCATAACTTTAACAAAAAAACCTTTTCTTTTACTTTTTTTAAAACTACAAATAATACATTGAAATGCTGTAAGCTACTCACCGGGTGTTGCTGGTGTCTAGAGGAACTGTGCGGGCTTCTCTTCTCCCTGGGCTGCTAAAGTAAAGGGCCTTGCCTTCACCAATGATACCACAGCCCCCTCCAATTTGTCCCCCACTGAGACTCTGCCAGAGTGGACTTAGTTTTCCCTCAAAGCCCTCAGTCAGCTCTGTAGGACTGGCTACAGAGGGAACACAACTATCCTGCTCCACTGTAGAAAAAAGCAGGGAATGACAAGGTAGAACAAAAAGTAAAATTTAATGTTTGATCTTTTTTTTTTGCTTTACTGCTTTTGTTTTATTGGATCTAAGCCTGCATATGAGTATGTTCTTTACCTGTGTATCCCATATCACAGAAACAAACTCCAGAGATGCAGTCTCCATGTCCACCACAGTGGTTTGGACAGGGCTCTGAGATGTAGACACCATCTAAAGCAAAAGGTGGGGCATCTCTGTATAAACTGCTCTCCTGGAACCAACGGAACCTGGTTTTACTATAAAAATGAGTAAAGAGAAAAGCAAAAGGGATAACTGAAGTAGTATTCTTCTGATATTTAAAATATTGTTATGCCTTAAGAAAATGTATAAAATCACTACTACCACCAGTGTTGATGAATAGCACTATATAAGACCATTATACAACACAATTACAAAATGAAAGTACCTATAGTCCTTTACAGTCTCTAATTATATAACAATATTTAGTCAGAACACAGATTATTACAAAAGGATTGTATCTAAATCTAAATCTTTTTGGCAAAAAGCTAACAAGGAGAATATAACTTTGTACGGGAATGCATCATCTTGTGTATTTCAGCAAAAACACAAGCAACTGTGGGGACATATTTGCATGCAACACCATCAGTGGTAGGAGGATTTTCAGGCAGATTCCTGTAAACCTTAACATGTTCCATTTAACTGACTGGATAGATAAGATTTTGAATATTATTGTTGTTTGAGTATACATATACTATCATCTATAAGACAACATCATTATTTTTAAAGTAATCAAAAAAAAATACATCCCTCATCTTATTTTAACATGGTATAAAATAATCTTTAAATTATGATATTTCCTAAATAATACCAGAACCATTTAAAACTTCATTTGCATGCCTGTTACCATAGTTACCTGGCTGCAACATTGCGTGGTATGACCACCGTGACTCTTGTCCATTGTTCATAATCACCAGTGTTGTATACAGTGGGCTCTCTGAGCTCCCGACCGCTACCCTCACACATCCCTGCCCCTGGGGTTCCTGGGTAACAGCCCTCCCTCACCAAGGCCCAGGTACGACCAGCATCATGTGAGTACTGGAGCAGGACTGGTGCAGATGCGCTGAAATCTGACTCACAACCTATGTTGAGCTGGTTGGAGTAACAGTGAAAAAGTAAAACTCATTATTATTAAAGTGAATAGAATAACAAACCGACTCAATTTGGTGAAATATTCATTGCAATTACTGTGGATAATATTGTGATCTATACCGTAGATTTTACTACCGTAAAAATTCTTTGTGATTCTGTTTTGTCTTTTTTTCCCTCAGGTAAAAAAAAAAGCTTAAATCAGCATACAAATACAATAAATAAATACATTTTAAAAAATGGGTGAACATTTTATTTTGCATATATCATACTTCGGTGTGCTGTTAGAATATGAGTTGTGTTTATTTACTGTGTTTTCCAATTTTGTAATCATATCACTCTATATCCTCCTAAATCTGAAACTTACATTTTTCTAGCCTCTGGACTAATGCTGCCATTATGACTGCAATTTAAGTTATTGTGTAGCCATAATAAACATATACTGTACTGTACATCATGACATGTATTTCTCATCTTTCCTTTCCTTATTCTTTATTAACAGACATCAACCAGATAATACAAAGACTGCAATAAATAGCAGTGAAATGCAAAAATATAAGAGGAAAGAAAAAAATGGTGATATGACAATAATACAGAAGAAATAAAGAAATATGAATGGAATACTTTTAGATAATACTAAAAGCTCATTATTTAGCATTCACCTGTTCAAGGTCATTTAAATAAAGAGGCCACATGTCATAAAATGTCTGTATTAAGCTCTTTTGAAGTTGGATGCGTGGTGGCAGGGGTTCCTTCTATTTTCATAATATTCTTTATCTAAGAAACCAAAAACTATGAAGGTGGTTTGAAGCTCATTCAAGTTTACATTTCTCATACTCCACAAATGTTTCCAGTGAGTTTTACATATTCCAGTGTGTTTGAGATGTCTGAAAATCCCATTCATTTCATGCTTTATACTTTAGTACCTTGAACTGTAGAGTGTAGCCAGGGCGCAAGGCCAGGTCTCTGGTGACAGCCACTCTGTCCCCATCAGAACGTCCAAACACCATGGCAGAAGGAGTCGGGGCACAGAAGCTGTTGTTACTTTCTCTTTCCATGCCTTCATTACCCAGCATCAGCCACACACTCATTTGGTTTAGAGGGTAGTCAAAAGCTGGTTTCTCATAAAAGTTCTGAGTACACACAAAATAAAGTCCAGTTAGTCAAAGTTTACAGTATTTTGTGTACCTAAATATATATTTTTAGTCATTAAGTAAAGTCATATCTCAAGATGAATACTTCAGATGTTTAGATGATTCATCATATATCATATATTCTAATGACTGACCTGTGGTAGAGTAGGATTGGCCATTGGTATGATATGTTTCTCCCTCTCTGACAGAATAATCACATCATCAATTGCCCACTGGTCATAGCCCTCCCCAGAGTGAAGAGGCTGCCACCAACGAAACCTTGTGGAAGGTGTTTTAGAGGCCAGAGGAAGCTCATAGTGGACAAAGCTGAAGGACAAGACAAGGAAACACTGATTACATTACAGATTAACCTCTAAACCATCTCCAACACACACACACACACAGACACACACATCATTATTTATGCATCATTATTTATTCTTTGTTAAAATATGATGAAATATAGGTAGTTATTTTAATCTTTTCATCTAAATGTGAGATTGTGAGACACATTTTATTTGACTGCACATCATTTATGCCCTATACTGTATGAAGATGTAGCAACGGTTAATAATAATAATAATAATAATAATAATAATAATAATAATAATAATAATAATAATAATAATAATAATAATAATACATTTTATTTGTAGTGCACTTTACATCTGAAGCAGATCTCAAAGTGCTAAGTTGAGGTTGAGTTTGTTCCCAGGTAAGATGGCAACAAACTTCCATCACAATATTACAGGATTGTGATGGAGGCATACACTCTGAGTACCATTGTAGTTAGGAAAGTTTCCCTTAGAAAACACTGTTCTGTTTACAAAATATTTTCAGGATTAAAGCCTTGATGTAAAATTTTTTTATTTATGTCATATCTCTTACCGAGGCTTTGTGAAGTCAGTGAAGTACATCTCAGCGATGAGGCCCCAGCTAATGCCTCCGTCATTACTGTACTGCAGTAGCACTCCTTCTTCCCTGCTGTCTGCCTGATTACACTCTGCCCAGTCTCCACCAACTCGTAGGTAAAACTGCACAAACTCTGCCCATTCAGTGTCCAAGTCCCAGCTCACCAGCTGCCTCAGCCCAGCCTGAAAACCAGATATACAAAAAGGTAATTAATGTATATTTTCATAAACAATTAATGTGAAATTATTGTATTTAAGACAACTCTACAATTCATAATAATATATTGACATAAATTCTGTGAGAAGGTCGTTCAATTTGTTTTATTCTTAATTGTGTTACCTTGCTGAAGTATAGGGATGACCCAGATGACACTACTCCACAGCCCATGTCAGGGGTGACTACCTCACCACCAATCACCTCCTGCCATGTGGCCAGCAATGCATCTTGGGACTCAAAGTCTGAAAGTACACTAGATGAGAGCGGTGAAGAAGGCTGACAATTTGCACCAGAGAAGCCATCATCACACCTACAAGAGAAGACAGTGACTTCAGTTCATGACAGTGATTCTCACTTTCATTTGGGTAAAATGCAGGTGAATGTTACTTAAATAAATTGATAAAAAGATAATTAAACATGAAACTTACCTGCAGTGACCATGGTCACACCAGCCATGTCCGTGACACATATTAGGACATTGCTGGCCAATGTAAATGTCATCTAGGGCCCACTCATCCTGCTCGCCATAGTAGTTCTGGATCCAGCGAAACCGTGTGGCACTAGACCTGAACACAGAAAGTACATGTATGACAGAAACAGCAGCAGAAATACAGTAGAGACTGAACACAATGGGCATAAATTACTCTACTCTAAATATATATTATTTTGGTTAGGAAGGTATTTTTAACATTTAATAGGTATTTTGCCTTTATTTGACAGAGGTAGAAAATGGGGGAAAGTGAGGAAGGAAATGCCATGCCGTAAAAGTTTCAGCCGTTCTAGAATATAATTGGGACTCACTGCTGAGGGCATTGTGGCCACATGGTATAACTCAGCTATGGAGACAGCTGTGGCTGTTAAAACTGCACGACATGATCTCAGCAGTCAAATAACTAACAATGACTTGAGGTCATGTCAAGCAATCATGTTATATTCACTAATCTACTTCTTTCCAGGATATCGAGATTTGTGGATTTAAAGATCTGGCAGGTAAAGATTAACCTTATCACATGAACATATGTGTGTGTTTCCTATGTGCGTGTAGGCTGTGCAGCTATGGGAAAGGAATGTCACAGTGAGGGCAATACCATTACCAGATCATTTGGTGCAAAGGTATAATATAGATGTGAATGTGTGTGCAGTAGATGATTGCACATGTGCACTTTCTGTGCACGTACAGTATTGAAAAATGCAGAAGCATATACAGTTGGGTATATTGGGTGTTATACAGCAAGGAGGTTCTTTGGTCTGCTGCTTCGGTGACCCATATAAACCAAGATGACCTTCTGATCATACAGAGCTGACCACAAGTCCTTTATTATCATTTACTGCCATGAACCTGTGACCTCTCATCACATCCTGCAGGAGATTAAACCACCTTAATTTAGTAGCTGTGTGGTGGAATGAGATGGGGATGGAGATTACAGTGCTGTATGTGGAAGGTTTATGTGATTATTTGGATTGATTGATGTGAGAGTTAGGACTAGTGTAGTACACATACTGTATACTCCTAAACACTCTTACGCTGCTAGTTTTGAACCATATAATGTTTAATAGTCTCAATAAAGCAATAATAGTGTTCATAAATGCATAACTTCATCATATAATTGGAATTCCTTTGCAGGTTGCAAGTTATTAAGTAATGAAAAACTATAACCTACTAAATGTGACCAGTTAAATCCTGTTCATCTTGGTACTAAACAGTAACTTACATTAATAATGATACAACAAATGCAAATGAGGAGCCAGAGCTGGAGGTTCTCCTATAATTTAGACCTGTGTTGGGGAGAAACTTTTTTATTACACCATTAAATTATAGCAATACTTGGCACA
This sequence comes from Siphamia tubifer, assembly GCA_020466265.1. Taxonomy (NCBI): domain Eukaryota; kingdom Metazoa; phylum Chordata; class Actinopteri; order Kurtiformes; family Apogonidae; genus Siphamia; species Siphamia tubifer. The sequence continues at coordinate 25,463,364 of CM035788.1, read as the reverse complement.
AGCAGCAGAGTTGTGAATCAGGCAGAAACTGTGTGTCAGCCAATGTTATATCTCAGAAACTTGTCACATTAAACATATAGATTGTGATGGCATCACGGTCCCCAGTATGTCTAAAATAGACTGAGGCACAAACTATTCAGTCTGTATGAGTGTTTATGGCTGTGGCAAACAAATTGAGTTTTCTGTTTTTTCAGGATGAAACTGACTCTAAGCCACACACACATGCACTCATACACACACACACATATATCTATACATACCTATACACATACTAAAACTGCCGTAAATTGATGGTGTATTTCTATTGATGAAAAAAAAAATATATCCAGTAATTTAACATTTTATGTCATAACAATGCAGCCGAAGTCAATGCAGGCTCTTAGTCAGCACTAAAAAAATATGTTAAAAACTGTTAAATGCTTTGATAAATCAGATTTCTCTTATCTTGCTTTTTTCTAATCCACCCTTGTGATGTTCGGAGCAAAGAAATATGTGTAAATGCCTATTTTTGTCTTTTATGTCACATTGTTGTATTTCCCATGAATTGTGCTTGTTAGCTTAAAAACACAAATCAGATTAGAGAACTCATTATCCCTAAGGCTGAACATTTTATTCTATATCTGCAGATACTAACCATGTTTTCTGAGGAAGAGACAGAGTGATACGTCTCCAGTCTTTGAACTCTGATGGGTGGTAGACACTTGGAGCTGTAAACTCAGAGCAGCTTGGCATCCCAGGCAGACAGGCCTATGCAAAGAACATATCAGTTTAACGTTATATTAGGGCACAGATATTGACCAAAAACCGATGCCCTATTAGTATTGTCATTAGCAGCATGTGTATGTTTGTCCTTCATAGATGAGGATGATCAACTTCAAAATTGTAGAATTAATTCAGTGATCGAGTATTGCAGCTTTAGCAGCATATTGCCACTTTAGCCGTCATTATAGAGCCTTATTCTGCATGCCCACATCGTACAACTACTATGTCATTAATGGGTATTAAAATGAATCATTAATTTTCAAATAATTTCATAATCACCGCTGAAATTAATTTGGCTGATAAGAACAAGGTTGTTAAACATGAATTATGAGCTTAATATGCTTTGCAAATGATGGTTCTTATTAAGGCAGTAGGTGGTAAGGAAATTCACAACAACAAAAACAAAGAATAGATAGGTTGAATGTGTTCTTTACAATGCACTGTGAACTATTTAACCATTTTGGATCACGGTGATGAGTTATGATTAATAAAATAAAGGTTTAGATGAATCATCATGATTTAGGTTTCCAATTTTCTAAAAAAATCTACATATATGAATATGAAAGGATAAAGCAGGATTATGGTATCTCTGTCCTTGGAAGACAAGACAGGATTAACGATACACAAATTTTAGGACGTACATTTCCTACTTGCTAGATGACTGTATTTTCATTCACAAGAAAGAATTAGAGGAAATTCACTGATGGAGGAGTCATTACACCCTATTCAGTTCCAAAGGCAGTACAATCTTGGCAGATATTTTACTGCTTTATGAATATTGATGAGCCAGTTGTGATCACAGACAATCTTCGTCATATCATGAAAAGGTAATTTGGTTTCTGATTCAAATATTGTCATGCATTTTCTAACAGAAGGGTGATACAAGGTAATTACAATAATTGTGGCAATTAAAGACTCATTATTTAGACATTATTAGTGGGTATTGAGAAGCTTTAATGGCTAAATCTATATTCATGATTACAAATAAGTAATATGTTTACTTGTGTCATGCAAGATTGATTTCTTCAACTTTTCTTCTACAACTTATAGACAAAGGTTTTTACCGGGTAGTGAAAACCAAACAGGTATAATGGTAATTTTGACATTTAACATTTCACACTCTTTACCTCTTTGACCAGGTGCCAGGTGAGGCCGTGATTGGTGGAGAACTCCAGGCGGACCTGTGTGTCAATGTGAGGGGAGGGTTCACGACCACAGCCCATGACCAGTGAGAACTGCAGACTGTACGAGGCTCCGATCTGCATTGACTGAGTTTCTACATAGCGAATACTTGAACCCGGGCTGGGCTCACCAGAGAAACTGAAATGAAACATGAAATGTAAGTGGTAAAATGTTAGACCAAATGATTGTAACACAAAGGGAAATTTTTAAAATCACAGTGATACCATTTTAGTCTTGTGGTTGATACAATGTGCAATGCTGTCAACTAAATTGATCTGATATGCTATCGCCTTTTAGTGTACACAACACATTTTCAAAAGGAATCATCACACAAGGTTAAGGTTAAGGTTAATTCCCTTTATTATTCCCTGAAGGAAGTTTGGTCTCTGCATTTTACCCATTACGCACAGACAGTACTTTGCATTAGCATTAGCATTAGCAATTACAATTAGCACAGATTACACATTAGAAGCAGTGAGCTGCCATTGAGGGCACTTGGGGACCAAACCTAGATCCTCATTAATAACACCCTGGTCTGGGGCACGAACAGGATACTTAACTGATTTGTACTTGTTGTTAGCAATTCAGACAAAATTTCTCTAAACTGCAACTATCAAATCATGTTTATATGACAAAGTATCCATATTACATATATGACATACAATACACGACTAAATGTAAAAGTATTGAAGCGTATTCATCGTGCAGTATTCTACACCTATATACTGCATAACATTGTACCTCACTATCACATTTGCTTTACATGTGTTTGTATGTGTTGTGTTCTACTATTGTACTGAAACTCATGAGCTCATACATCATACATAGCTTTAAAAAGTAGGATAATTTTCTGAAATAAATTATCATAAAATCCTACAGTTTAGCAGAAATTAACACAATAGCAAATAGTTGGTTTTCACTGGATAGGAGGGGAATGAAACTTGTAATTAGAAAAGTAACTTAACAACTGTCAGACAAATAGAATAATAACAGACAATGAAAATACTCTTGCACACATCCATCAAATGTGTACTTATATGCAGATGAACACCTTTTCTTAACATTAAAAACAAAACCATTCATACTTTAAAAATGACCAGTGAGCTATGTTTTGTTTCATAGCTTTAGGATCAGGGTTCAGGATTTGTTACCTGAGGGTCCAGTCATGCTGGCAGTATGGCTGGACATGGCCCAGATAGAAGCCAAGGCTCTGCGTCACATCCAAAACATTACTAAAGTCCAGGCTTATGGTATTAAACAACACAGATGTCATGCTGATTTCATCCAGGGCCCACACATCATGGCCACGTCCTGAATGATACGGCTGCCACCAGCGGAACTGAACGCCAAATTTACGAGCGCCGGGCGGTAGTTCTACTGACACAATTCTGTTTAGAAAGAAACAAAACAAAAACGATCAAAGTGAACTTTATTGACAGTAGATGGAACTTTAACTTGATTTAAGCTGCAGTGAAAACCACAAAAATGTTACAACAGAGACAAAATGGGGATCTCAGGCACAATGCTCGTACACTTCAGCTGGAATTAATCATACAGGCTGACTGAAGTGTGACTCAGGCTTTTGATCTAAAGATTACATAATCACAGTCTGCTGTTTGTATGCAATTTCACTTGGACAAACTTAAACAAAATGTGACACAATGCAGATGGTCAGTATTACCAAGAAGTATTACAACATCCTCCATTATAACATTTTCTTATTGCCGACATAGATTTTAGATTTTGACAGCACGGTATCCTATATAATATTGACAAACAAACACGGTAAAACTTGCATTTGTACTACATTTGCTGAATAGAATCCACTGTTCCCTTTTACTCTGTGGCCCCTGTTGACTTCTCCAGCACTGATGAAGAGCTCTGAGACCAGGCTTTGCTGCTGGACTCCAGCCCACTTTGTCTTCATTACACACATAGATGGCACTAACTGACTCAATAGGTCCCAGTGGCTTACACCTCTAATACACCATTAGTAGTTGCAATGAGTGTGTTAATGGGTGTTATAGTGTCCCCATAAATAATGGAATCATAAGTGCGCACACATTACATGCGCATAAAACATCCCAGAGCAACCGTTTCATGGCTTTTTTTTTAATCACGACACTAATAATAATCACAAAGTGAACAGAAATTGAGGGGGACAATGCTTAAATTACAGTTGTTTGTTCATTTCCTCATTTCATTTAATGCAATGGGGGAAAAAAAATCTAAATAAAGTTGAACTCTTTTGGTTAAGCTTCAGCTGAACTGTCTACCATTTATTCTAAAACTGGTCAAAAGTAGTCAAATATAACAAGTTATAATACTTTGATGAACATATAAAACCATAAAGTCCCAGCCACTGATGACCAAAAGCATCTACTGATGTATTTAATTATTTTAAAAAATTAAACAATTAAGAGTAAAAATACAGTTTATAATTTTTTCATGATCATCAGATATGACCCATTTCGATGTTAAGAATGAATGTGGAAACTGTCATTTTCTATAACATTGTTTCACCAGTAAAACTCATGGTGTTGGAACAATGCCAATGGATGGACACACTTGGTTTAATGTTCAGTTATGACATATTTTGCTGAATAAATCACTGTTTCTTCAGTTTTCTGTTTTGATCTATTAACCTTTGAATTTACCATGAGCTTTTATGAACATCTACATGATCAGTGAATTAAATATGGGAAAATCCATGATGCATACTAGAAAAAACTCAAACTAAAAAGGGTTATTACACATTAAATGGTGATAAATCACGTAAGAAAGTTAAAATATAGAAAAACATTTATCTGGGAACTGCCATAATAATACCACTGGGTCTTTATGGGTTAAACTAGTTACATTATTCTTTACATTTTTAACTGGGCAACTTGTGGTCATTAACTGTATTCAATTTCATAAACACAGTAAATACCTTGGCTCATGGAAGCCTTGGTAGGCGTAGTGCTGCAACAGAGTCCAGGTGATGCCATTGTCTGAGGAGTAATGAAGCAGGACACCCTCTCCTGGCTGGTCTGGGGCAGGGCAAGAACTCAAGGTGCTACGGCTGCCCAACCGAAGAGTAAACTGTAGGTACCTAGAGTGAATGACAAAGAGAATGAAGGGAAGAGGAAGTGTTGCAGAATTGAAGGAGAAGAGGGACAGTGTTTGGGTCAGACAGAGTGTAAAACAGGGAAATGACACAGAAAAGGGCAGTTTGATAAATGACAAAGAGGAAAGGTAAGGTGGCCAAAAGTGTGTTCATGAAGGAGAGGTGAGAAGAAGAGGGGTGAGAGGGTGGGTAAACACACAGCCATAAAGGGTGGAGAGGTTGAAGGGAGGTGGAGGATGATGGATGAGATGATTAAATGAATGAGGACAAAATTAGATGAGAGAAGGTGGAGAGAAAGAAAGAGTAAAGGTGATCGAATGAGTCCAACTGTATGTATCCACGCTTACTATACATAGTCTTAGTATTGCACAGGTTTATATTCATCTATTTTTGGTAGAAATAATATACTTTATACTAATGTAATATTTATTCTAATTTCTATCATCTGTCTTACCCATCCAGTCACCCCCCAGCTCTTTCTGTCCTTGGCTGAGCTGTGCTTTCATTAGCAGTGCAGTTTTCTCTTTCAGGCAGCTGTTCACTCAATCAGCTAGGAAACTGGCATTAAATATGGCCATCAGGTGGCACACTGAGAGCCGCAACAGGCATAATCAATCTAACACAGATGCCATATCTAACTTCATCGTTCCCTCTCTATCTTTCACTTTCACATTTTCATTTTCTCCTTTCATCTCTCCTCTCATCTGCAGTCCTCCCCATGATCACAATCCATCTCCCACCATATGAACAAAGAAAATCACATGAAGAGGAGTTGATAAAGTAGGAGCTGATTTACTGGAACATTTGCTGAATCAATCAAGTAAAGGCACATCATGAAGCTGAACTGACAGCAAAATCAGCACAATTAAAATCTGCTGTTTTGTGTGCTGAACATGCATACTTCTATTTTTCCAAAATTACATGATCTATTTTGTCTTTATGTCAGTCCATGCTTTATGAATATTAAGTGTGTTTTCCAGTCCTGCTCTCCATCAGGGCTACACTTACCTGGCCTGGGAGCTGTCCAATGGGGCGGTAACCAAATGTCTCCTGCTGTCCCTGTTGAAGACCAGGGCTTTGCCGCTGGCGAGAACACCACAGCCAAAGCTGACCTCAGCGCCACGAAGTGAGGAGAAGCTGTGATAAGAGGAAAGACGTGGGCTGGAGAAACCCTCAGACAAGAAAGCGGGAAAGGTCTGGGAGGCCAGTTCACAGGCTGGACCACTGAAGCCCGGGTCACATCTGGGGCAAGGACAGCAAGAGGGAAGGAGAGGAGAGCAAAGGTGGAAAATAGTGAAAGACAAGAGACATTATGAAGAATAAGATATTTGAGATGGGAAAGGCAAAGATAATGAAAATCCATTAATAAATCATAACCATAATACAATTTGATTAATTTCATATGGTAATTGGTGCTCCAGGCATTAGTGGATAATGAGCAGACTCATTTTGAAGTGGAGACACTGGATTTATTTGGTTTAATAAAGCACAAATCCTTACTTGCAGCCTGTTCGGGAACAATGTCCTCTTCCAGAACAGAAACGAAGGCAAGAAGGTCCAATATACACTGAAAACAGACGAAATTGAATTATGTTGCAAACAAGTCTTTTTTTATATTTTGTCTGGATGTAATGAAGATGTGTGTAATACAATAAACAACCTTCATACATAAGAGATGATTTTAGGGCTAAATTAGGGATATTGTTCTAGTGAGACTTGTTGTATCATAGAGACTGTGTTCTCACCATTGTCTATGGCCCACATGTTCCCTACTCCAGTCCCAGACTGTTTCCAGCGGAACCGCGTGGTTTCTGTCAGAGCAGCATTGGGCAGAGGAATGGAGATTCTGGTCCATCTAGAGAGGGGAATTAAGAATTAAGGCATTTACTTTAATGTAAAGTAAATTCCCCTCAGATCAATAATTCACCTGGGTATTAATAAGCTATTCTGAATGTGATTCACACCAGTTTACATGTATATCAATACAGCTGCACACATCCACAGAGTGATTTATACCCGCTGTAGTTGTCAGAGGAGTAGATGGTACTGTGAGGTAGGTGAGGTCCGGAACAGAGCTCTGGGAGACACTCAGTGTGCAACAGAGACCAGGCGCGCCCGTGGTTGGTGGAAAACTCCAGACTGACACTAAAAACACAACAAAATAAATTTTTCACCATGTGTGCATTATACTTTGGAAGGTTTTGTTTTACCCCTTTACCTCTTCTTCTGTATCTTTGCATTTGCTTTGCAACATCTATTACCATTTCAATTCATGACACGTTATAAAACTGAGCTTTATTTCAATTCAATTCAGTTTAATTCAATGTGATTTAACTGATTTATTTCAGACTCAAAGTCCAATATTCCAGAGAAACGCAATAACAACAGGAAATAAATTAAACAATTAAAGAGTCACTTTAACAAGACAGCTATACAGTACCAGTGCCTCCACATCCTGGACTGGTAGCAACCACCACTACAGTTTACGTCATCAACATCCTTAAAAACTGTTATGCACTTCTTGAAACTTGTTGAAAAGTCAACTGAGTTCAGCTTTGCCTATTGTAGATGCTGTTCTTCACAACCATTATATTGTAACTGTTGCCCAAAATTGCATTGTGTGTGTGTGTGTTGACTGTGTGCACCATTTGCTGATCTTGACACCAAAATAACTAAGTGTCTCACTTGGCTGTCTGGGGTCTCCTTTGTTGCAACCCCACTTCATGATTTGGACTGAAAAGTGGTTCAATTTTCACATAAGTACACTGTCTAACCTAGTTTTAAAATGTGTCACACCTGTTGGCAGGCTGGTAGGAACCACAGCCTAGGTTGATGGAGAACTGAGCAACATGTGTGTGAGTGCCTGGCAGCACAGGGAGCAGCTGCATGAAGTCCACTGCCCATACATGACGGTTGGCACCACCATGTGAGCGCTGCTCCAGGCAGAACTGGGTGACTGGTGTTTGTAGCTCGGTAGTCAGTGCCACTGAGACCACTGCAGGAGTCTGGAAGAGGAGAGATGGAAAATGAGGAGATTATACCAGAGGGTTCTGGTTGGGAAAAAAAAGACATTGGGAAAGTGATGTTTCAGCAGTTCAGCATGTTTATGAGAAAACTACTGTAGGAGGAGAGCTGCTGTTTAGCATTCCTTTACATTTAATTACACTGTATTTTAAGTTTTAATTTGTAATCGGTTGTACAATACAAATGTATGTTTGGTTCAAAAGGGCTTTGAAGTAAAACACCTCAAAACACACCTGTATGTTATACTGCTACTTATGACATTTCACAATTGAATGAGAACATAATAAAAAAAAATTATCTATATTTTGTGCATAAGAAAGCTTGTCTCACTCTGTAAGAAGAGTATGGAAGAGTGTCAAGAATCACACGTTCCCGTCTTCCTTCAGATCGTCCAAACAAGATCACATCATTCTCATGGGACTCTCCTGGGTCACACTCACCACCACCTACAAATAAAAACCCCTCATCACTCTGTCAAAGTCAAAACACAAAGTAACAAATGCAAACAGGAAATTAATAATGGAAGGATTGAGGACTGTTTACCCATGGTAAAGTGGAAACGAAGATTTCCATAAGATGTGGTGTCGAGGTAAGGTGTACACACTCTCCTTCGGCCCTCCATCTCAAATACCAAGGCTGAGCCTGATTCGATCTCCCCACACTGGGTCCCATACACAGCCCCTTCAATGTCCCAGCTGTATTGGACAAATCATGAATTGAGGAAGTGGATTCAGTATGATCACAAAAACATATTAGTAGCACCTCCAGCTGTCTGTCTTAGCTTAAGTTTAGGACAAAGGATGAACCCCTTGAATATTGGAGCAGATCCATGAAAAGGGGTTGGACTTCCATGAACCTGGACTTTTTTTCTCAATAGTTTTGCAAAATACTGTGTTTAATCAATGGAACAGAACTGTCGTTGTCATCTAATTATAAACACTAATATGACTGAACACTGAAATTACACTTAAACTATATAAGAAACTATGTAAACATAAATATTAAAAACAGCCCATTTAATAATGCTGCACGATTAACTAAGACACGATTGGGGTATTCAGTAGTTTTAACCATGTTCCACTATTTCACCAGGTTTCTTGAAAATGGGTAGCCTGGCTTTCGCCGACCCTCATGTGTTCCTGCTCAGCTTTGTGAGCTTTGCACAAGGGTCTGGTAAACCACGGTACACATTCTGTTGTTTCCAGCCAAATTGCGGATGGACCAATCAGGATCACTGGGCGTGACTTTAACAGTTATGATGTACGGAAGACTCTCGACACAGTAGCTTTGAAAAACATGGCGGCTAGCATTGAGGAGACTGAACTCGACTTTGAACTACCGCATATTGATTCTTTAAAAGATGAACAGAGGACAATTTTGAAAGAATTTACTCGTGGCAAGGATGTTATGGCTCTTTTCTCAACAGGGTATGGTAAGAGCCTCTACTTCTATCATCTACAGGTACGGTACATGCTGCTTTCGATGCGATTCGTTGAAGAAGTACATCATTCAAAATGACAAGCACCTGGTTTCTCCAATCAGGGCCAATGATTTTGATTGACAACCCCACCTTAACAAAGAGAAGCTAATGGTACTTTCCCAGATGTAAGATACGAGCAGAGATGTGAAGCATCCATATATCAGGCGTGAGTCAGGTTAGCAATTTTTATTTTATTAAATTTTTTATCTCCTACTGACAGATAAATAAAGCAACAAATAAATGTTTACCCTTTGCCGAGCTAATCAGTCTTCGGAATCACTCACTCAGCTCTTATAGTGTCTTCACTATTATGGTTTATGGCTTGGATATAATTTACAAATGATCCTAATTATGTTTGTAAATTTAGTAAAAGAGGCAAAACAGGTCTGCATTGTATAGATACAATTTTAGGATAATCAACTAGAGTAATGAAAAAATAAGCACATCTAAGCATTAACTACAAATACTCACTCCACTGACATAACACCATAGACATATGTCTGGTTAAAGGAAGCCTCTTTATAGCACTCTCTAACATCAAGAATTCCAATAATTCACACCCTGCTAGTAAATAAACACACAATATCAGTAATATTGCATAAATCACCTGGAGGAGGCCCTACACATACACACATGCAGACTCATATTTCTGCACAGTGGAGAGAGAATCCTCATTAGCACTGACAGAAGTTAACTCAGTATGTCAGCCCTCTCCTGTGTTCATCCACTCCTCCCTCTTTCTCTCTCTCTCTCCTATTTCCTTTCCCCACTGTTACTTTCTATTTTTCCTCATATGCTGTATATGCTGGTGCATCTCTGTCACAGCCAGTGGTGGGTTAAATGACACTTAGTGAAGTGTACCATTTCCCCTTGCAAAAACTCTCCCTGCCTGCCTCACACATGTCAGCCCATGATGCCTGATGGGTGAGAGCTAGCATGCAGGGTAGCATGTTGGCTTGCTGCAGGAAGGTGTGAGGGCGTGGGGCGGTTGCAGAAACATGCTCCGGTTTGAGGTCCTTCTCATTAATGGAAAAATGCGGTGACAGACCCAGTGCATGAGGCTTGTTAATTACTCCAAAGCAGGAACACTATCTATCATCTCCCTTCTTTTATCTCTCTACCACTTGCAGTGCTGCTTACTATGTTCCCTTGCTTTCTGCTGTCCAGTATTTGTGTGCTTGCATAGATGTTTGTGTGAATGTGTTGCACTCAGAACAGATGGACTGTGGTCTCTGTAGCAGTCAGAGGCAGAGCATTCACCTGCGTCTTGACTTGAAGTTGTACAACACAGCATGTGGCAACATTTGACATATGACAAGTGACAGCAGTCAAAGCATACAGGCACATACACATATAAGCCAATTACAGGAGCACTGACATCCTCAAAATACACAACACCATTTCCATCTAACATACAGCCTGGTGATAAAACTAAATTACTAAAATTAATAATATTGACCCAACATTCATCTGAATCAATGTATTTCAGTTAAGGAATTATATTATAATTATTAATAATTATAATATTCTTCATTATAAAAATTAATGGGTCCTGTTATGAATACAGTGCAAAATAAACTAGCAAAATAAACTAGTCTTTGTTGGTTAACGCAGCTTTAAGCTTTCCTAACTTCCCACTGTAACTTGAGTGTTTTGAATTTACACTTGTTCATATTCGACCAAAGTAACATTAACAATTTTAACTATTAATTAATCAGTTTCAATACTAAAATAGACATGATCAGGTTTGTGACTCTCAAAATTTTTGATTTCAGATTAAGTTTATGTATGTTCAAAACCTAGAGTCAAATGTATATGCATGATTTTGTCACTTTACTTTGAAGGTGGGCTCTCAAAGTCTTCTTCCCAGTAGCTTCTCCCTTCTTCACGGTGCAGATCAATGTCTCTGGTGGAGGCAAAGCTATAGCCGACTCCTTCACCACCATGGAAATACAAGGCATTGCCTTCTGACTGGCACGCATGCTGATTAAAAGGGGCAAAAGTTTGTTAACACACAAAATCTGTGAAGACAAAAGGCTTAAAAGAAGTGGGAAAAAGGGGCTATAACATGTCATAGAACAGAAGGAGTGACATGTGTCTTCTCAGCAAGTTCTTCATTAATATTAACCCTGTAAATACATGACTTTGATGCCATGTAATGAACTCCATGTGTTAAATCCTTATTAAAGTCAATGGGTGTACCTTAACAGTCGCTCCAGGGAAGAAGAGCCAGTTGGCAGTGTCTGGTGGGTCCAAGTTGTCCTCCATGAGGGGGGCTTTATGAGCAGCATTAACCAGTAGTACATTGTCTAGCCCCCAGCAGGACTCATAACCCTCAGGTCCTTGAGGAGCCTCTTGAGACCAGCGGAGCCGGACACCATCAGCTCTGGAGTGTAGAGGCAGGGGAAGCAGGTGGATCACAGTGCTGCTGTTGGTAGGGGCTCTAAAAAGAAAAGTACAAACAGACTGTGGTCAGTGAATGCATTTGGAGCTGTATATTGGAGATGTACATGACCCATGTTAAAAAGGATTAAGTAAGTCAACGTTGAAGATACATTTGAAACACCATGATTATAATTGTAGCACAACTATGGAAACTACATATTTTTAGAATGCCAACTTTTTTTTGCCTGCAGTTTCAGAAGTAGGAACATTTTCTCAAGACATAAAGGAACACTTAATCCTTCAGGGGCAGTGGATGGTTCCAACAACTGGAAAGGATTGTGGAATCAAATGGAAGTTAGAAAAATGAGAAAAGACCTGATCTTCTCCAGTGTGATCCAGTCGTCTGAGGCGTTGGGGTTAGCACTTAGGCTGTATGACACAGTGATGCTGGGGTCTGAGTAACTGAACCGGCAGGAGCCAGAGCCTGAGGAAAGAAACCACAGATGACATCAATGACACTGTCAACCAGTGGCCTGTTTTAACCAGCTGGTTTTATTTGAAGGGGCAGTCAGGCAAGGCATGATGGTTCCTTCTGACTGACTGCTCCCACGTCCCCTGCTTTACCGAAGTGGAAAAAATAGCTAAATGGTTATGGTGCAATGAAGTGACCAGTAGTTTAACAGAACTGAAAGATGTTAGTAGGGGGTAAAGAGCAGTACTGGCAGGGACCAACTACAGCTTGCTGCAGCAGCACTCCTGAGATTCTTATATATTTCCTGGTGATGTTGTGTTTGACCTGACTATATGTGGTCCTTAAAATGCAGGTTTATCTGTGTCATGTGGGAGTAGACAGGGCCAAAGGTTGCTAATGGAAGACAAAGCTAACCCCTGAGTCCCCACCTTTCCCCTTTTCTGCTCACTCTCCCGCACTACCTGAAAGTATGCAGTGTCCATGCTTCATCAGACTCCACAGTGGGCTGCCAGGTTGGCTCTAACCTCACTGAATACAACAGTGCATTAACCTGCTGCTGCTTTATGGCACCTCTACACTTATCTGCTTGATTCACTAAAGTACTGCAACAGAAAGTCATATTAATGACTTGTAAAAAGGAGTTACAGTAGGCTAGACAGATGGGAAGAGAGAAAGAGAGAGAGACAGACAGACAGGGACGGGAGGGAGGGTTGGGGTAAAGGGGATATCGCTTGAGCATGTAGTCCTATTTCCTGCCAGCCACACTACCAGGCAAATTGGCGGATGCGTGTAATGGACATGAAAAATACAACGACTCTAAAAACTCTGCCATGGTCTTCTGGGTGTCTTTGCAGAATATTGTAAAATATTCATTATCGTCATAGGAGAGGCCGAGCAGAGAAGGAAAGAAAGAGTTAACGAAAGAGAAATACGAAAATTCCCTGAGAACCACTGTTGTGGAATAAAGCTGACGACACTTGTATCCTGGAGATTATTCCTGAAGAATTATTTTTGTCCAGGCATTGGCGGCTACATGCTATGATGTTTTAACTAGCTCTGAAGGGTCTCATACAGATGTCAGTGTTTTCTCCTCTTTGTGTTATTAATAGTCAAGTAAGGTGATGGAGTACTCACCCAGGGCAAACTGCAGGACAGAGGCTGTGCTGGTGTTCAGAGGTACAGTAGACTGATGAAGAAAGAAACAGACCCAGGGCAGTTCAGAAAATGTCCATTTCAACAGAAAATATGGCAATTATAAGTAATTCCAGTTGTATTTCATATGCCGAACTGGGTTGTGATTATACAATATCTAACAGAGAGCTAAAATGTAAACAGAAATGATGAACTACTCTTAAAATTCCTTTTTTTGTTGTGTAATAGCAGTGAAATGTTTGAGAGATCTTTCACAATGTCTGTGTATATTAGAGACAGAAGATGCAGAAGAAGGAGACACATTGGAAGTGTATGAATGTATGTGCTCTGAGTGTCTGTGCCTTTGTATTTATAATAATCAGTGTGTAAAAGCCTCTGTGTTTCTGGATGCGCACGCTTCTTGTACTTGACAGAAGAGCTGCCAGGCAGTAGCTTCAAACATTTGGAACAGTGACAGACAAAGCAAATGCTTATCACAGAGGCAATAGAATCATGGTGCTAAACACTTCTGTACTGCTGACTGTCTTTCATCTCTACCCGCCGAGTAAGCAATTGGAAATAAAGATAGAAAGAGGGCATATAAAGGTTTGATAAGCAATTAGGAGCATTTTGTGTGTTGGTACGATATGCAAACTCTATGCTGCATTAATGTAACAACTTAACTGTTCTCCGCTGTAAAATGATCACTTTTTTTTTCTTTCTTCAATGCACTGTCTTGTTTCCCCTTTGGTTTAATTTTGAAGTGAAATATATATCAACACACTGAAGCTATTATAAGTATGTAGTGTGGTCTGAAGCAAAAACTCTACAGGTGCAGCAAGATTTGAGCTGAGAACTGAGAATAGCTGCTCTACAATAAATGTACACATAAAACATATGCATGTGCTGGAAGTCTAACCATATGATATATTTCAAGGCATGATATGATACATAAAATCCTTATGAATGTCGTTATTATCAGAATGACACAGTCAGTAATAAACAGTTTAAGACACTGATTTATTTTATTTCAATTTTACTTCAGCTGAATATACTTAAGATTTGATTTGTGTACATTTCCTTGGTTGGCACGATCCATAAAACCTACAACTTTAGCACAAGCCATAAAAATAGTGAGTTAGATTTTTTTTTAAGTACTTGTGTTTTTCTCCTTCAGATTTTTCCATGGAAGAAACTTTTCCTGAGCACGTTTACAAACCCTCTTGTAGAAGCTCACATGACTTCCTTAGTTAAAATGGTAAGAGAATATGGAGGTTTAAAGAGATTTTTTGTAATATAGATGTATAAATGTGAGATTGTACTGCAGTTACAGCTAGACTGCTGTAATTTACTGTGGTTGTGGCTGTGTGCGCTAAGTGGTTGGTTTGGGTGTATGGTCCATGGGCCGTAAAATGTACAGCGGTTTCTATGTGGTCAAACATGGCAGTTACCAGCTCTCGCTCTCCAAAGGGCTCACAGAAAGTGACCGCTCTGCCATGCATCAGTACACCACACTGCTCTCCCACATCACAGTTACTGCACTCAGACCTAAGAAGACAGGAAAAGAGACAGGAGGAGAGCAATGTGTCAGTCATATTGAAAATTAAAAAAAAAAAAACATACTGGCTGACAGCACTGAAGATGTAGTTAGTCATTACATCCTAAAATTACAAGAGGCGTTGTAACCTTTTCACCTACCAGATGCTGGGGTCCAGCTCTCCTACGAGGTTGGAGTCAAAGTCATCACGCAGAACAGCATGTTTACCATGGACCTCCACTGGATACACGCACACACACAGACACGCACACACACCACCATATGCTCACAGTTAGGGACAACCTGAACGATACCTGCTCTTTTCATGTAGTAATGTGCATCTACCAGATAGGTGATGGATTTGACTGCATCTGCTGCTTTGTGGGTTTGCAGGATTAGGTGAAAACTACTGCAACATTTATCATGAATCTTGATAGAAGGATAGGACCGACGGTGAGTCCATTAAATTCTAGGGCAGGTGAATAAAAAAGGAGAGATCCTGGCATGCTTCTTAGCACTTTTTATCACTTTGGAAAGTATAGTATGGGTTCTGATTAACTGCCTATGAGGCTTATTAACAAACCAACAAAATACTGGAGGACTTGACGCCTTGGTGGAGGTATATTCTAAATTCCACTTTTAGATGATAATGTGGTGACAGTGTTCGTGCAATAAAATGTTGACTCACCGAGATTTGGTCTCAGTGGGGACTCAGTAGGAGCTGAAACAGAAAACAGTGAAGAAATATTTTTAGTGTACAAGTCAATATCTCGTGACATTTTGTTAGTATATTAATAGTTGGGGAGGTACTAGTCTGAAGATATGTTTTTTTTTTATCTATCTATCTATCTATCTATCTATCTATCTATCTATCTATCTATCTATCTATCTATCTATCTATCTATCTATCTATCTATCTATCTATCTATCTATCTATCTATCTATCTGTCTATCTGTCTGTCTGTCTGTCTGTCTGTCTGTCTGTCTGTCTGTCTGTCTATCTACCTACCTACCTACCTACCTACCTACCTACCTAACTACCTACCAACCTACCTACCTACCTACCTACCTACCTACCTACCTACCTACCTACCAACCTACCTACCTACCTACCTACCTACCTACCTACCTACCTACCTACCAACCTACCTACCTACCAACCTACCTACCTACCAACCTACCTACCTACCTACCTACCTACCTACCTACCTACCTACCTACCTACCTACCTACCTACCTACCTACCAACCTACCTACCTACCTACCTACCTACCTACCTACCTACCTACCTACCTACCTACCTACCTACCTATCTATCTATCTATCTATCTATCTATCTATCTATCTATCTATCTATCTATCTATCTATCTATCTATCTATCTATCTGTCTGTCTGTCTATATGTATATGACTTTTCAGTCAGACTGTTAACAAAGTGCTTCAAAGTCATAGTGTTGCACAGAAATTAAATAAAACATTAATAAACAATAAAACATCTATATTAAATTAAACACATATAGAACAGACAAAAACAGATCAACAGCTAAAACATACTAAAGGAGTAAATATAAAAACAGTTAAATGACAGAATACCAAGTTGCTACTAAATGTTTTTTTTTTATTACTTGTCAAGGGACCCAATAATAAAAGTGAATGTACAGGGCATAAAGACTTTTAATGTGTTCTGAATGTAAATGCAATCAAAATGTGCTGCAAACATTAACTGCAGAGGTAAGGGCCTGCACTAAAACCATCAGTGAAACAAACTTTCTCTGTGTCCTGGCTGGCCGTGACTGCAGTCTCCTGGCTGCTGATGTTAATTCCTTTCCGTAATGAAAGGCCAGGCAGTTGTGATTAACGGTTCACTGCCAATTAACCGCCATCTTCCCTGGAGGCTCCTGTGTGCTGTAATCTGTGGCCACTGCCTAGCTAACACACTCAACCATCAATCTCACCCAAGGGATACACAGCTCAGAGCAGAGGAGGGAAATAAATGGAGGGGGGTAGTGAGTGGTTAGATTTAATGAATCAAATGTGATGTTTCAAAAACCTCTGGCTTCACTGCAAAGACTTAATAGTCTGCGTTCACATTATGGCAAACTGCTTAGGGGCTACAGCATACACATGTCAGTTATATCATCTGTGTTCTGCAATTTATTGGAAAATGTAAATGATGGATAATGTATTATACATGAACTTCAGTTTAATAAATGAAAGTTACAAAACTTTAAGTTAAGTTTAACAAGTAGATAAAATAGATTGCTTTAAAATAACCCTCATATAATTCAAACTTTTACGTCAGGAAAATCTACAAAAAAGTTTAACAAATTGCACCATTTGACAAATGTTCAGTGTACGACTTCTTGAAAAATTAGTTGCATCAGGTGGTGGTGATGAATGTATGAGGTGTGGCTGTTGCGTAAATAATGTGACTGGGTTTATGTAAGTCAAACTACAGTGTGGAGACGTAAATCATATGGCCCTGACTAATAGAGGAGCATAAACAGCCCTGAAAGTTTCAGTCCCGTTATGTCCTCAGTTCAGTTCCACTGACTGAAGCAATGTTACTGTGATGACGTTAGTCCCATTATTTTCTAGCCTATACGACTGTGTATATATATATATATATATATATATATATACACACACTTCAGTTGTATAATTAAACCACTGAGAACATGAAAGACAATTCTATCTGCACATGTTTTCGTCATCTTATGTCTGTGATAACTGACCATATAAGAAAATTAAAAATTAAAAATTTAACCTTGTTCATCATGAGTCGCAGTGGTTTTGACCTCACCCTCCAATCCATTTTGAGCCTCTTTCCTCTGCTCTAGTAGGTGGGTTGTTTTAAGAAAGTCTTACTCCAAACTGGAGAGAGGGATAATCTATCAGGGTACGCTCTATGCAGGGTGAGCCTGCCTACCTGATAAGGCACACTCAGAAGTCTCCTTCCAAACTCTGTTACTTAAGACTCTTTCACACCTTACATGAGTTCTGCAATTTCCTCTGAGAGAGGAGCTTATATTTAAGAGTCCACCTAAAACCCTCCACAAACAATAGAACTTTAATCAAGGTTCTGGATTATCAAAACCAGTTTCCTATTATTGTAATACCTCTATAAATGCCCTTACTTTGAGTTTCACTTTCATTAGCTGCCCCAATTTCTTCCAATTGGCTCCAAATTCCTTTGAAATGGATTTGCTGGTTAAGTTTGCTGCTGACTGTGGAAGTTGGAAGTCTTAGTGCCCTGTCTGACAGCGCTGGGTGGTTCAGTAGCTGCGACAGTTGCTGCTGCTTTGGTGGGCCCTGATGCTCAGCTTCATGGCTGGAGCTCGGGCTTGACGATGAAGCCCATTAAATGTAGATCAAAGGGCCTTCTTCCTCTCTCTCTATCTCTCTTACTCTCCCCATTCTGCTTCCTTCTCCTCTAATCCTCCAGTGTCTACTGATTCAAAACATATTTAGAGGAGCTATCAATCCCAGCATGTGCAGCTCTTTTGTTTTTGCTTGTATTAAATTAAAGGTGCAATCTACAATTTCATGTTTAGAATTTGGGACCGTCTGTTGAGTTTACATATTCAACCTGTGAGGGGCATGTAGTAAAACTCAATTCCTGGTAATCCAGCCACTCAAACTGACACAGAGTAATAAATGCTTGGTTGATATTCTGCTCTCTGCAGTCTTTCCTGTTTCTTAAACAAACCCTTCTAAATCGCTCTCAGACTTTCTAGTGAGGCCATTTGGCTGGAGAAAGGCCTGGGGGATTTTTTTTTTTGGGTGGATAATCCCTTGAAGCTTCCAAAAAGGCCTCACTTACAGTTTTCTTTCTCCATGCTTCATCACATTCTCCTGCCGTCTCTCTCACTTGCCTTCTATCACAGTCTCTCTCTCTCTCTCTCTCTCTCTCTCTCTCTTCCCCACCCCTCCATCCACACACATTCTGTCTCTCACTACATAACCCTCTGTGCATCGGGAGCAGACAGTGGCGCTCATTTCACTTGGATTAATCCCCTCTCACTTTCTTAAAGACTTCAATTACTGCCTCCTCTATTAGCGGCTCATCTCTGCTAATGCCTGTATCTCGCTGGCCAGGGCTTAAACACACATGCATGCAGAGAGACACACACAAAAAGATGTGCACAAAAAAAAAACACATACCGACAGCTTTGCCTTCCACAGCTGACCCAACCCTCTGTGTTACTTCTTTGCTATGCACACACGTACACACACGCAACTAGAGGGATAGAGTCCTCAGCATACCATACCAGGAGTAAAACCGAGTGGGTGCTGATGAGCAGGGGTGGGGGTGATATGAGCAGGGACAGAGTGAGCATAAGCTTTGGCAGACTCAGACATCTTGGCACAAAGAGCGCAGGGCACAAGTCATGTTAAATCTTCTCCCCCTTCTCTCTCCATCTTCCAGCTCTAATCTCCTCTCCCTCTTCTCATTCCTCTTTTTCTCCCCACTCTCTAAACTTCACCCACTCTTACAATCTCCCTTATTCACGTCTCCTTTTTTTTTTCTCTTTTCATCTGACTCACATTCTTGATGATGTTTGAAGTCTAGTTGCTCCCGTCTAACTTGTGGTTGCTATTACTCACTCACCGGGACGCAGGATGTTGTTGTTTTTCCTTCTACAATGACTATAAAGAGATGGTGCTCCAAGGTCAAATTGCAGCCACTCTGTTCCATTGAGGAAAAACTAGCAGAGTGTGTTTCAATCAGTAACATTACAATAATCATATGTGACCGGGGTAGTGGTGAGGACACTGGCAAAAAGAGTACTATTCCTGTATTTCCTTCTTATCACATTTTAAGCACTAAATAGGTAACTTCTCTTGCTAGTGAGAAAAGATGACAGGAGAGAGAGAGAGAGAGAGAGAGAGAGAGAGCGAGAGAGAGAGAAGATTAGTAGGTAATTTGTGCTCCTAGCTTTAAAGTAGCCTGCAAAACTAGGAGCTGATATGACTCATGAAACTAATGAAAACACTGGGGAACACAATATTTTTTGAGTTACGTCTGACAGCTGTTTTTAACAATTTTTTGGGAATCCAAAACTGATCTCCAATTGTTTCTATCATGTCAAATTCTTCTTAAAACATGTGAAAAACACTATACTTAACAGGTAGGTGCTTGTTTGATAAGAATTTTCAAATATTGACATACAATGCAATATGAAAGAAACCGGCATGGCTGCAATGTTTCACACTATTGTGTTATTACAAAGAATATGGCTACTGTAATTATACTGTAATTGTAGTGACCTATTGGGAGCTGCACACAACTCTTACTGCACTTTCTCAATTGTGACTGCACAAACAAGCTTCCATATAGCTGTAGATGAGTCCAATCGTAATCAGCTGATCATGACAATTTTAGGTTTATGTTGCATAAAAATCTAACTCAACAGATTAAAAAAAATTGTTCCTCAGTATAATGACTGTACATAAAGTAAATGTAAATTTGTGTTCGTATTTTATATTTTGTGGCATAAATTCACATGTTATTGTGTTCTGACAAAATTGTCACAAATTGAGTCTAGGTAGGTCGATGCGCACAATGTCAAGTACTGCACACAAAAACAGGAAATTAGGAAGGCGTGCAAATTGTCTTAAGCATGAACATTTGCAAAAGGTATACGTCACTGAACTGCAACAATAAATAATAGAATGAATTCCTCTGAATTGGAACATTGATAAAATGTCATATAAACTAAGTACAAAAGTCAAAATACACTGCTGCCCATGAAGTTGGAATAACTTTGTTTTCAGACATATTCTTCCTTTTATTTCTATTTATACACAACAGTAAATAAGTTTGATTATGTAAGGATTACATAAGTACTGAGTTCCAATTACATTTTATCTATGAAGAATAAACCACATTGGCACAATTATTCATAAGAAGAGGCACAATTATTTTATTCTAACTTTATGAGCAACAGTGTAGAATAGATAATAACAAAGTCTTAAATGCTTTTGGATGTTTAATTATTATTTTTATTGTTCCACATTATACTTTTAAGTAGAGGTAGAACCTGAGGTAAATACATTGCATTTTTTCTGAGTGAGAATTAGGTCGTTTATTCAAGTCTTTTGAGACATCAGAAGAAGCTTCCCTGTCAAATATCCTTTTGCTGTGTTTGAGATGAACAGGCACAATTCACATTCAACAAACAAATGATTGAAGTAGTTGACTTACAGCCAAAGTTGTACAGACATAATTGTTAAAGATGAAAGGAGATGACGAGAAAACAAACAAGAGAACATCCCCTGATCTTAAATCTAGGAGTTAAGTCTTGTAATCTGGCTGATTTGTAGATGATATAAAGTGCACTGTGTATGATAATTAAGATTGTAAAGACTTAACTTTAAAAAAATAATCTATCTTCTTTTTTTGTACTTCTTAAAGTTATTTCATAGGAACATCAACCTAAATTACTGTCAGAGACATTGATAACAGAGGGCAGAGGAGACAGTTAGGACGTAGGAGAAGACATATAGATAAGTGAGGTTTCAAGGTTTCTTGCTGGTGAGTGATGAGGGATGGCAGGCAGACGGGCCTTCAGCCAGCCAAGCAGACTGGCTGGCAGACTCTGTGGGTGATGAGGAGCTGCGAGAGGGGAGGCCACCCGTCCCCTCCTCTGTTGCGCTGTGATCAGGCGTCCCTCAGGGAGCAGCGGCCCCTTTGAGTTATATGTCCCTTTAATAATCCATCTGGGGTGGAGAGTGCTCGGCCAGGCCCATAAAGACCTGATTTATTCCCTCAGTGGAAATGAGAGGACCTGGCAACGCTGGGCTGAAAGCAGGGACTGCTGGTCCTGCTGTCAGGAGATAGAGCTGATGGACGAGTTGCTGTGCTCTTCACCACCCACATCCACTCCACCCTTGAGCACAGAACACCCTTCTGTGGCCCAACCCTACCTCTGTTCATCCCCCAACATTTCTCCTCTCATCTGGGCTTAATAAGTCTTTTTATGGCTGCTCAGTAGAAGAGGAAATACACTTCTGTCTCATCCTCCTGCTTGTCTCTTTCTATACTTTACGCCATTTAAAACTGGGATAGTAATCTGCATTTTGCCGTGTCATGGTTTAAAGTACCAGCAGCCCGTCCAAACAATTTGGCAGTGTGCTGATTGGTGTCACAAACTATCCTGTTGTGCTGCGCTTTTCATTTGTTTGCAGGAGAATTTGTCAGACTGCCAAAAGTTTTGTTTTCCAAATCCACAAATGCGAACAAAATATGTGTTTTTTTTCTGGGCTGGTTGTTGGGGAAAGTAATGGGAATATACTGGGTGCAGATCAAAGCAAATGGAAGGGAAGTTGGAGGGATGTTTTGGAGGTAAAATGAAGGGATGTGGTGAAGAAGACTGCTGGCACAGCAGAAGAGAGCTGTGAGAGAAGACGGGGGAGCGCTGTGTCTGGAGCCAGGCATCCCCCAACACTTGTAGACAGATAATTTTATACCCATGCACACACAAAATCCAGCCTGTGCTTATGTTTCAGTAGGCTTTTAGGTGCACCCGAGTGGAAACATTTAAACAAACACCTGTCTCTGTGAACTCATAGGGAGGCTTTCTGTCAGTGAGAAGTAAAGTGCTGCATGCCACATGTTCTACATGAGTTAAAGGCTTATACTGTTACTCTAGTGTATCATTATATCTGTTGCATACTATACAATTCATGTGAACGATCTCTATCATTCTCCATCTCGCCATAATTCTGAACTTTCCTAAATCGGTCTTATTTTTTTCTAATTCCCTGAATAATCTTTCCATTTTGTTAATAAAATCTGCACCTCTGATTACATTTTTATTTGAGCAGCCAGCCCTTGCTTTGTCTCCCTTCATCCCTGTCTTTGTCTCTTCCTTCTTTAACCCCCCCCCCCCCTCCTCCATGGATCGTAACCCTGCTTTAGATAGCTTTTTCTCTAGCTCTTCAAAGCTTGAGTCTTAAGCATATGAAGTTGTGAACTGACTTGAGTCGGCCGTTTATCTTTCATGCCACTTTGAATGCTAATACTTGGGGGTAGGCTATATTCTTTTTACCACTGAGTGAATGGCTTTAGGATGGTAACCTGTGTGAGCCTGCAGGCCTGTCTCATCTGTTGGTAACCTAATTGAGTGACCAAAGACAATGATAAGACAACTTGCATACGTTTTTACAGTTTTTCCAAGTGCAGTACTCCTCAGTCTTAACACTGTAATACTGTAATACAGACTTAACACTTTAAGTTTTAGACTTTACTTTCAGAGTGCACACATTTTACTTTATTACGATTTTTTAATTCTGATAATTAATTTCAATCTGGTTTTGGTTTTAAAAGGGGGTACTGAGCACAGATGAATGATTCCCCTCTGTGCTCCAGCAAACCACATGAGACCAAAAATGACCAGACCAATCACTACCTGCTTTTTTAACTAAAATTAGCAGATTGAATCACACTTTAAAAACTTGTGCCAACCTGCTAACAATCGGCATTTGGCCTTTCTCCATTGACCACAAAAAGCAGAGTCTGGCTTCTGTTGGCAGCTGGTTCCCCCGCTGTGTGTCTGGTGACGTCACCATGCTGAGATTGCATTGATGATGATATCACAAGTGCGACAGAATTTAAGGACGTAAACACAGATGAAGAGAAGCACGCAATTTGCACTGTCTTTCCAATGCTGTGACATGTTTCTCAATCCATTACATTTCCACCTCTCAAATA